>CM077107.1:26778879-26901825 GCA_039619505.1 Cimex hemipterus
CTCTCTCTCTCTCTCTCTCTCTCTCTCTCTCTCTCTCTCTCTCTCTCCCTGCTCGCTTTGTTTTCTTTTGTTGCTTTTTTGTTCCGGATACCTGTACGAACATGTTTTACCATCGATGTCTACTTATATCGACTATTTGGTCTCCTTAGTTTTCTTCCTTTGGCCAGAATTGATGTATTGAAAAAATAACCTCATTTACACCTTCTCTTCCTTTGAAAACATATTTTATTGAACAGTTATTTTTAATTAACTATTGTGGATTTTCTCGTGTGGGAGGGCAAGACAAAATTAGATTCTCAAATAGCTGTACCGTGACAAATATCAAAAAGTGATGTGATTGAGAAGAAAAATTTAAGAGCGTGATAATTTCATTTTTCTAACGGCGCGTTAGAATCGACATTTCACCGAGTGATTTACCACTGGCTTCCCTTCAACGAACCCGATCCATTAATGATCATGCATTCGAGAAACAATGTGCTAGAAACAAAAATCCTTGACAATTATCACTGATCTTCCTTATATACCGGTTTTTTCTTTATATATATTTTTTTACATTACTCCTGTCAATCATATAAAGGGCGTAGTCAATGGTGGAGTCTGTCCAGTTTACTCTTCGTTTATCCTTATGGTAGGTTCTATGAAAGATGAGAGAGATAGTCTACAAAATATTTTAGAGTTTGATCCGGACGGTATACAATTTTTCAGCATTCTGCGTGCATTAATAGCAAAATTTAGAAAGTCTGTGTGTTATGTCTACAATTATCAACTTTTAACTATCATACAGGTTTCACTGTGACGCCCTTTGGCAAGTGCGTTTCGGCGTATTCAGAGGTAAATTGATGAAGGAATTGATTTATCCGTTAATAAATTGCACTTACCGGAAGTGGTTTTCCCTGGATAAAATCTTTTTACCTGGATAAGCGTTCACAAAGGCCAACGACCTGGTACAATTACCTGTCAAGGAGTTTCTACATAAAATATCACCCAAAAAAAGTTTCACTAAAGGGCCAAATTTCTGTGTCATGCTACAATTAAATTTGATTACGATTTGTCCCTAAAGCGATGTGTTTAACAATAAGAGTACAAATGAAAAAAACAAAACAGAATTGTCTGCCTAATCAGGAAGACAAAATTTTATTAATTATTTAAGATTGAGCAATATAAAATGTCATTAAACATTCTCAATTATACGTAATTCTAAACAGCTAAAGAATATAAAGATATGTGGTGTTTAGTGACCGTTAGTTGGAGATCATGAGATACGGTCTCATGTGTCATAGGTTTTAGCAAAACATTTTCCTTACGTCACGTTTCGATTTTTACTGAGATTATCTTCAGGGCTCAAAGTATTTGTTAGTTTTTCGTGTTCGGCTATCCTGGGCCCTCTCATCTACATGGAAAACAAAACTTATTGGCCGTCTGTGACACTAACTTTTTCATTTCAACCAATACCTTACATAAAAAGATTGATTAATTGAAAGAAGTTATTTGATCAATCGGACCACGAAATGTAATGGATTTATTGGAAAAATTATTGAACTGAGACAATTATTGACAGAGCGATTATGTGTAAGGATCCTATCATCTTTCATCAACTGCTTTCTATCCTTCACTGCCTATAAAAACTTTCAGACAATCCTGGTTGTACTTACACTGTTCAGTATCACAGATGTCGGAGTGCCGCAAATATTCTTTGGCTCACGGGGCATTGCCAGACTATGAAGCATTCGAGTTTCGGTACAATTCCCGATGTGAACATTAGCTAGAGGATAGGTATGGAGACTTATTTTATTTTTTAATCAATGCAATGCCGCTGGATTCGAACCCGCGACCTTGACCTTACACTGATGAGCGCCATGCCAACGCCTAAACTGTTGCGACCTCGGACGCCCCAGGTTCTTATTATGAATTATACAACCTTGTTTGTAAATGAATTGTGCGTTACATCTCTGTATTATTGTGTATATCTATTATAATTGATTGTACTAATGGGTATATCTATAATTGGTTCAGAAAAAAATGCTTGTGAATCATTTTAATATCATTGTTGCGGCTGGGATAATAAAACCTTGCGGTAAAACGGTCATCGCTGTTCAGTATATCACCGACCTCGATGAAGTACTTCCCATAGAATAAATAATGCAACGACTTATGTAAAATATTTTCGTATTTATTAACCATCTGCACAAAATATATATATATATATATATATATATATATATATATATATATATATATACATAGATGGAGAGTATTTATGTGTAATGCACACAATGACGTTTTAGTATTAATAAGGATAATCGATTCTCCCCTTATTTTATTCACGTTATTCATGAATAAAAAGCGATTAAAAAAAAGGATAGAAACACTTGTGCACCTGCCGGAACTCCGGACTGGTTCACATTTGCCAACAGTAAGTAAGCATTCTTTCTATCGTCGACTTTTAACCTTTTCTCATAAAACACACATACTTTTTCCCAGAAATGTTGAAGCGGCCCCATCAATCAAATGTAGCAACCATTCATGGTGGAAGGTTAGCAATCTTTAGAAAAATTGTGGTCAACAGTTAATTTTATTCCAATCAGTTTACTATTGGCCACAAATTTTGTAAAGAAAAATGAATGATTATTTGTTTGATTGATCCCTCGCTAAATTATTATGTTCGTGAAATTCTAGGTTATGTTTTTGATTCGTATTGTATATTGTATGAAATATCGATGAATAATTTATCCACCTTTCTACTATGGTAGCATATTGATCAGTTTGAAATTGAATCTTGATTGATTTAACTGGAAGTCCAAAGGATTAACCTACAAATTCTCCAAATCCATTTCATGGTCATATTTGGATGAACCCAGCTCAAAAAAGTGTTTAATCACATTCGTTAAGCTTTCCCCATGATCGCGGCCGAACCGGATTGTTTTTCAGAACGCCCTTTTGATCCACTTGTCACCAATCTACCAAAAACTAAACTGTTGTGTTCCTTTGAGAGCTGATTCATCTTGGACTTTTTCCGTTAATGTACCACCGCCCCACGCGACCGCTAATTTCTCCGGTCACGTAAGGAAATGTTCCTTTAAAGGAAATAATAAATAATGAAACATTTAGGTGATTATAATTAAGAGTATAAATTGGTAATAAAGAAAATCATATTTGAGTCCCTGGGGGCCAAAATTGAACTATTTCACTAAGGATGTCTTCGCAAACATCCATATTTCTTGCCGTACATGGCTGCCGCCACATAAATTCGCATGGATAAAAGTCCAATAAACTTTGCCATTTGTTCCTCGATTTTGCTTTTTCCTATACACTTTCAATGGACTGCTGTGTGCACGGGTGGTCAGGTCGACAGAATCGAGATTGGTTCGATGTCATACGGCGGAAACTAGGATCTTGGGACAATGCTTCATACGCCTTCCACTGATCGGAGGTGATGACAGACCCCATAGCGATCCGATCACGAATTTATAGGGACGAGTGTGGCGACTAGAAAACATTTTCACATTGCGCGTCAAATGCTACAAAAAACCCACTGCTGTGTTAAGATTCTGCCGGAAAACAGCGATTCATCAATTTCCACAGTGCAATTGGACCGACCACCAATGCACGAATGTCTGCGCAAAATAGACTTCGTACATGCAGTTGCACCAATGAGCAAACGTGTTATTATTTATGTTATTAGCCCTCTTTCACAGATTTTAACTTACAATTTCATATACCCAAGCAGCATGATGGTCGAATATGGCAGTCTTGAGCCTGTTAGGTATGATTTGATGATGATGATTAGGTATCTTAATGTAATTTCCGCCTTGCACCCACGCTTGTCGTACCTCCACTTGCCACGAGATCCTGTACCATGCAGCCTCGCGTTATGTCCTCATGAACAGCGCACAGCTAGTGGAAGAACACCCTTTTCCTGAAGGAAACGAACTGCTGTTTCCTTGGTTTTGACAGCGTTGTATTGTGCCAGAAAGTTCATTTTTATTTAACACCGAACTCTTTGAAAACTGGTATACAACACGTATACACCAATATATATAGTTACAATACAATAGATACACAACAATACACCTTATACACCTGAAACAAAACATAAAATAAGAGCGGAAGCCTAGTGAACTGATCTTTGTCTCGCTCTTTGTCACCGACCACGATCGAGTGGCACATGAACGGAAAAGGTCCGACATTTTTTTCGTCAACAATTGTTGAACCAGGTATTAGTCACGACACTGACAGACCAATGGTACACTTCAATCAAAGTTAATTATTTATTTTTTTGAACACCTGAACTGGTTAAACTTTGTCACAACCTTTCTTCCTTATTACTATAATAGACAGAAATAATTTATTAACATTTCATAAAATATCACGTAAAGATACGTTTTCTAAAGAATCCAGTATAAAAACAATTTCGTCATGAAACCTATGAAATTTCGAAAGGATCTTTCATTTTAATCTTCTATTACGGCAATCGTCTTTACCGTAGTCGCTTTTAAAATTAAACTAGGCAATCCGACCACCGGGCTTTTTATATGGTGAACGTGGACAAATAAGGCGATTTTTCTTGCACAATCCTGGCGGGATCCTGGCTGTGTTCTCACCGCCCTTGACACGTATTACGTTTGCACCTTTGGCCCAGTACATACCGTGCCCATTTGTCAAAATGGCGAACTGCACCAAGCCCTTATCACCAGAACATGTGATTTACGAAATTGGATCGGTCATGGGAGGGTAGAGTGACTATTTGATCGGCTTGACACCTCAAATTTCAACGGACACAAGTTTCGGTCGTAAATGTTTTACTAAAACAATCAAAGCGCCATGAAGGAGCTGAAGAAAGATTTTCCACACAGTCAATAAATCTATTTTTTAAGCTTTCAAGGAATCTAATCTAAGTTCCGCTGTGTTCAAATTTAGTGTAGTAACAGATGCACCGGGTCATACGGTCATGATTCTTACACGAACTCGCTCTCACCAGAGTGATGCAACGTATCATCACGGGCCGCCTCCACTTTCCAGCCATCCTCTCTTCGTACTCTCCAGTATTCTCTACTTCCTTGTTTTTAAACCAATTAGCTTTCGTTAGCTATGAAGGTGGATTGATGGTACGAACTTGCGATTTAGATTTTTTAAATGTATATTTATCTAAATAAACAGCACGTAGGTAGGAATGATGAAAATTATATACTTTTGTCTTAGATATATTCGCTATGGTTGAAAATAAAAATTCTTCCAATGAAGTTTGTTTCCGATAGAAAACTACTGGGAGTTAACAACCGGACGTGACACACACCGTAACCGTAACTTTAACTGATCGTGTTCGAGAAATAATTTCATTTCCTGTCCTCCAGCGCCAAGTGCAAATGTATACAATTCAAGAACGTTTAAATAAAATATGCATACGAAAGGTTAATAGCACTATCCGGTGTCGATTCATTAACGACAGTGAACTTTGAACTTTGACGTGTCTCACTCTCACTACAAAACCAGGATGGAAAAATAGTTCAAAAGTGAAGTCACAGAATTGTGGGTTGATTTTTAAACAAATTTTATAATGTGGAATAGATCAGTGTTAATCGGTGTAATGCCATGAAATGAATTCAATTGTGTAATGCCTTTGTTTGCCTTTCTGATGCGCTTGGCCTGCGTTCTTTCTTGTCCGTTTGTCTTTTAAGTGTGTACGTGTGTAGTTCATAGACCAAGTAGAATTTTACACTAAAAAGGTAAAAAAAGTGGGGTGGCCACTCTGGCTTTTAAAAAGGTAGTGCTTGCAAATTGCAATAATGTTATGTTATTCTGTATAGTGGATATTTAAAGAAAAATATGTAACCAAATAAAACTTTAAACTGAATAAAACAATTTTACAAAAAATGTTGAATGGAAACAATGAAGAAAACATTCAATTCAAAAGTATTTTCGCTTCTAACCTCGATCACAGCTTGCATTGTACGGGCATGGATTTTGGAATTTAGTGCTGTGTGAACTTCGACACCTCTTTAACAATTCGGTCCAAAGGTGCTCGACAGGGTTTATGTCGGGCTACATGCTAGTAGTGCTATTCCAAGAAGTCACCAACGATCGCAGCCGTCTGGGGTCTGGAAAACCGCCGCCAATTATTGCCATATAGGGAACAACTTTTTCTGATACGTCTTCATGTTTAGGGAAGTTACTAGGGAACCCTAAATGAAGATCGAGTTTGTGCGGCCATCCATAGAAATGCCTGCACAAACATCATACCAACAATCCATAGCTTCTGCGAGACGAAAATGTTGAACATCGCTTTCCTGTTCTTCTCCAAGCCCTCTCGGCCGTCAGTAGAATTCAAACAAAATCTTGAGTCATCCGAAAATAAGATTTTAGTTCTTGACAGAAGTTCTCGCTCGTGATGCCACTTAGCCTTGCTATTCATAAACTTACATTAACATTTTTAACTAGTTGAAGTTGTTGCTTTTGACCTCAACAGCAGTGGAATGTTGTTGATTCTGATCGGAGTGCGTTCAAAAAAATTATTTAATCATCTCGCTGAGAAGTGACACGATGCCTTCTTGAGTAAACTCCAGTATCTTAGTATCGATAGAAGATACTTCGGTTAGTTGTTCTAGGAATGTATCCTGGTCACATACGCTTCTAATAATGCTATGATTCTAGCCGACTCTCCCTAGTTGAAAGATTCTACCTTTATCAGAAGAATATATATCTCGAAATGTACGGTACATTTCTTTGTTTACTTTATGCACATAATCAACATTTTTTATAACAATGTGAACACTTATAACTAACAAAGCGAAAAATCGAATTACACTGCTCTCCCAAGTTTAATATGTATGGAAGAACTTTCTCCAGTTTCTAATAGACCTGGACGAATCGATTGTTATTGTACAAAAAGTTGGTAACAATAAAGATATGTTAAAGGAAGTCTTTTGTTCCACGGCTATTGCCTGGACGGAATTATCTTTCGTTTTCCTTTCTTCATATGAAGAGGTCGTTTAATGAAGTTACATGAGTATTTGAATCTCCTTTTGGAAAATCGGAAGGGGGATAACGACGGATGCCGGTTGTTTACATCCAGCCAGGTCGTTAAACGATCGTCAGAACCGGTGATTATGCGCCCGGTCGATTGGGCTACCATTCCGAGTCTCGGTAAACCAGTTGTTTCTTTGTGTCGTTTTTGACACACCGGTAATTTTGACGTCAGTGACGCCTAAATACGATTTTTTAAAACTGCCCGGAAGACATGAAATAATAAACCGTACGATTTCGTGAGTGTTGGATTTCGTATGGTACCTGCAAGGAAGTACCTGTTTTTCCCTTCGCCCCTTCATGTCCTTAACATCTGTCTTTAGGAGGAAGTATCGGTTGTCACACGTGTCTTTTGATAAGACTTCGCCCTCTCCTCCCTGTCAAAATAACGCAATGCTCGGCCGATGCGGGCAGGATTACAGAAGGCTGAAAAACCGCGCTTCCTGCCATAGGTTACTTTTCAAATCCATTATAACTGAGAAATATAAGAAATTAAACCATCACATTGTTTAGTATAATAAATAATTATAATTAAGTGAACAGTTATTTTTATGTTTAGTTATTGAAGAAACGTGCAGCTTTCCACAAATACTTTTAAGCCACAGTTTTGCTGTCATTTGCTCAGCCACGTTTAAATGGCTTTTTTGCAAGAATTCAGATTACATTATATACAGGATAATAAACAAATCTTTAATTACAAATATAACTATCAAAATAAAGATATCGACTCAAGAAAAGAAGAATCATTAACTTTGGATTTTAGGTCAGCTATGTTATCTATAGTATTACATATAGAGGGGTCATGTACTTCGCTTTCTACAGTAGAAGTATATCCAGCAGACGGCTTTATTCGTCATATTCAAGATTCTCTTGCGACGTGAAGGAAACTACCCCATTTTTAAAATTGCATAATTATAAAAATAATCTCTAGGGGAGAGCTTCTTTTTATTGACTTAATAAAGCTTGTGATGCCATATTTAGTTAAGGAGTTGAATTTCGAGATACAGACTGTATGCAGACTTTACTTCCCCATTGTACCGTTCTACCAGGCCCATCCTGTACTACTCCTACGATAGAAAGGTTCATCACGCCTCTCTTTTCTTTCATATTTTTCTCTCCCTTATTAATTAAAAAGGTCTTAAATCTCGCCACACTACGAAAGCCCTCTGGGCTCCTAAATATATTATATCTTCGATCTGAAAATCTGTGGATTTGCAGCGAGGTCAGGGGAATCAGGCTCCCTACGCTTCATGCATTCGTCATCTATCGGAAGGTGGTAAGTCTCTTATTAATCTCTCCCGTCGTTTTAATGTGTGGTGATTAATGACCGTTAGCCGATGGTTATTCATAAATCGTGAGATTTGGGCTAGCGTGTGCTTTTGTTTGAATTTGGAATTTTTCATAAATTTATTTTTTACTAACTTTTCATTACCATTTTTTTCTCATTATTACTTGTTATTTCTTTATACGCCATTGGACGTAACGTAACATTTTCTCATGTTTGTTTAACCTCAATATTTCTCTCCTTACTAAGAGAAGCTTTGCTCCTCGGTTTCATGATACTGAGTGTTGGTCTCCGAGTCATGAACGAAAAATTTCAAAAAAAAATTTTTTTGAGGTAAAAAATTACCCTTCCACTTTTGTGCGTGGTCCTTACTGGAGGTACAAAGAACTTAACAAAATTTTTCTCTATGCAGGCGATCTTGTGCTCGTCGCCTACAACCCGTTCTTACAGATAAATCAATATCATAGCGTCATAATCTATAGAAACACTAAATCTTTCGAATTAAAAATTTAAAATAAGACTTGAGGCTTCTGAAAAATAGTTTTACAAAGAAACTATTGTTGAAATAGCAACCGTTATAAATACCTCGGGGTACTCTCACACCACTCCTTCCTTCCGCATATTTATAAAAAAAATCCCATTAGCGAAGTTTGGTCTGAATAGAATCTGCTCTAATTAATAAAAATACCTACCTTCCTTTCAATTGTTCAACGTCACTTGTTACGGGTCACAGGTTTGTGGTTTCCAGGTTGATGAAATATTGGGTAAGTTTAGAAGATTCTTTCTCTAAATACCTTTTGACCTACATACTTTTATCCCAACTGTTTTTGGACATTGAACAAGATATAGACCATTTTAAGACCTACACAGTGAAACTGCATATAAAACACTGTCTTCTGTACCTAAGCTTCTGTACACACTTTCATTGTTATATTTAAAAAAATATATTACTATAAATATAATATAATATAAATAAATATAATATATTAATTATATTATATATATATATATCTTTTTTTAAATATAACTTAATGAAAGTGTGTCGCGTTGGAATGTTTTTATAAAAGCACCGGTCAGTGTGGGCAATTGCGTCATCTCGCGAACACTTACGCAACTTTAATGAATAAAAAATGTCCTACAAAAACTTCCTGTTAAGTTCAAGATTCCGGTCATTAGCATTCATCGAGGGTAACGCTTGACTTCTTCCATCTTCCAATAATTCTATGATTCTATCAAAATCTGTATCACTTAAATCCATAACTCAAACATTTTAAAAAAAATTATTTGTTACCTATACCAGTACACTATACAAATATGTACACATGATTAATATATCGCACAATTCAACACTAGCACTAATGCCAGCACTCCACCGGTAGATTTTAGGAGCCAACCATTGCTGGCATTCAGTGTATATGATTAGGGATCAAGGAGGCCCCGAGACCACCGTCGGTTGAGGCGACGTGGTGGGTTGTCGGGATGGGATGAGTGGAGAGCGCTCGGGCAGTATGGTTAAGATGGTTCGAAAGGTTGGTATGGAAGGTTTAGTTCGTTGGCAAAAGGAATGTTGAGGTCTTTGTGGATAATGAGGTTAGTGACAGAATAATGTGATTTTACAATTTGTCTAAGGACTTTCGATTGGAAGGACTGGGTGAGCTGGATCAGTAAGGCTTATCAGTAACCCAAATCTCCACTCACTATGTCCATATTAGTCTTGTATACTGTAGTGTTAGCTTTTTCTTAATTGTCTAAGTCTTGTGTTAAGTTGTTGTTTTTTAAGTCTTGTGTGGGGATTCCACGTCAGTCTGCTGTCGAGATATAGTCTCAGCTATTTGACTTCAGGGGAAACTGGTATATTTTTGTTGTTGATATACAATGGTGGGCAAGGCTGTTTCTTCAGCGTAAAAAAACACCGAGTGCATTTATCTTCGTTCAGTCTTGTCCTCCATTGTTACACCAGTCTTCGATAAGCTCAAGGTGTTTCTGTAGTTTGGAGGTAATTTGGACATAATTCGAGTTAGAGGATATGATTGCGGTGTCGTCCAAGTAGCTGGTGATAATAGTGTCAGGACGTATCGGTAGGTCTGCAATACAAATGATATATAGGATATCACCAAGGATACTACCTTGCGGTACACCGACCTGTATCTGTTTGAATTCATTGCCCCACCTCACTCTGAAACAGCGATCAGTTAGGTAGAATTTCAATAAAAGGTAATAATTCAGTTTTTTTATCTAAAATTTTATAGCAATGTATACATTCATATTTATTAATTTTTTTATATACTTTTTCCACATCCTACATCTATTGTATAAGTTAAACAATATTTATAAACCCCAGGCCCTGATGATGATCTCAACAAAGATCGAAACGTTAGCACGATAAAGAAAAGGTTTTTCTAAAACCTACCTCACACCAGACCGCATCATCAATCATTGGCTAATGTCCACCAAACACCACATATTTATTACTTTAATTTTTTGTGGTCAACAACGAATGTATCAAAACAGTCCACAAAAATTAACATGTTTAAGTAACGGAAGTGAAAAATATAAAACCCCTGTGTTTAAAGTGATAACAAGAACTTAAATGCTACTATCAACCGTCGTATAAAATGTTTTAACGGTGTAATTACGTCAAACTACTCCACTATCGAAAGAAAGGTCTTCGCCCAAAGTTTAAGAGTATTTAGAAGACTTGTGTATGTAGGACGTTTGGACTGTAACATTTATGCCTTTGGGGAGATACTGAAAGAGTCTTGTTTTCGAAACAATGGACGGATTCCAGGTCGTGTGAAGTCACAAACGTACGGAATCAGGCCTCCCACAGCCCTTCTTTTCTTATGGAGTGGTGCTCGCTGCGACCACAATTAGATATCTTTAATTCCACGACTTTCACCGAAATATTCAAATGAAGGGAGGACGTCACTGGTTTCTTTTTTCACTTTCTTTACTTAATTTTGCATTTAGTTTTTTTAAACTGAATTATTTCAGATTCTCGTGGATTATACTGTAACAGACTAATAATTCTCTGATTAATTTTTGGACTTCGGTTTATTTATATTAACCTTTGATAGTGCATAATAAAATTGAACCAAATTTCAATGCAATAAATGAACGATGGACGTTTGTAAAGACAGTCGAAAAGTTGAGTCCGGGGTGTGCAGTCTGGCCTGGAGCATCTGCGTGACCGAGTACCAACCGAGCCGTAAAGCCGCATTAGACCCAGAAAATAAACTGGAACTTTTCAGAACTACTGACAATTTATATAATTTTTTCTATTTATAAATATTTTCATAAATAACTATTAATAATATTTACTGTAAATTATATAAATTTATAAAATAATTAATTATTGCTTTAAACAAATTTGAAAACAATCAATTGCTTTCTTTAAAAGCAACCATTGTGGCAATTCAATATTTTCAATTTTGTTTGACCCAATAGTTAACATTTGGAAAAACAAAAGTTTGCATAAATTAAGGTAATCAATTAATTAATCTTTATGTAAGGTATTGGTTCAAATGAAAAAAATGAAAAAGTTAGTGTCACGAGCGAGATTCGAACACAGGACCCTAGGCTCAATCTGCCGCTGCTCTTACCACTTGAACTATAGTGATCCTCATGGAGCAGCGGGGTATTGAGCCGTGGGTTCGAATCCCGAATTAATACAGTAAATTCAACAATCAACGTAACTTTAAAAATTTACAACCTTAAAGATGTCTATAAATGACATTGAGAGTGAATGTATTTATTAACGAGAATATGTGAGTTTAGATGGCGGAATATTGAAAACCCTTTCAACTCTCTATTAAGTTAGTTATACAATAGGTGTAAAGGGTGATGGAGAATTATCGAGTACTTCACAATTCTAACTATGTGAATGCTTTGTGCCCATTTATGCATGCAGCAGTTATTTATTGGAAGAGCATTTATAAGTTTGATGGTGAGATGACTCTTTCGCCTACATCGGCATTGATTTTGAGAAAATTGCAATTTTTAAATTTTTCCTTTACTTGCTATATGAAACCTAACTTTTTACCGAATTTCTAACTACCCGGGAAGTAGCTTAAAATTCTGATGATCTATGAGTTAATTAGTAACAAAAAAGGAAATTGTGAAATTCTCCCCTTTTTGAAAGGTTCAATATAAAGCGGTCAAATTTTTACAACCGCCTAAGCGACGTAATCTTAATTTGATTTTTAAATTTCAAAATCCCATCTTGAGGAATGAGACATATGGGGCGAGAAAATCGAAAAACATTTCTTCGAGTAAAGATACATATGGCAGCTCGCTGGTACTTGGCCAGCCCACACAGATTTCTTAAAAACAGCACAGGTTGACGAAATGTTTTAATTTTTCATTAAAAACCACATTCAATGAATAGCCTAAAAAAGAAAAGAATATATCTACTAGTTTTATTTTATAGAACCAACTCTGTTTTTGGGCCAACACAAAAATGCTGAGGAACTTTATGGATAGTGTACAATTTTCAATAGTTTCACCCTGGGCGTTGTATAACTGATTGTGTCACGGTTGAAATGTGAAGAACCGGACCGAAAAATGATAAAACTCCACCTGGCCGGCACAAATATCGTTGTGCTGCTACGTAACACGGTGCAGGTGTTACACGAGCTTGCCCCGCGAAGAAAGAGGAACGCCCTCCACGAAAGTAGGCATTTCATCCATGCAAAATAAATTCAACAAACCCGCAGCCCCCCCCCCAAAAAAAAAAAAAAAAAAAAAATACAACAATGCAATGGAACTGTGTTAACTGTTTACAAAAGTAGAATAACTGCTAAGTGCTAACCCATTTTGAATGGAAAAATGGCGTGACTCCGTCCCAGGAAGACACCTATTATGATCGATTATCCTACAGGTATCTCTCCAATAATGCATTTTGATATTAATACGTAATATGTTTTATTTATTCATCCAAGGTATGAAGGCCTTTCAAATGTTATACATATTTATAAAACAAACGCTATTCATTATTATACTAAGCGTAACAGAACATCGAATACAACAGGTACACGATGAAGGTATAGCTTCACATTTAAAATATCCAGTAAGAAATATTGGCCCATTATCTGGTACAATACAAGTGAAAACAAACTAAATTAAAAACAAAATAAATTAAAATACTGTACTAAACAAGTGAGAAACTATCCGAAAGTTTAGGAAAAAAAGAAACAGGCCGTATATATTTTTATGTGATGCTGGACAATCGATTCTAATATTTAATTTGTCCCTAGTAATTTAAGCTCATGTGTGGTCCTAGAATTCCCATAACTATAATTTTTCTTTTTTACAATTGAATGTCGACAGCTATCGGTTAGAAATTTGCTACGGTGTTCTTCAAAAATACAAAGCTATTTTACTCAAACAAAGTTGTCTATTTGGGCATATTACCTCTGTTAGGGTGACTTAAAAAATATAACATATTCTTATCAGTCTTCAAGATTATAATTTTATGCCAGAAATCAATGATGAGGCCAATACGAAAGACAACACACAATTCTACAAATAGGCCATAACATGCGATATAGAAAGGATGTTAGGTCATATTTGTTCGCCTTAATTATTGTAAATAACAGTTTCGAAGCGAAAGGGGTACATTCTACGAAAATTAGACGAAAAAACGTAGCTTTTTTTTCAACGTTTTCGGTCCAATTTCCCTTATCCTTACTATTTATAACCAATGAAAAAGACCGTTCTTCTTTACTCGCAACATATTCTTTTGAATCTTATTTAATGGCTAATTACCATTTAGAACTGCACAATTTTCTGGATGGTGTTCATTCAAACGTCTGGTAGCTTAGAGTTTTCCGAACAACCTCCTGGAACAAACACATCGTGGATGACTTCTTAGACATAAAGCTGAGGTACACGCTTTCTTCACATTGTCTTCTTTTTTTAGTGAATACATTTTTAAAAAGATGGTATGGTAAAAAAAGGAAGCGTCCCCAGACACTGCAGTCTTCTGGCTTAATATACCTTCGTAGTTCCTTAGTTCAGTTCAATAGACTCTATCCTTCTCCTTAGGAGTATCAGACCATCTGCTGCAATGAGATTCTCTAAGTTTTTTCCGTACATTAGGTTAAATCTTCATTGAGCTGTTGCTTCGCATTCGAAGATGATATGGGTTGCTGTTGGCCTCCTCATTACATAACCTGCAACTGGGATCATCTTGTTGTGTAGATGTTTTCTCAGAAGCCAGTGATCGGTTAGTTGCCTTACCAGTCCTCTGAGGTTTGGCCCTTTCTAACTGCAGCAATGATTTTTCCAGTGTTGGTGAGGGTTGTTTCACCATACGTTTACTATGTCTAGCACCGCTAAAGTTTATCCACTTCTCCTTTTGTTTTGTTTGGATCCATTCTTCGATTGAGGATTTTATATTTGTTTTTGTTATCCCAAGTATAGGTTCGGCCATGTGTATGTTCTTGCGTATCCTCCTCTGGCCAGACTGTCTGGTTCCGCATTACCCAAAATTCCACTGTGCCCTGGCACCAACCGGTTGTTGTGTTTTCCCAGGTTTTGGAGATTTTGGATGCATTCACTGACTAATTTGGATGTTATTCATATCCATGCAAAGGTTTTAATGGCTGCTTAGCTATCAGATCACATGAGAATGTTTTTTGCCAGTGTAACCTCTTTTAAGATTTTCTAGGCCACAATTGAAAGACCGAAGTGTATTTCCATAATGAGTTTGTTGCTCATGTTTTGGGCCCGTACAGAACACGCCTGATCCGGTCCGTCTTCCAATGTGTGGAACGGTTTTAAAGATTTAAACGGGTCACTGTTCAGAAGAGGTGGTAGTCCTCTCAATTGTTCAGGATGTTGATTTGTTGTTTGTTTGACGGGGTTAAGCAGACGTGGATTTGTACAACCCGAACTTAACCAGAGCCAAGGTCTTCTACTTCTTCAAACCATCGTTCGAATTGACTAACGTACCTTCTGAAATAAATTAACAGCAGGCTACTAATCGTTAAGTAGGCTGACCTCGGTATATTCTTCCCTGTTGCAAGTTCTTATCATCAATTGTTCATCAGATGGGCTTTGAAGGAGCAACCGTCAGGTTGTTGCAAATAATATTATCTACATGCAGTTTTCACTGTACCTAATTTTTTAAATTGATTGATTTACACTCGATTATAGCAAGGTTAGTTAATACAGTTCTTGAGTCTCATGAAACATTAAGATGGACTTTGCTCCTTTGCTAGCTCGTTACTTTCTGTTATAAAAATTCAAAGCGTAATAGTATAGTCCATTGATTGAGTGCGAGTTTTAGCGGCAATAAACTGTCGTCTCTAATAGTATATACACATAACAATAATTCCTACCTACTTCAAAATCATTTTCATTGAAGGAATGTCAAAGTGAACAACAAGCAAGAACTTCCACAGTTTGATTGAAATATTACAATTGTACTAGATATAACAAAGAGAAATGCAAGGTTGGTTACCAATTTAATAATATTTACTCATCCTTTTATTTGACAAAAATAAGGACTTTTAAAGATGATATCCCAAATTCTATATTTTGCCATCGTTCCACCGATGTAGTAGAATTTAAATCTCCCAGTCTTTGAACGGCCAACTGGAATTTGTTTATAAATCGAGACGCTGGAATGTTTTTGTCATGTTCGAAAAGGCGGCAGGTGAGAGGTCTCGCATACCTCCAAACATCTGGCTCCAGCACCATCACCTGTTCCTTTTTATCAATGGACCCTGCTTGCCACTTATAGACGGAATTTCGGAGTGGATTTTGAGTTCGTGCTCGTTGGAATTTTCAGATGCTTAAGTTGTCTTCTTTGATCTGTGAATAAATAATTAATGAAAGTTTTGTATCTTCATTCAATAATGATATATTATTTTCCATCGATTTGAGTTTGTGTCATTGGTCAGAGCTGATCTGAAAATAATTTAGCCTGGAACGTATATTTTATTTTTAATCAATTAATTTTTCACGCTCAAACGTGTTTACACTCAAACTGTTCTATTAAAGACTAGATTCTACGATGTTTTAATGAATTTTATGAACTCGTGAACGCTAATGAGGTTCAACATTTCTAATAATATTGTGCAATATCTTTATTTATTGTAGTGAAACAGTGGTGAGAACTTCGAAGCGAAGAACCAGGTGATCGTCTCCTGTCTGTTAGGCACGTTTGGAATTCGGCAGTTGATGGACTGTTGTATGTATACAGCAAACACACCAGACAGCGCACAGGCTGAAAGACTCTTAAGGAACAGATTTTCACATTACATTACAGACTTCAACATATGTCTCACAATAAAAAAATAAGTTAGTTGAATAGTGTACCGAGATTATAAACTTGATCATTATCATTATAAGCTTATTGCCGGTTGGTCTGTGTTCTTTCTTTCTGACGGTTCTAACCAGGCTTAGTATCGGTTATTCCTTTTATGATGGTGAGACCTATTCTCACATATGGCGCAATGTCCTTGGCCGATAAAGCAGAAACATATAACAAAACAGGAGCCCACGAAAACTCAGAGGCTCACATGACTTGGCATAATGGGAGGATGAGAACATGCCCTACAGCTGTTATGGAGAAAATATTAGGCGTAACCCCCTCAACCGTATGATAATTTTGACAGCACAGAAAACTAATATTAACAACAAAGAGAAATATTCAATAGGGATAAAACTAGCATGAAGAGATATGAACATACCATGATTCCCAAGAGACGACATGAGCAAGATGTTTCAGTTGAAGCAACATTTCCAAACAAATTGTAATACCAAAAAAGAATGGGTTGAGAACCGTTGAAAATGGCACCATCTCCCGGTACAACGACGTTAGAATGCAGGAAGGTACGTGGGCAGAAGTATTCGCTTCTGGAACTAAATACTCAAAACCCATGAGAAAATACACCATTCTCTCGCAGGCTGAAATCCATACAATTGAGAGAAGTACTCAGTACAATCTGAACAAAGAGTAAAACATCAAGACTGTAGCTATCAAGACAGATATCACAGACCGCACTCTCAACACGGCACGCAAGAATGGCATATTACACAGAAGACAAAGACAGAAAACAAATCAAGCTTTTGTTTTATAATAATTCTTCGTTTTTCTAAAAGGAATAATTATGTTTAACAAGAAAATATTGTACCAAAAAAAAAATTAATTTACTTTAGTTTGCTGTATATTTGGGCGAATAAAAGTTTTGAAAAGAAGAATTGAATTCCTCGATCCCCAACTTCAACCATGAATTAAGTAATTTTTGAATTTTTTTCAATGTGAAAGAATTGAAATAAATCTGGTAACAATTGAGTCGTAGAGTTGTAGTTTTAGAAAGTGTTTCGTCAGCTCATATAGAAAAAGTTACTTACGGATTCGGAAAGGGTTGCTTGCGCTTTGGAAAGGACTACATTTGATTTGTAAAAAGTTACGCTTGTCTTGGAAAAGGTTTCAGATAGAGTGAAATTTGAAAAATGGCAAAAATGAGGGGAAAATTGGAAAGGTGGGTTGAGGTGGGAAGTTGGACCCTCGGACAGCCCACAGCCCGACCGCGCCGAGACCGAACGCTACGAGCGCCGACCGGGAAGGACGCCGAGGTCCCTCTTCTGAATCTACCTTCTACCCTTCTTTTACTTTATCACAGATTGTTCCAGATGGATGCGGATAAAGACCATATATCTAACGGCACCTAGGGCCCATGGAAAAGTCCGCATCCAAACTCGCCCGAGAGGCCAAAAGCCACCGCCCGTATATGTATTTAAACTTCACGAGATTGACCGCTGACACTGGATAATAAAATAATATTTTATTCTTTGTGTATGGTATAGTATATATTAGTGACCGTTAGTCGATGATTATTCGGAAATCGTAACAAATACATGTAGGATGTGTAATTTTAAACAATATTTGGAAATCCCAGGACCTGAAGATGATCTCAACAAAGATAGAAACGTTGGTAGATAAAGAAAACGTTTTTCTGAAACCTACACTCCACCGTTGCATCTCACGATTTCGGAATAATCATTTATTCATTATCTTCTCATTCAAAAACGTATTTGTAACAGACATACCCATGATATGTTTAACGGTTTCCCTTTCAGGATGTAACAAAATTTAAAATCCGATTCCTTGTTCGATTCAAAAGTTCACTTACCATTACCATTATCAACGTTTTTAAAATTAGTGTTATCCAGGTTAAATAAAAATAATTACAAATAGGAACATTATTCTTACCCTTCTTTTTCCGACCATTTAACTGCAGTCATTATAGTGTTGTAAATAAGAAAAAGAAAAACTTAGTTTTATGAAAAAAAATTGCTCTAAATTTGATAAATATCAATTCAATGATGTGAACATATTTTTATAGTCGAGTAGAACAATTGTTTTATTATTTACCATACAATATGTATATAAGGCCTAGAGAATGTACAATAAGACCTAGCCGTTTTTGTATTCGCGGCATTGATATTCGTCGCAATACGTGTTTTCTAAAAAAGGAAGATCCGGTGTGGATAAATGTAGTACATGTTTCGATGGTACGTCCTTGGCTCATGGACAAGCAAAAGCATGCACGGACTTGCTCGGCGGACTGGACTGACAGAAGGAAGTCTGAAAAAGGAGCAGAGGGAAAGAGAGAAAAAAGCCGTAACAAAAGGCATTGTCCGCCTATAACAATATTGCCATTATCCCGCATTTGTATTCATCCTTAAAATTCCTCTGCTTCTGATCCGAGAAAATTTGCCCTCGCCTAAAGCGGTCCTTACACGATCAATAACATTGACAATAATATTTATCACGTAAAATGAAAAACAAGAGTTTTGACGGTCGATATTGAAGCGATATTGATGATGATTTTATCTCAACTAAAAAGCTTAATTAGTTGAAAGATATTCATTGGTCAAGCGGAACGCGAAAACTTGTGAATCTTAACGTAAATACTCAGTATTTGCCGCGCTTTTGTACGAAAGAAAGTGATCTCTGTTCGGAGTATCATGGAGTATACGATTGTCCTTGAGAAAATGTCTGAAGACTTTGAAACGGTAAATGAGCTGGAAGAAATAATGTATGCGACGAGGGGACTGAACTCCCGGAAGACGAAGCCCTACGGACCTTTATTGAGCAATTTGAGTTTCACAGGTTTAATTATAGCTTCGCCGGCGACATGACGACTGAGAACTTCAAATCTTAAAAATTTCTTCCTTTACCATTACATTTACAAAGTAAAATCAGGATTAAGGTTAATCTCCCAATAAAAGGGATGCAATCCTTCATATTATTTTGTGTTCTGCCTTCCCAAGAGGGATTCCACCATCTGCTTTCCCTCAGCAACCGCATATGAGAATAATCTTGTTGTTTTTACAACCACTCTTCCATCCATCGATTTCTCTGAACTCCACGAAAACTTCCGATAGCCATAATTACAGTTATACATTTTTTCGTTTGTCCACGTTTTCAAAACACAGGACGCCAGGAAAATTCGCTTGGAAAGTCACAATTTCACTTGTTCGAACTGTGGAAACAAACGTACTTAGCACATTTATTGATATAATTATTGACATTATTTTTTTGACCGTGTAGGGTATGACGATATAGACGGGGGTAACAAACAAGTAATAAACGACTGTATTGTCAATGTGTGGTGTTTAGTGATCGTTAGTTATTGATTATTTGGAGATCTGAGATGCGGTCTGGAGTGACGTAGTTTTTAGAAAAACGTTTTCTTTATAGTGCCAATGTTTCGATCTTTATTGAGATCATCTTCAGGGCTCAAAGTATTTGTTTTCCGTGTAGATGTGCGATTCCTGTCCGTCGTGTTCAGAGTGCCCTCACGTTGGCACTGTGAAGAAAACGTTTTTCTAAATACTACGTCACACCAGGCCGCATCTCACGATCTCCGAATAATCGTTGCCAATAATACTGATAGTATAAGGGCCGCTTAAAAGTTTTCAGTATTGGAATGTAATTTAAAAAACCAACTGTAACAACTGTTTTGATAAGTTTATTGTATTGTTTAACATTATACGTTTTGCGGTTTGTAAAATTGAAACGGTGAATTTAACGGTTCTAATTGGGCCTTGCGGTGCTTTGCGTAATTGTGACTACACACGTCAGTATCTTTATTTTTCTGCTACTGCTGTAACTATATTATTTTCTGTTACTTTATTATTTTTCCCAACCTGAAACAGTTCAAGACCTTGAAAGACACGCGAAGGCCGACTGCCAAATCTAAGAAATACCCATTCGAAAGTAATAAATATTTGAGGTATGGCATGCAATTAATAAGGTTTACTCAAAAGAAATCACGTCTCATTAATCGGGTGCCAATAATAAAGCGGAAGAAATTTAAAAGGGCGAATTTTTATTTGTGATCGCCTTTCTGCGCATAAGATAACGATCCGTTTCTCAGAAAAGCGGTGAGAGGGGCCGAAAAGCCCTAGCATAACAGTACAATTCGGCAGCAAGGGGGAAAGCCTAATGAACCACAATAAACCATTTCAAAGGACGGCTTCCAACTGTTGTCGTAAAACGGTCACTTTCACAAATCTGATAGAAAATTTAAAAATTTACAGACTTCTGCCATAGAACGACTCAATCTCAAATTGAGTTGGTGAGAGGGCAAGAATTTCTGCACGCGATGTACTTTTCATGATACTTTCATGAATCATTGTATTTATGGTACGCTACCATACTGTGCAAATCGATGAAAGCTCATATAAACATATATTTAGTGGTCTAATTACTTCTTTCAATTAATTAATCTTTTTTTGTACGGTTTTAATCGGAATGAAAAAGCTAGTGACACGAGAGGGATACATGTCTCGATAAATCAAATGGTTTAGCAGCGGCGTATATAGCCGAAGGTCGTGGGTTCGAATCCCGCTCATGGTACTAACTTGCGCATATAAACATTCATCTGGGCCACTAGCAAAGAACATTTTAGGACAGTGACAAAAAAAAATATCTGAAAGCAATAAAAAAGGAATAACATGCAATAAATTTAATTTTCCTCGTTTTTTTGCCAGATCGCTTGAGAATGGAATAGCACAGGCTGTAAAATACTGCTTTGTGGCGTTCATGCTTGAGTACTTGGCAGGATTGCGGCTAATGAACGCTCGTATTTTATCGGCTCTCGCATTGAAACAGTCAATGAGTATAAATATTTGGGCCTAATTCTCACTCCTAAACTTCAACTCAATGTTCATCTCAAGAGAAAAACTGATATTGCAAAATATGCAATGAATTCTATTTGGGCTAAATTCACTTCCAATAACCTTGTCCCGGTGTGCAGTAAATACAGACTGTTTTTGGCTGTTTGCCGTTCGATTGTGTCCTATGCTTCCCAGGCTTGGGGTTTCCAGCGCTATGACACAGTTGCATCCCTACGACGCTATTTTATCCGTAAAATTTATCACCTCCCTTCTTTCACGCCTAACTACATGATCTACCTTGAGACCTCAGTGGAATTTTTGCTTCAATTTACACTACAACTACATACTTCCTATGTCCACAGGGTCCTAAACCGTCCTAACTACCGCCTTCCTAAGAATACAGCGCTGGAAATCATAAGGTCCAACATATCATGGTTCGCTTCCGTAACTTGGCTCAACAATTTCAGCTGAATGACAACTTTTCCCTAGACAATTTCAAAGAATGGCCACGTTTACACTCAAAATTAATTAATAATATCCACACTTCTCGCACAGTGAAATGTCTCCTCCATTCCCAAAATTCCTCTAGGTTTTTGCTATATAAGGACCTTAATACTAGTCAACCTTTCTTGAACATACAGCGAGATTCTAAAATTCCGTCCATTCCGCTAACCTCGCTGGTTTTTCAAATTAGGTGCGAGTTACTGTACCTTCACTTTAACCCCACAAGAGTCAACAGTTCCGATAGGTGCTCTCTCTGGAACAGGGAGGCTCGAGAAGACAGTCTTCATTTTCTAGCAGAATGCCCAATTTTAGCGGAGTTCCGAGCACGGCATATAGGCTTGCCCACGTTGACGAGAGAGCACCCTAACCATCCCTAACCATCCCTAACCATCCCTAAACCGTATGCTTTCGCCACATGTAGGCAAATATGGGTGGATATTACTTTTCGCTGAAGAGAATTTTCAAATAATTTACAAAACACCGGCAATAGAGAAATCGCCCCGTATTATCCGAGCTCCGGTTTATCTTGTTTAAAAATAACCATAACACCTCGGCGATCTTCTGTTTGTAGCTCATATTTAAGTCTGAAGGCTGAATTGATGATCCTGATCATCGGTGGTACAGCTTTTGTTATAGACTACTTAAAATTCAGACCAGTTATTAATCCAGGGGCTTTTTTTTTTAAGTTGATTTAAGTTTTGTTTGTTTTGGACTTCTTTCATTTCACCGCATAGATCTTAATCTAAGGATCATGATATGAAATTTCTTCTTGTCGTTGCTCGTCAGATTCGACTTCATTATGACGTAGATTCCTTATGATGCAGATTCCTAGCCTAATTTGAAAGCTTTGGTAACTTAACTTTAGTTCACTGATTATGAATACATACATTAAGAAATAAGAGGTGATGCTGGGATTATACGCCAATTTTACACGATGACTGGTCAGACATGTGATCATCTGTTAGCTCATTAAGGTAAAAAATAAACATGTTTCTTTTTTTACATGTCTGATTTTTATATTCAAGGACGAGTGAGCTTACTAAATCTTGTTTTATCCGGGGAGACATGCGTTCTCTTTTTCTTACTTTTCCTTACTCATCTTTTCCTATACAATAATCACAATTTTCGTAATTTCGGCCGTTACTCTATCATTAGTATCAGTACTTCCATGCAATTCTTTGCACATAATGAATGAATGTTTCAAGATCAGTATCGACGATTTCTATGTTCTCCTTTTGAGGCCAATCAATATTGTATGAAATAATTAAACTTCCCCAAAGTTGTCTTTAAAAACTGGTAATGTGTATAAAGTTAAAAATTAACCATTAAATCCATTATATTTAGTGGTCTCTTGACTGAATGACTTCTTTCATTTAATTAATCTTTTTATGTAAGGTCTTGGTTGAAATGGAAATGAAAAAAATTAGGATCACGAGCTGGATTCGAACCCACGACCTCGGCTCATACGCCATAGCTCTACCACTTGAGCCATCGTGACAATACGACAAAATGTTTAAATGTGTTTAAACACTTTCTTACTTTAAATTATTATTAGATATGGCAAAAAGGGGGAAAATTCGAACGGTTGTAGGTTGAATTCACGATAGTCCAAGGGGTAGAGCACCGGCGTATTGAACCGATGTCGTTGGTTCGAATCCCGTTCGTAACACCAGCTTTTTCATTTCAACCTGACCTTAAATAAAAAGATTAATTAATTAACCATTAAATTTAAATGACATGTTTCAGGGATAATTAAACAGCCAAAACCATCTTATGGAGTCAATTATTTTATCCTTCCTTGTGTGGGTTGTATTTTGATTAATGACTTATTTACAATTATTACTGTTATTTTTTGAAAGGATTTGCCTGACAGTGTTGAAATAGAAATTTAATTTTTTCTACATGTTATCTATAAATAATAGAGAGCCTACTGTCGATGGTTGATGATGGATATATTGCAAAACCATTAACCAAGCGCGGCCAATTTAACCCCACGTTTTGTTTCATAACCATTTACAAGTTGATATTTATCGCTTATTAGGTGAAAAGGCATTGGGGGAAGAGGATAGCCTTTGGGAACCGATTTGGCCTATTTGTCCCATCCTTGGGGTATCATCAACTCTCCAAAACAGAGACAGGAAAAAAAGGCAACATCGCCTTACACGTGTTTTTCCAGAAGCAAGAGGATGTCGAAGGAGAAAAAAGGGTTTGTGGGTGTCTCGGAATGACCTTCCCCCTCCAGGACAAGGACGGCCGAAGAAGGGGATCGGGTAGGCGTGTTGCTAGCCGCAGGCCCTCCTGAGTCTACTCCACTCTCCAGTCGATGTTCGTCACCCTGTCAGTGAACTACTCGTCAACATGGTTCGGAGCTTCGCACAGTGGACAAAGACCCTCAGCTTTCCGGCTAGGCTTTCACCCTCGAAGGGCAACCCTCCGCAGGATAAGGACATCACACCCGTATCCAGCAATCCTGACGTAAGTCATAGTCAAAACCTTCCTCTACCTTTAAATTTAATGTGGGGCGATGGGAAAACTGGTTTAGGTGTTTATTTCACCATATAAAGTTGCATTTTCTGAATAGACACCACAAAATCCACCCTGTAATTATAACATTTTTACATATGCAGGATGACATACAAGAGAAGGATAGATCAAACACCTGTGTCAGCATTAGTTATATACATTATTAGATATTGGCTTATAAATTAATATTAAACAGTGCTAATATAATATATAAAACGTAACGTTGAAAACAAATAGCAGCCATTCAACAAAAAGTGACAGTCCAGAATTTCGGCTTTTAAAATTAATAAGTAAAACTTCCGTTGTAGCCTTATAAAGCTTGACATTTCTAAAATATGAATAAAGTTTGGAAATTATACTGTGAAAACATGAGATCTTATTTGAGTATATCTTACAAGATCCGGTCCCGGATGTCCGTTACATTTCGTCTCCTAAAGAACAAAATGTTTGTCCTTTACCTTCAGTAAGTTATCGACTTTTTGTTAAACGCCAACGCATAAAAGTTTGTACACGTTGTATTTGAATATAGTATTGTCGATTCGAAATAGTTTTGTTTCCGTCCACGGAATGGCCCCAGGGAAGGCAATATTGTTCTAATACGAAACAGGCCAAAACAGTGCCACTTTCCCATATCCGGACACGTATAAAATCAGAAAGGAAGAGCGAAGGAGTTGAAAACAACAGAAATAGACAGTGGCTAGTATGACAAATAATAGACGATTCAACTGTACTTAATCCTTCTGATCCACCACTTCCCGTATTTGAACCATTCGGACAATGAAATCTATTGAGCCAAAATTGGATTGTTTTTAACTGCAATTTTCGTAACGGGGTTGCCTTACAGTATTTATTCAAGATTTCACCTGACAAGGTCTTCTTTTAACGGTCGTATTTTCCTTTGTGAGCAAGTCATCTTGTGATCTAGAACTAACAAAACTAGTTCTTTGTATGAATATATAATATTGTTTTCATATCAAATATTGCAGTCTTTATCTTATTAAAGCGTTGTGTATTTACTCAATTTTTTGGGTTTTGTACTTTAATTCATCAATGGAGCTTTGTAAGCGTTTCATTATTTGACTGTTTGTCTTTGTGTTTTTTAAATAATCATTATATTTTGTGGTATATTGGCCAGATTACTTCTTTCAATTAATTAATCTTTTTATGTAAAGTTTTGTTTGTCACTAACAACCGTTTCAACCAAAACCTTACATAAAAAGATAAATTTTTAAATAATGTTACACGAAGGCCGAATCAATTAGACCATCCATTACTTAAATATTTGAAAGTTCACACACCAAATTGAAGGTCTTTGCCAAAAATAACTAAAAAGCACTCCATTGAACAAGCATTGTTGTACCTAGGTCTTTTCGATATTGGCAAAGCACATGAAAGGGGATTCACCCTACAAAATGAAAATCCTCCGCGCAAGATTATGTAATTCAGAAGGTCAATGGTCGAATACATTTCTTCACAGCTCGAACCTCTCCTCCGTCGGCATTATTTATGCCATGTCATCCAAAATCCGAGTTTGCTTAATTGTAACGACTTGTAAACGTGTAGAATGCCCTTCGATGCCAATTTGAGCCAAGGAAACAATCAGGTATGCCCACGTCATGTGCATTGCTTCGCATTCCTTTCACTTAGACGGCCATTCCTGCCGTCTATTCTAAGACAAACCTCAAACATATTTGCGTTTGTAATAATATCAATTTATAAACATACTTATATAAAAGTGGAATTGAACCTAACTATCCCTTGAACCTAAAGAAAAACAATATTGATCAATTTATTTTGTTTCCACAGAAAGGTAAATATTGAGAATTACGGAAAGAATGTTGAACCAGTTTTTATTTGCTTGGTAATTTTTGGATCGAGTGTTAAAATTGAAGTCACTAGCTGTTTGATTTTTTACGCGAGGCCTTGGTGATTTTGACCGATCGTTTATATTATCAGATGAATCAAGGGAAAGAAATCCTTCATCAATTTGTTAAACGGCCTTTTATTAATATATCTAAAAATTAATCCATTTACGTTTTAATGGTCAATTGACTTATTATTGATAATTCTTCCAATTATTCTTTTTATATAAGGTTTTGGTTGAAAAAAAAAGTGTCACGAGTGTGATTCGAACCCACGACCCCCGACTAAACACCTCTGCTCTACCATTTGAACTATCGTGACTTCTAACCTCTCGGACACCAACTCTCCTACAACCGTCCGAATTTTTCCTCTTTTTGCCATATCTAATAATAATTTAATAAGAAAGAAATTGTTTAAAATTACCGGCGGAATTCGGTATTTCGGAAAATTGTTCACACTTGACCGGACTGGAAGGAGTGTTATCAACGTTAGATCTTACACGATTCTGGTTCGCAACCCTCTCTCTATTTCTCGAACAGTGCGTTTTTTCACCTACAAAATGCACAAATGAACGAGAAAGCGTTCAGATCACCAAATGAAAATGTTTTGTTGAAAAGTTTGTCTATATGTTGTCTACTACATTTTTGTGTATGCAAATAGTAAAACATTTGGCAAAATACGGCGAGAACTGGGAGTATTTTAGAAATAAAAAATGTACTAATCATTTTTTAATATTAAGATCCCTAAGCTCTTGTTACATAGCTTTAATCTTTAAATTAATTAATCTTTAAGTTAGGCAATGGTTGAAATAAAGAGCTAGTGTCACGAGGGTGATTCGAACCCACGACCTTCGGCTAAATACACCGCTGGTCGACCACTTGAGCTATCGTGACTGAAATCAATTCGGACATCAACTTCCCATATCAACCTAACTTTTAAATTTTTCTCCTTTTTGCGATTTTTCAATTGTCGCCGAGAGTCGAATCCTGATTACAAGACATATTTTCTAAGTTTTTAACATGTTTCTCCTCTGCAGACAGTTCGTCGTACTTGTTGCCATGTGATCCTTATTTTTTAAATTGAAAAATAACGGAAAATCATGTCAGGATTAGTTTTGTCCGTCTTAAAAACCTTTAGGCCTTTAAAGAAATTATGAGAATAAAACTTGTTAAAGTAAACAATATGGGAGAAGACAATCATCCAGGCTCTTTCCGTGATATCCGGTCCGGTTTCTCACATAATATCTCGTGAGAATTGTAACTGCCCTACTCAAATCCATTCGACAAAGCGTCAGGATCAAGCGCCGAGACAAAAGGAATGAGTTCCTTGTGCCTCGCGTTCTTTAATTTGTTTTCATGCCGTGGTGTACCAGTGATGGATCGAGTTTGTTGACACATTCTTTTGTCCGGTAATGTATGCAGAGCTGGCCGCCTCGGATATTGTGGGAAGGCACCGACACGCTCGTACCTTTTATTTTTGTCTAGTTTTTGTTGCAGACACCGGTTGAATTCCATTGGAATCTGGCGGAACACACACATCGACCTCTCGAATTACACGGAATCGAAACGGGCTGACGCCCGCGCCTTTTGATCGTTGGGTTTCATCCAGACGTCTGTAAGATCTTCGTTGAACGGAGGTTTTCTTTTCGTACTTCTCGAAGGGGAACCTTTAGAAATAAATAAAAAACCTCGTTGGGGGATAGGCTTCGCTTCTTCATAATTTTTCGCCTCGTCCTTTGTAATAACACCGATACATCCTTCACGACCGTATCGTTCCACTGGATTGTGAAATCCGCTAAGTTCTGAAAGCTCAAAAAGATTTTAAGAAATATCGAACGTTTTTCAATCGTTTCATTCTGAACTGGTAAATCTCAACACCTGGATGAAGTTTTTACGAGATAAAAGATGTTCAAGGGCGAGGTGATTTGACGGGGAAATTCCTGTTGATTACTTTCCCATGGGATAAGAAAAGGATCCACTTTATAAATAGGAGATTTACCGTTTGAGATATATGACTAATCGGCCGGCAGGAGCGAGGGGAGGGTCCTGAGGAGCGCTGGAGTCGTGGGAATTGGACTCGGTTCGCGTGATGGGTGCAGCAAACCAGTCCCACACGACACACACCGTACTCCTACCGTCAACTACCATCATTTAAATCCCATAAAACGAGTACAAATGAATGTTGAAACTGTCTGTCTGTTATTATGTGTAAAGGAACGATAAGTCGTCCTGCCGATTCGGAGGTCTTTAACCCTCTTGGGGGATTTCTTTCTAGGTTTGGAACGATTAGGCTTTCCCTTCAACGTCATATTTTTGCGCAAAAAAGTGTTTTATTATTATTCTCAAAACATGAAACTATTTAAAAAGTGATTTATTTGGAGATCATGAGATGCGGTCTGGTGTTAGGTTTTAGAAAAACATTTTCTTTATCGTGCCAACGTTTCGATCTTTATTGTGATCATTTTCAAGGCATGGAATTTATAACCATGGAATTTATAAACCAAAATATTACTTCTCATCCTTTATGGATCTCTCAAATATGAGATTTTATTTAATTGCTAATAGAAATTTAAAAAATAATGTAATAGTTTGTGACAGCTAGTGATCCTTTTGTTTAAGCAAATTACTTTAGATGTCATGATTTAATTTTAATATACTCGTCATTAAAACGAGTTAAATGAAGGTGGTCTCTAGTCGATTTCTTTTTTTCCAATTCTTTCGAATCCAAAGTAATACTTTTCTGCATAGCGAGCCCACCCGCCGAGGGGTGTTTCCGACACTTTCACGGCATAAACGCCGTGGAAAGACAGCCAGCCGATACTCGTGTAACGCGCATTTTTCGATTAACATTCTCCGCCCTTTTTAAGTCGTTTTTGCCTTCTCACGGGAATCTATGAGAAAACTCCTGTTCACAGACCAGGGGGAGAAAAAACCCACAAATCTTATCTTTGATCCGGCCGCGATTCATTACGGCCCTGCTAAACTTTTGCGCGTCACATTTTTCACTCGTAACCATCGCGAAGTCATTGATTTTAATGATCGGTACATTTATTCTTTTTTGAGAGTTATTAAAGAAAACTTAATTTGACAGCTAACTTCCGTTCAGAGCCGAAAGATCCTTGGCTTGTATACAACCCAAATTATAAATTGCCCGATACGTGGGTTTTAAAAGTCATCAATTCTGCAATTTTACGTATGCAAAGATCATCCTGGACCTTATTGTCATCATACGTTTCAGCTAGAAATCATCAATATTACTCAAAGTTGTACTATTCCAGCTTAAGTACTGCAGTGAATATCTGCTGAAGCCTGCGGAATGCTGAAATGATTTTGACCGATACATAGAGCTCGAGTCCAGAGCAACCAAAGTTGCAAAATTATTGATTCCAAAAAGTTATAATTAGATGTATGTATGTACGAGTTTGATTTGGGCAGTTTCTTCCTTTTAAAAAACGTGTTTTTTTCTCAAAAACTGTATTTTGCATGGATGTAGGTTGAGGTGGTCTCCTTTAACAGACATTTCCTGCAATTGTTATATATTTTCTTTTTTTCATTATTAAGTTAAAATCTAACAACAATAGTATAAGGTATGTTGGTAGTTATAATTGTTGACTTTACATCCATTTCATAAGTAAGGGAGAAAGACTCTATCGATTAACCTTTATGTAATTATGAAAGTGTTTAAATGTATTTTCCTGCGAAAAGGCACACACACATTATTGTTATTTATAGTGGGAATGTATGTTTTTGTTTATTTCTTCTGTTTCCTAAAGTCATACAAACCTACTTGTTCACCCTGTTTATTTTTGGCAAGAATGATCACGAAGATTGACCTTCTGGGGTGTTTTTAAGACGTTCATGTCCCGTGGTTTACCGCAATTAAAGGTAAATTAGGGCTCATCCGAATACGTAATTAGCATCGGTTCCAGTTCGGCTCCGAGCTCTTCCAGCTGAAAATGTATTCCGTAGCTGTACCGGAACACGTTCCGGTCACCGTCTTCTTTGTATTCTCCTGGGGGTCGTGTGCCCGCGGACGGCCCTAAGGCGTGTGTCCGTTTCAAAGATGATTTCGCAATGGACACGTCGTGGGAACTTCCTCCCTTCCCGATCATTGCCCATATCCGGCCCCACCTCTTCCACATCCTCGGGGGACCGGAGACCTGGTCCGACTGGTCTTAGCCTTCACAGTCACAGGGCGTCTCTTTCGGAAGGCCACATCGTGTGGGCTGTCCACTTCAACTACGCCGATTATCCTGTATTTTCATTTTACCCCGCTTATCGAGTACGTCCGGCCGATTTAGATTCCTATTTACCAAACGATCAGATTAGACACGAACAAAGACTCGGGTAATCTGGCTCTGACGGAATTAGGTCGCGTTAGGTCAGATCACCAACGTTTCCATATACACTTTCAACAAACCCTATATATCTAATTCCTCGTCTTATTAGAGATTCTGGGTTCGATCTCGGCATAAACCTTTGGAATTGTATTTTACATTAATTGATTAAAAAAGTATTGTAAAGTGATTCTGACCAGTCATCTGTTCGACGCCCAATGGGTGGGTCGTTGGACGTTAAGCCATCCTTGTATGCCAGGAAATACTTCACGTACTTCCTTTTTACTTTTCTTAATTTAAAAAATTCACTACACTATCTGCTGAATCAAGCCCTTATTCCAATTTTATTTTTTTAATAATATTTACTTAATTTGGTAGTAAAAATATTTTAAATTAAGAATGTTGGTTGTTTATTACATAATTTTATTTTAATCTATTTTCTTAATAACATTTTTTATTTAAATCTTTATTGTTTATTATTGCCAAATATCAATATACTTGACATCACCGACTAACCTTTCTATAAACAAAAATATAAGTTCAAAAATAAGCTTGGTCAGTGCTTCAGGCTCTGGTTATCCTAGTAAGTTTGTTCTATCGGCATTTCGTACTGTTTCGCTTAAAATCTTTATAAAGTGTTATCGATTAGGAGCTGAAATCGGAATATAATCAGTTCAGCCGATCTCAATAATGACGAAAAGCGCATTGCTTCCGTCTTCATCGTTCTTTTTATCATCCTCGCTCGTAAAAATATAAAGAAACAAGAAAGCGCACTGACCACCAACTAAATATGGAAAAAAGCTAAGTAGGTAGATCAGGGAGAACCAAACTCCTGTTAGGTTCCTCACTTCTACTATACCACATACACGGTCACGATATATACCACATCTCACAAAAATGTTATCAATGGAAAAACTGCAACCTGAAATGGAAACATTAAAACACCACAAGGTCCACCTAGTCTTCATTTTGTCCTTCATGCTTTTAAGAAAATGATCAATTTTACGATAATTATAATTTTTTTACGAGCAGAGGTCATATAAACCTTAGGGTGCCCGGTGTTTTTGAAAAGCCCATTTGTAAATATGTCGGGTTCGGTTGCAGGGCCGCTGGATTCGAACCCGGGATCTTTACCTTACAGTGATGACCACCGTGTCAACGACTAAACCGTTGCGGCCACCGACGCTCCCATAATTATAACTTTTACAAATCACAGAGAATAACTAAAAGTTTACTGAGATATAATAAATAATCGATTTTTTATTAGTTGAAAGATTCGAGGTAAACAATTAAAATGTTATTTTTTATTTAATAAATTGGCATTATTATAATTCATATTAAGTTTTATCTGCCAACGTTTTAACCTATGTCCATATACAATGGTTGATCTGTAGCTTTCTCCAGTGTTTGTCCTTTATGTAAAGATACTTGACATTAACCGCCTGAGAAGCAAAATACCAGCAAAAATAGGCAGACTATCAAACTACAGCTTCATCTCACTATTATTGTTGTATTAAACTGATGGGAATTCGTTTATTTTTCCATAGAGCGGATTCTTAACTAAAAACCCCTGTATATGTGTTTGCTCCATTACAAGATTAATTGAAGGTCCTGACCCGTGTATTACCAGAAATACCCCGAACAAAAGATAATATAGTGAAATTGTTTCAAAATTGAAAATGAGGGCGGATCCGGGTCACGTCTGCAGAGGGGTCCTTCACGTAATAATTGGCCGAGGCACACGCTCCGGTCACACAAGGCTGGAGCTTCCTCCAGCCAGCAAGAGGTCATTTCGACATCGACTCTGGTCCGTCGGAGCGCACTTCCTCCGATGGACGTCGACCTGGTGAAACAGCCCGTTTGCATTAGCATGTTAACGAGATCCGCAATCAGACTATGAGCCACGGACGCTATACCAAAATCGGCTTAATCCTCCGTGGTACAGATCCAAGAAAGGAGGATACCATATTTTATGCAATGTAAGGTAGCACCTAGCCGACACTGCACCAACTCCAATAACTATTGTACGTTCCGTCATTTCTGGATAAATCTCCGATAATTGGAATCTATATAAATTACGATCCGTTCCAATTCAGTGGACTCCGGGTATTAAATGGAATGACATGGTTGAGGGAGTGAGCCACCTGGATAACGGGGGGGGGAGACCACATGCGAGATAAAGTGGACATCTGTCTTCTGACATCTGTTCTCGTCCTCCTCAGGTAGCAAGGACATCTGCTTCTGAAATTCTCCACTATGAAAAATTCTTCAAATTGTTTAGTCGTCCTTATTTGTCCGTATGGATTAGAAAAACTAGGACAATCAACAACGGCGACAGCATCATACAAATATAACTTGCATCGCTAATTTCAAGTACCATGCAGGTTACGAGGTTGATTGTTATCAGTTTTAATAGTAGGTTTTGACTGGAGATCCTTTTGTGAAAGCCGGAGTGTTTCTTAAGCAATATCCCTTATCTAATCAATGATGAAAACCGAGGATGCCCGTTTTGCCGAGTCGGGGCATTCTTTCTGAGAAAGTCTGTAAAGAGCAACACTTGCTACTCCGCGGATGGTGGGGGCGATGAGAGCAAGTGACAAAGCGAGGTCAGCGTGGGTAAGCGAAGTCGTTGCATGTGTAATTAGCGAAGTGGGGGCGAGTGCGAGTGCAGGATCGACTGTCGACACGGACGTTCAGTCTTCAGTGAGCAACGGGCCGGCGATAAGAGAACGTGTCGAACGGGTCCGGAACGCTCGTCGAGCCGGGCTGCGAATACATTTTCTTCCCACTTTTCACAAATGCATCCTAACTTAGACACGATGGACCTCTGCTGCAGTTCTATGTTTCAACGTGTCCATCAGATCGAAAACGTGAGTCTAACAATGGACCTATATGATTAATTAAAAATCAACACCCAGTCTTCTATTTAACAAAAATATTTATTTTTTGGCAGTGGAAATAATAAAAAACAAAGATTCACTTTTTATTTGGGGCTAATGTGCCACAAACCAACTTTACCGAAACTATTTGTTGGTAGCAGATTTGCAGTATAAACAAAATAAATTGTACAGAATTGACAACAAGAACGTTGAAACAGGTTAAATTCATTTAAAACAGGATTTTTCTTCAAATATAAAATATGTTGAAGTTGGAAAGATGATGAACCTGCAGCTTGAACGTTCCTGCTGGTTTTGAATGTCAGACGCGTTTCGGTCGACTTCGATGTTTGTCCTTTTTGTACGTACTTGCTAATATTACAAGCATTTAATTATCAAAGTGACCAATATAAACTGCTGATTTCGTACGATTTTATTTCCAAAGAGAAATTTTAACTGCAAGCTGAATATTGTTTCAGAAATGCATGTATAGGTATATATTTTTCGATTAGTTCTAATTTCCTTGCTTACATATCAAAAAACATTTGCCTATTCAATAATAAATTTAGGAATCTGTGATGTTTAGTGATGATTAGTCAATGATTATTCCGAGATAGTGATATGCGGTCTGGTGTGACGTAGGTTTTAAAAATTTTCTTTATAGTGCCAACGTTTCGATTTTTATTGACATCATCCTCAGGGCCTGTGATTTATAAACATTGTTTAAATTGTGCAAATACATCTCACCTCCTACATGTATTTGTAGGTGTATCTTCAGGGCTTGGGATTTTTAAGCATTGCTTAAATTTTACAAATACATGTAAGAGTTGAGGAGCTGTGGTTGTACAATTTAAGCAATATTTTTTTTATAAATCCCAGATCCTGAAGATGATCTCAATAAAGATCGAACTGTAGCACTACAAAGAAAATGTTTTTCTCAAAACCTACATCACACCAGATCGCATCTCAAGATCGCCGACTAATCATTAAATTTAGGATTGAATAGAGGCTAAAGACTAAACTTAACGTTGAAGAAGCTGATTTTGGTGCAGAGTTTTATAAAATAACACTTTTTGAAAGGAATTTTAAAAGCCAGTGTTAAATTTTACCTAACGAGAATATATTCTATAGATTTCATTTCGAAATTCCTTTGTCTGCTGAAAGAGCCGGATGTAGACCGGGAGGCGTTGAAATCCCTGAAGTCTTCGTCATTCCTTTAATTAAAACGCATTTACCAACGGTTTTATTTCCAGAGAGAATTCTCAGAGGTATTTTAAAAGTGACACAACCTCAAACCCGGAGGAACTAGTTTTCAGCAGCTGCGCGGATATCAAGGACTTGTCCCGTTTTCATATCTGTATGTGTACGTATAAAAATGTCGTTGTGTAATTTTGAACGGGAATGCTCGTCTACGGGAGTAAAAAGTGCTTCCCACTGAAATCACGGGGGGGGGGGTTCGAAAGATCAATAAATCCCTTATCTCCACCTGATAATCCTTATCTCGGTAGATTAGATTGCAGTTGAAAAAGCCAAAAACCTATATAGGTCGTTGAAGGGGCGAGGAAAAAAAGGGACGAGAGGTTGTAGCACTCGATTCCCACGAAAAGCGAGCCAAACAAAACCCAGCAATTACAAAATAACATTTCCCCCTTCCATCTTGGATCGGCGTCGGGAAATCTATCCGCCTATTGTCTTCTTGCAATTTCCCGTTATTATAAATCCTTTTTGCCGTTGAGGTTGAGTTGAGGGAAAACTGAGGGCTCTTTCGACCGTGAAAATTATGATATTGAAAAATTAAATCTTACACTGCGCTGTTACGTTTGGTTTATAAAAGTCACCCTTCCTAGCACGTTCAAGTCTCCAGTCTTAAGTCGAGAAACAAAATATATTTAAAAAAATTAGGCTCTTATATTATGTCATATTTACATCACCAAAATGTTTGTTTTTTCATTTTTTCAAAATAAATCTTTTAATTTCTAACAAAATGAACAAATTTCTTAATTTTTCTACAATATGCAATTAAAATGTATTAATTATTAAACAGAATCAGTTCTGTTATATACATAATTCAAAACTGAGAGGCAGAGGCAAAATGCATTTTTATAATTTTTATTTTTTATGTTTTATGATTTTTTGTTGTTATCTAGATATTTTTTAAAATGTAAGATTTAGCTAAATTTAAAAAATTATTTGGAGTTCAAAAGATGCGGTGTGGCATGACGTAGGTTTTAGAAAAACGTTTTCTGTATTGTGCCAACGTTTCGATCTTTAATGAGAACATCTTCAGAGCCTCGGGTTTATAAACATTGTTTAAATTAGACAACTTTTTCACATCATACATGTATTTGTAAAATTTAAACAATGTTTATAAATCCCAGGCGCTGAAGATGATCTTAATAAAAATTGAAACGTTGGCATGATAAAGAAAACGTTTTTCTAAAACCTACATCACGCCAAACCGCATCTCACGATCTCAAAATAATCATTAACTAATGGTTACTAAACACCACACATTAAATTAAAAATTAAACTGAGTAAAACCATTTTACAAAAATGTTGCTATAGAAAGAATAAAAAAAATATTCAAGCCAGTACAGAATATTACCTCTTCTTGCATCTGACACGTCATTGAGTTTAAGAGATTGTGAATGTAGTGCTGTCAAAAATTTTTATACTCCTCCAACAGTGCCAATCTTAATTCCTGCAAAATCTCTGGCATCCCTGGGCGAATTTTACCCTCTTTGACAACTCGTCTAAAGTTTTTTGATGGTGTTTAAGTTGGGATTGATTCGATTGCATGTTCCAACTAATCACCAAGAATCTTTGCTTGGGATCTTGTCATTTATAAAAATAGACATATAAAAAACACTTTTTCTGATAACATCTTCAACAAAATGTGAAACAGAAACCCTCGATGAAGTTCAAGTTTGTACGACCTTTCACAGAATACATGCCTATACCAACACTTCCATAGCTTCTCTGGAACGAAAATGTTGGAAATATCGCTCTCCTGTTCTTCTCAAAACCCTCTCTACGCCGTCAGAGGACTTCAAACAAGACGTTCGACACATCTGAAAATAAAATTTTGGTTCAATCTTGCTCAGATCGATTTATTAGATTTATTGTGAAACTTGATCGAGCTGTTCTGTGCCTTGACGGAAATTCTGGACTGGAGGCAGATCTCACTCATGATCCCACTTCTGAAAGTCTTTGCCTTACAATGCACAAACTGACATTAATATTTTTAACTAGTTGAAGTCATTGTTTGATCTCAAAAGTGGTGGAATGTTGATTCCAAACGGAATACATTAAAAAATAAAACAAAATGATTAGCTCGATGTGATGTGAGACGACTGTAACCTGATCTAAGCTTTCTTGCATAAGCTCCAGTGTGTTTTATGTATGTGTAGACTTTTGGAACTAGGAAAAGCCACAATCAAGGTTTTGAAGGTCGATTAACAACCTCAAGCTGGCCAGTGAGTTATAAAAAACATGGGAAGCACAATCTACTCAGATTGAGGTGAAGAAGGCCTTGCAGCCGTCTCCTTTATCCTTATCCCCTTTTCCTATCCAGAATCTTGGTAGAAAAAGAACACACTTCAGTCAGTTCTGGGAATATTAAGTACCCTGGACACTTACTTCTTAACTCTTCCAACAATGATATGAATCTATCCCTTAAAACCATGACTCAAATAAATTTGAAACTTAAAAAATCATACAACTAAAAAAATTTTTTTAAAAAATAAAACAACAAAAAAATCCAACCATTAGCTCATTAGAAAGGAACTTTTTCAGAAAAGCCAACCAAGACTAGATTGACTATTCAAATATTTAAAAAAAATCCAATTGTAAATACAATTTGTTTATCTAGGGTATTATGTACCTCCGATCCTTTAAAACGAACCAATTATTATTGTAAGATAATCAATAGTGGATTGCCTAATAATTAATTAAAATATTAATGATCGCCATTTTGTGCCTCTCAGTGTACTACAACAATGTTTTATCACAAAACATTATTTTTTAAGCAAAGAATATTCAACCAATTCTAAGGTTCTAATCAGTGTCGTGGATCAGGCATTTTGCCATTTTCATCGGTTTGCATGTTGTGGATCATAATTGCATTATACCTTCTTATTAATTGACATACACATTTATTAACCTCCTAATATATAAACATGTTTGTTTTAAGTTTGTATTAATTTATAATGAATAATAATTGAATCATAAAATCTCTAACGACAATTTTATTTTTTCAGATATCTGATATTGAAAAGGATATTATGAGCTCAGTTGTATATTGCATACATCACAAAGAGGGATGTAAATGGCGTGATCAGCTAAAAAAACTGAAGGTAAACTTATTTTATAATTTAATCGATTTAAAATCAATTTCCTTACAATTGTAATTAAGAAGGTTATATTCAATATAATTCAATAATACAATTTGTCTTATTGTTTTCAGGCACACTTGAACACATGCAAATATGACACGATGCCTTGTACAAAACTCTGTGGGGCGCAGATACCAAAAGTTCTCATGGAGGATCACCTTCGTTACACTTGCCCAGCAAGAACAGAGCGATGCGAGTTTTGCTCAACCGAGCTGTCAGGACCGGCGCTAGATGCTCACACAGGAACTTGCCCCAAGGAGCCTTTGTACTGCGAGAACAAGTGTGGTGCCAGACTCCAAAGGAGACATTTAGCAAGACACAAGGCCGCTGAATGCGTGAAGCGTCTCGTGCCTTGCAGACATTGCGGTCAAAGTTTCGTTTCCGACACACTGACTGCACACCAGACCAAATGCCTCCGGGTGCCAGTACCTTGCCCAAACAGATGTCCGATGTCGCCATTGCCCCGTGAAGAAATCGAAGCCCACCTGAAAGAACAGTGCACATCTCCCCTCATTCCATGTGCCTACAAAGATGCTGGATGTAGATTTAAGGTATTATTTTTTACATTTTTGTAGTTTCATTTATTTTAAACTTTTAACCATTTTAGTTTTTTAATTAATAAATTTTTTTATTTGATTTAGGGTTTAAGAGGTGTCAACATGGACCGACATCTAGAAGAGAACACTCAGCAGCATCTATCACTTATGTGCAGTCTCGTCTCAAGGCAGCAACACCAAATTGCAAGTCTCAAGTCTGCTCTGTCACGCCTTTCGATCAATACGACGGGAACTCTGGTCTGGAAAGTTGTAGACTTCGCTTCTAAAATGTCCGATGCACAGAGCAAAGAGGGCATTGAGCTGATATCTCCTTCCTGGTACACATCCCAATTCGGATACAAGTTGCAAGCGTCGTTATTCCTCAACGGCAACGGCACCGGTGAAGGGACGCACTTATCACTTTACATCAAATTGCTTCCAGGCGAATACGATGCCTTGCTCAAATGGCCGTTCTCTCATTCTGTTGCATTCACCCTCTTTGACCAGAGTGAAAAAGTAAGTAATTTTTACTTCTTAAACAGTTTTTATTTATGCAAGTGACAAAAAAAAAAAAAAAAAAAAAAAAAAAAATAATAATAATAAAAATAAAATAACTAAATAAAAATCTAAATAATTAACTGAAAGGAAAGTTATGTCAGAAATGACTAATTATGACTGTTTTCCAGGCTTGCAATATTGTGGAGAGCTTTGTCCCTGACCCGACTTGGGAGAACTTCCAGAGGCCGAGCAAAGAGCCAGATACCCTCGGTTTCGGCTTTCCGAGGTTTGTATCCCACGAGACCCTTTACAAAAGGGGTTTCATCAAGGACGATGTACTCTTTCTAAGGATAAAAGTCGACCCAAGTAAAATTGTAGCAGTCTAAACCAAACAAACAATACTATTTAATTTCCTTATTGTACATAATTTATATTCTGTATTTTTTTTGCACAATTACCAACAAATGTGTATAAAAAACTGTGTTATAATTTAACATGTATGTCTAGTTTGTATAAATGATCTCATTTTTAATACTAATAATTTAAACTATTTAGTACATATAGCACTATTAGTTCATTTAGTGAAAAGTTTTAAATATATTATCTTTTTTTATTGCCAAAGTTTTACAATCTAGGAATTTAAATCACAAAGTGATTTATCATATTATAGACTAAAAGAATAGATATAATAAACTTTTATTGTAAATGTGATTTTTTAATAAACTGTACCAATATCAAAGTACTTAATTTTTTATTTTCCTTTGTAACATAAACCAAAATGGATTAGAATTTCCTTAAAAATAAAGGAATTCGGGGTTTGTAATATGCACAATCATATCAACCTGTGATCCATAGAATGTGCTCATTGGGAAATACACCAGGTTCAAAACCTGGGACCTTTCTCTGATGAATTGCTTTCCATACACTTTACTAATACTGCTACCAGAGTTGCAGGTGCCCTCTTATTTTTATCTCTTATTATATTTTTATGAGGGTTCACAACTGTAGAGGTTATATCAACCCTTGGGGTGCCAGTGTTTTCGGAAAAAAAGCCCATTTTAAGTCAGCAAGACCTTTGGATTCGAACCCAAGACCTTTTTACCTCACAGTGATGAACGCCATGTCAACGTCTAAACTGTTGCAGCCAACGACGCCCCCGTGCCTTCTTATTAATTAAACAAATACAAATAATTTTTTAAAATAAAATATTTATTATGCATTAACTTTACATTTTGTACAATTTCTTTGTTGCTCAAGTTTTATAAAGATGGAACGGAAATTGGATAAAGTTATCATAACTCCGAATGAGAACTGGTAGATGCTTGTTGTGACTGAGACTGAGACTGGCTTGTAAATGAAGATACGTTCATAAAATTTAACGGGACTTGTGGAGCCTAAACAGAGAGAGAGAACACAATTCAGACAAAAACAAATCTGACTGCCAGACATAAACAATAACTGCAATAATTGATTACACTGAGTTTGAAAACAGTATCTAAAGCGTCTAATAGCAGTGGTCTCAATGTGCAGATTTCCAGTTGAGTCAGGTAATCAATTCCTGCATGGCGACCTCCATTTTTCAAGAAAGAATCCGCCGAGGACCGTGCCTTAGATACTCTAACATCCCACAGATCCTGAAAACAAGGTTAAATAAATTTTTTCAACTTTTTTTCTTTCTGAACAGTTAGATGTTAGATATACCTTCAGTAATGTCCTAATCTGGTCAGAGTTAGCAATGTCCTCAAGAGCATTAGAGAACAGTAGGTGAGCGATTCCTAGATAATGGTCACTTGGCATTTTTGTGAATACCCTACAAATGAATGTAATTTAATTGATAGCTTAGATAATAATTGAAATATAACTAAAATATGAAGTAAAGAGCTGAACACCTTCTAAATGCTGCATATTGCACCTGTGATATAAAATTTGACTTTTGGTTTTCTTACACCACAAGATATTATAACCACACAAACTTTAGTATTTCTGGTTTCACTTCACTTTTTATTTTAATAACTTACTTCATCTTGTTTTCAACTTCAGGATTTTACATCAGTGAACCATCAATTCGTGGTTTAAGGAGGTGTTAAAAACAAATTATTTTCTTTAAATCTATTGTACTTGTTTATTTGCCAGGTCAGGTTCTCAAATCCCTGATAAGTAAAAAAAAAAAAAATTGTATGTGTATTGGAAACTTCTTTTAATAGTTTTCTCTTGAGAACAGTTAAGGGGGAGTCGGAAAGAGCAAAATTCAGGTGGCTGAGGTAGAAGTTTTTAGTTTTTATTTCACACAAGTTTTACGAATATTACCAAATGAGTGCAGGCAGTTTGGTTATATTTTGAAGGCCATTCTTCCTTCACTCGAAAATGTGTCAAATTTTAGAGAAGTGATATCGCCTAAGGAATGCTTGGCTGTGACTATAAAAGGTAAGAAATATTTTTTTAATTGCTTTCTTTTTTGTAAATTTTTATTAATCAATTAATTTATTTTTAGTAAGTAATCCTCAAAAAAAGGTAAGAAATATATAAATTGCATTTAATTATTATTTATCTAATTTTTATTTTCATTTTCGTATACATTTTACATCGGAAGTACAATTAAGGAGAGTCCACTTCTTCCTCATAATTTGAAGAAGAATACACCCCCACATAACATTGATCTGAAAGCAGTGGCGGAGTCTCTCCACCTTCACCTAGTCAACTCATACCTGTTCCAGTTGGTTTCTAAAAATCGGTTTCCTATTTTCTGGAACCTTCATCGTAAGAGGTAGGAGACTCATCAGAAACTGATAATCAGGATTTTGCTTGTGGGCAGAGTTTTCTGCTAGCAGTGTCATTTTTTGTTTTTCTAATCCAATGAAGTGATCATGCGAGTCATTCAATCGCCTTTTGATTCAATCACACACAGAATACGCAGAAAATAAACACTTTGAGCGAGTACAAATACTTTAATTGAATCTAAAATTTCTAGCATAGTATAAATTTATTTATTTTTCGTATCCTACTCATATTTGTAAAATTCACACCATGTTTATAAATCCCAGGCCCTGAAGATGATCTCAATAAAGATTGAAATGTTGCATGACGAAGAAAATGTTTTTCAAAAACCATACCGCATCTTACGATCTACGAATAATTATAAACATATAATTTTTATGATTAAGAGCCCTTTTACATGTCTTACTTTGTTTATGAATGATTAAATGAAATTATAGCAATAATTACAAGATAGATATATGTATTCAGTAGTCATAATTGTCTGTATTAATTATACAGTTTTTCTGAGGTTTTGGTCGAAATGCGTGTCGCTAGTGAGATTCAAACCCCACAACTTTTGGCTCAATACACTGCTGCTCTAACCAATTCAGCTAATGTGCCTTTCGTTCCCCAGGACAACAACTCCACATCTCCACCTTTTTCCCCCTTTTCAATATCGACTAATCAGAATTGGATTTTCAGCATCTTATGAAGTGGCTATGAGAAGCTGTTAGCGAAGAAGTACTGTAATTATTATAGTAAACCGTATATAAGGGCATCAGTGGTGGCAACGAAGTAAGTGTTGATGCAGCATTAATCACTGTAAGGTAAATCCCGACACTACATTCAAACCCGACACACTGAAAAATGGGCTTTTTTCAAAACCACTGGCACTTCGAGTGTTTATATAGCATGTTGTGAACCCTTGTAAAAAAAAAAAATAAATAAATAAATAAATTAACTGAACATGTTTATTAATAATAATTGACCACATTACTTATTTTAGTTAATTGTACATTTCATCTGAGGGCTTAGTTGAGATGAAGAAATTAGTGTCAGTAGCAACATTTGAACCCACAACCAAGTCAAAACTCAATACAACGCTACTCTAAGATGAATCTATAATGACTTCGGTCCTCCAAGACACAAACTCCATCTGATTTTCCCTCTTTTTGCCATATTTTTAATATCGAGTAATCAGAATTTGATTTTCACCGTTTTATGAAGTGGTCTCAAGGGGGTTTTAGTGAAGTGGGACTTCTGTAATTTTCATATTAAACCTTAACATAGTTATAATTGACATGCTATGCTAATTATTTTAATTTGTTATATTTTATATCTGAGTTCTTGCTTGAGATGAAAATGCTCGAAAATTCAAAAAATCAAAAGGTTGAGATGAGGAGTTGGTATCCAGGTGGATCCAAGTCCCGATTGCTCAAGCAGTAGAGGAGCGGCATATTGAGCGAAAGGTCAGGGGTTCGAATCCAGCTAGTGACTAGCTTTTTCATCTCAACCAAAACCTCAGATAATGAACTAGAAGATAGATTTGTAAACATGTTCAATGAACATGTCAAATAAAAAATTGTCTTTTTTTAAACATAAACTTGGTCTGGTGAAAAAATTAATAAATGATTTGTTGATTAAAAGTAGTTTCGAAAGATTGATTGTTTAATATTTTTACCTGCTGGTTTTCTCCTCCTCGACTTTGATCTCGAGGACCGCGGGGTCCATCCAATCCGGTAGGACGATGGTGCATTTGTGCCTTTTGCGCAGATTGATCGCGACCCAGATCGGGACGACGCATGGTACACCGGCCCTAAAGGGCCCGATGTCACCGGAGATCAGGTGGATCACCCGCTGATCGCTGAACTTGGGGATAATCGTGATCTCCTCTTGTTCGGCGAGATACTCGATCTCTGCTATGTTCATCCTACCGATAGACGATAACCTCCGCCGACCGGGTCAAATAGGATAAAAATGCGCGGGAGTCCAAATCGAAAGATCAGGGGATCTACGAGATCTCGAATCGATTCGATATTTCCCACATTCTACAATTATTTGAGAAGTCTAATTAATTATTTCTTTTTATAGTCAAACAAGATAAGAAATTTTCTAAGAAATATAACGCTTTATTCTTGATTTTATTTTATAATTTAGACTTATTTCATAAGTGATAATTAATGGAGTTTGCTTTATTCTTTCACTTTTTATAATGCCTTTGAATAATTATGTTGAATCGAAAATAGAAGCGACTTTTTAGTTTATTTTTGGAATATTCTGCAAGTTCATCCCAAATTCCCAATGATGGCTTGATTCTGCAAAACTTTTCGCCGTTTCAGATTTCTCCAACGGTTGCCACATATGCGGTAGAGTAGAGTTAAATGTTCCGTCACTGATCTACCCGGACATCACAGCTGGGATTGGCTCGGCGAGGATCGAGGAAACCACTGATATGAAGATCAGGGCTGTTTAAAAATAAAAGGAAATCATTCCTATTGGTGAGCCTGGTAAATATCACGACCCTAGATTATCGTTCATAATCGACGGTTTTATCGTTTCAACTTTCTTTTCCTATTAGATATGGCAGAAAAGGTAAACATACGTGATACAACCTAAACAGTCGGACACAGTTGGAATTATTGCTTTGGACGGACTCGGAAATGGCCAGCGTCGTCGATCAGACACAGACTTCTGAGGGGACCACGTCCAACCAGATCAACGCCCAAGTCGAGCCTTCGCCGACGATCGACTACTCAAGCATCAGGTCCAAGGTGGGTCACGCCATCATCAGGGATAAACGTACATATGCATATTTCTTTTATCCAGCTTCAGGTTTAACTACCACCTAAAAAATTAATTGCTTTCTTTTTCGAGGCTTACCTGGAAACTTGTCAATTTTGACTCAACACACAAAAAAAAAAATAATCAAAAATCCAGTCCTATTTTATTACATTCCATCCTTAGATGGAGGGTGTATTGTTTCTAGGAGAATTCGTTTCTACCTATGCACTCCCTGTATCACATCTCGTTCCAACCCATTTCCTGACAAACAGAAGTAAGGCCTATTTTATATGAGCGCTCAAAACATGTTTGTAAACACATCTCAAAATGAGTTTGTATAGAAAAACGCAATCTAAATTAGCTTATCTAATGTATACAATGTCAGCTTTCACTCAGCATTAGGATTGACAAGGTTGGAGATTTTAGCAACGCTCTCACTCAGACCATTTTCCAATCTGCACATATGTTCATCTCTGCGATTCAAACGTAAAGTTAGCTGCTCACTGGAGCGATGTGATAGGTGATGCAACATGAAGCAATCTTTCATTGCTCAATACGACTTTTATCAGTGCAACACTCGTATGCCCACTGAAGCAATGTGACGAGTACGATACTTGTAGTACTGTTTTATGCAGTTGTAATATTAGAGTTTTTTTCATCTGCTTTCTCTTAATTGTTTATTTATTATTCCCAATTTAAAATAGCTTTCTGATGATAGCATCTTTTTTTAATATTATTATTATTATTATTTATTCTGTTTACCAAAATTATAATATGAATTGTAAATTCTTTTGATGTTAACAAACGGATTAATTTTTAATTTTCTTTTCAGGCCAGCCTAGTCAGCCCGACCTCCGAACAGTTTGACTTACTCCAGAGGAAGCTGAAAGAGAGAGTTGATAATGGAAGAGGAGAGACAATTTTTGAAGTTGGTATAGGAGAAGGTACATTTCCTCTTTCTGAAATACGAGTACAAAATATTCAACCATTATAATAAAAAATGTTTTATTATTTACTAACAATTTAAAAAAAGAAGAAAATAGTGGATACAAATAATGTTTATAAATTTTGATTGAACCCCACACTCACTCCATCATTGATAATTTCATTGTTTATAAATTTGCAATTTTTAATTTATTTTTAAGATGGTGGCGAAACAGGTTTAAACCCAGATGAGTATGACGCATCAGTTGCCACCTTGCAATCGTTGGCAGCAACCCTTGACGCCGATTGTGTCCTCCTCAGGAATAAAAAGGGTGAGCAGGGGATGACAGGACAATACTTAGTACGACGGAGGGTTGTGGAGCAAGATTTTCTTGAGATAAGGTGAACTTACAAGATTTTCTAATTGATTCTAATAAAATGCCAATCGGACAGACTAAAAAATTTCATTTTGAATTACAAGTAAATCTATTTGTTGCTTTATAATTAAATTAAGGTTTAAAATACAGTCAAACAAGATATATTATTACTTATTATTAAATTAACAGAGTTGCCGTTGTCGGCAATGTCGATGCTGGAAAATCTACTCTATTGGGTGTTTTGACGCATGGCGAGCTGGACAATGGAAGGGGACACGCAAGGCAAAAATTGTTTAGACACAAGCATGAAATGGAATCAGGGAGGACAAGTTCTGTTGGAAATGATATCCTTGGATTTGACAGCATGGGTAATAATTTTACAACAATAAAATAGAATAAATTATTTAATAAACCTAATTGAGTTAATATTAAGGTTAAATGTTATTAGGCAATGTGGTTAATAAGCCAGATCATGGCTCTCTGGATTGGGTCAAAATATGTCAGAGATCTTCTAAAGTCATAACTTTCATTGACCTTGCTGGACATGAGCGTTACCTAAAAACGACTGTATTTGGGATGACCGGACATGCTCCCGATTTTGGAATGCTAATGGTATAAGTCAGCTTTTCAGTTAAAAATCTATTTTCTTTCAATTTAAATTTAAAAATTATGCAGGTCGGTGCTAATGCAGGTATTATCGGGATGACTAAAGAACATCTACGCCTCGCACTTGCTCTTTCAGTACCTGTTTTTGTGGTGGTGACTAAAATTGACATGTGCCCACCCATGATCCTCCAGGATACCCTGTGGTTACTGTCGAGGGCGTTGAAGTCATCAGGGTGCCGTAAGGTTCCCCTCATGGTGCGTTCTAAAGACGAAGTTGTCATCTCTGCTACAAACTTTGTTTCTGAAAGGTTTGTTTAATCGATAGGTTAATAATTAACATGTTAAAATTTTGCATTTGTATCTTTTTAGATTGTGCCCTATATTTCAAGTTTCAAACGTCAACGGAGAAAACCTAGACCTCCTGAGAATGTTTTTAAACTTGCTAACAACAAGAATGACATGCCAGGAGAACGAACCTGCTGAATTTCAGATAGACGACACTTACTCAGTTCCAGTGAGTCTTGGCTAGAAAATGAAAAACAAACAAAAATCAACATCAAATGGTGTTGCCTATTAACACCTTTGTTAAGGCTGCCATTTCGTCATAATGACGCACTAAACCCAGAAGGGGGGAACACATCATTCCAGAATTCCTCACCTCATCTAGAAAACTCCCTTATTGAAGCATGTTGTTTGTAGGATATTTGTATTTTATGAAGCGAATTTGTAACAAGGCCTTTAGTATTATTTTGGCTACCCTTGGCCGGGAACACAAGTACCGTATGCAATGTCCCCCAATATCCATTTTTCAATAAGATTGTATTACCGCCGTGCATATCTGCCCAATGCTACACTACCGTACTCTATTCTAAATGTTCCCCACTGTGTTTCATCGGGTAGCATCGATTTAAAGTTGAAAGCAAAAGACCCAGATACTCATATTTTTATTCAAACTACAATTACAACTAATTACAACAAACTTATTTTAATATAACCCAAATTAAGTGAGATCAAAAATTAGTTAATTTTTTAAAAATTAATTTAATGGCTTGGTAGAAAATTGATCAAAACACAGGAATACCATTTTTTGATATAATGAATTTAACTAAAATTTATTACACGGTTGTGCTCATAAAATTTAACTAACAATTTATTTCAAGGTTTTACTCATAAAATTACACCATTTTCGTTGAGTAGAAGTTAGGTCAGAGCAGGACTTTTTTTTATTTCAAACTATTTACATGAAATTTTGTTGTTATATTAATTACAACATTCCTATTTTAATATAAACCAAATTAAAAGAGATCAAAATTTCGTGAGTTTTTATAAAAATTATTTAATTATGATGGTTAGGCAGAAAATTTATTTATCAAAACACTGGAATAACTTTATTTAAAACAATTAAATTTAACTAACACTTTACTTGGTTTTGCTCAAAATAATGCATTAATAACAAAAGAGGCATTACAATTGCAATACTGATTTGTGATACGTGCTGTCTGACAGTGCATGGCGCGGGCACTTGATGTGCACATTCTACTAGAATGTGGCAAGGTGTCGGGTAGCGTTGCATTGGGTAAGTGTGTTTCCGGCTTTACTGTGAAGACAATTTTTCAATTTGACATTTTGGAATTTTTTTACGATTTTTTGAAAAAAAGGAAATTTTTAAATCAAAATGTTTATCGTACCTCGGGATAGTCTTTACAAATCAGTGTCATAACAGATAGGTTAAGTATTTTTCTTCTATTTATTTACTTTATTTTATTTATTATAATTTTGAAAAGTATAAGTGTAGACTTTATGTCAGTTCTAAAATATTTTTTTTAAAATCTTTATCTCTCGGGTTTGAGTTCTAGTTTTTAAGAATAACAGTACTCTTTTAAAACAGGGTGTTGGGACTGTAGTGTCGGGTACAACATTAAAAGGAGTTATCAAATTAAATGACACCCTTATGCTTGGGCCCGACCCTCTTGGACATTTTATACCCATTGCCGTAAAAAGTATTCATAGGAAGAGGATGGCAGTTAAGCAAGTGAGCGCCTCTCAGACTGCATCCTTCGCTCTTAAAAAGGTAATCAAAAGTAACAAATTTTTGATAAAAACTGGACGTTGCTCATAAATTGTTTTCAGATAAAAAGATCTCAAATTAGAAAAGGCATGGTCATGGTATCTCCTGCACTAAATCCAACCGCTTGTTGGGAATTTGATGCTGAAATACTGGTGTTACATCATCCTACTACAATTAGTTCGCGTTACCAAGCAATGGGTGGGTTAATTATTAACATTTAACAATTGTGTAACATTGTGATTTGCTATGTAACAAACCTGTAGTTTGATTGTTCCTCAAACTCTTGGTTTGCCAGTTCTTGCTTTCATTTTGCTATTTTTCTGTTTGATGTGATTTATTGTAGACTTTGGAACTTCAATTTTATTTCAAAGTAGTGTTGTTAAGTAGGACCTTCTATTAAGCTCATTCCCAAGTCATGTACACTTATGGGAAGTTACGTTAATCTTATGTTTGATAACATTATTAATGTTTGATTTTAGTTCATTGCGGAAGTATAAGACAGACGGCGTCTATTCTCTCCATGTCCAAGGAATGTCTGAGGACAGGTGACAAGGCTGTCGTACACTTTAGATTTATAAAACATCCCGAGTACCTGAAAGCCGGTCAAAGGATGGTGTTTCGAGAGGGTACAACAAAGGCGGTTGGTGATGTCGTACGAGTCGTACCCCAAACAGGATCTACAGTGCAACCTATTCGGGGTCACATAAAGCCTAACAAAATGCTTCAGCAGTCTTTACACAATCAGGTGAATTTACCACTGAAAAACTGCGTTTTACAACTTACATTATTCCCATTATCTGAATTGGACATTTTGAGTTTTATTGTAAATTAATTGTAACTTAAGAAGAAAAGGTTAATCATGATTAGGTATTGACCCCACAGCATTCAGATTAGTTTAGTCCAAGCTGTACCATTGAACTTCTGAGACTTTGAGAATCCAAGAACACATCTTTCCGTATTCGTTAATTTTATTCTCAACTTTTCTGGGACTTGTGACAAATTATTTTATACCAGGCCTTGTGACAGGTTATTGAATCTCAAGTTTTTTCCCCTATTTTAAGAACTCACAGCATCTATTGAGCTGATGTGTAGAACCAATAAAAATACCTCGGTAGAAAACAGACACCTCTGCTTTTCTGTCGTTTTCATCAGCTTCCTTTTCGTCCCCCTTCTGTTCACAATCTGTCTTTCAAACTTGTGAAATTGCAGACCAATCATTTTTCTTGAACACATTTTGGAAAACAATAGGTCTCATTGGTAAGAACAATGAAATCTAGATATTTTGTATTCTGATGTATCGAAAGCCAGTACCTTGAAAAAATTTGAATTAAATTGTATAAAATCGATGAATTTCAGTCCCCTCAGAGTAAAATATTTTCTACCTTCAGTGTCAACAAAACATCTTTTAATTTTTATTTTAACATGTAGAGATTAGTGACTGTTAACGGATAATATTTTATTTTAACATTGAAATCCTGATTAAAAGTATGTAAGTGGGTTGTTGAAGAAGGACTATTAACTGAACTGTTTTAATTTTACATCTTACTAAATTACATATTACGATGTTGACGAATATTCTTTAACAAAACATGTGTGATAGGCCCATGATTTACCCAGTGCACAAATGTAGCATCGCTACACAATGAAAAAAAAACAAAAAACTTTTCATTTGAACAATAAAACGGTTCACACTTAGCAGTGAAACTTACTGTGTTTGCATTGAATCACTAGGAGGGACCATGCTCCATGTCACTTAGCCAGAAAGGTCAATTGTGACCAGTGGTGGTGTTTCCAAGATTTTATTTGTAACGCCCGATATTAATGACTCGTGTAAAACCTCATTGCGTACTGCAATGAATATTGCAGATGAAGCAGCGAAGAAGTGTGAATAAAACTATAGCTTCAAAATAATTAATCTTTATGTAAGGTATTGGTTGAAATAAAAAAGCTAGTGTCACGAGCGGGGATTCGAACCCACGACCTTCGACTAAATACACCAGTGCTCTACCACTTACTTAAGCTATCGTGACTTCGATCCAATCGGACACTAACCTTCCATTTCCTTATTTAGCTGAGGTTCGTGGGTTTGAATCCCCGCTCATGACACTAGCTTTTTCATATCAACCAATACCTTTTCCACGAAGATTAATTAATTGAAAGAAGTTATTTGGCCAATTAGACCATGAATATAATGGATTGCTTCAAAACTAAAATCAAAACTAAGGGGGCCCCGGTAGCCGAGTGGTTAAGGCATCAGTCTTTCGGCTAGTAGACCTCGTGGTCGTGGGTTCGATCCCCACCATCGCCTCTGGAATTTTTCTGATGCCTAAGGGGACCGGTGGCCACAATTAAAAGAAATTGACATGGCACTCATCAATGGAAGGGGGCGGGTCCGGATCTCAACGACCCTGAACCTGGTCCCAACCCCAAAAATGAATTTCTTCGATGGAAGAACACTGGTACAACTGGGGCTCATCAGTTCACTTTGTGTTGTGAGCCCTTCCCCCCCCCCAAAAAAAAAAAAAAAATGGAGCCAGGGTATAATACAATAAGCTGTACAGCTGCAGTGCTCAGGAGGGAACTCCTCCCGTCCCTGGTATCCATCCATCCACCACCACCAAAGTCAAAACTAATATGTCAGCCATGGGTGGAAAAAAATATAGATCTCAATTAATATGAACATGGCATTATATTGTATGTATTCTTCAGCCCCTTGAGGATAAGATATATTGGTTTTTAATTGGTCTTCCATGCCTCTAACCATCTACCTTGTTGTCTTTCTGATTTTTTCATATTGTCTTCTAAATGCCCCTTTCTAGTTTTACAGTTTATGTTTATAGAAATTTTCGGTATTTATTTTGTTTTAATGTACTTGCAATAGTGAATTTTCAACTAAATATTATTTTGTACATTTCCTCACCAAAACAAACAATTTGAGATATGTATGTCAAATTTTTAATGGAATTGGTACACTTCAAAGAAATAAAAGTGATTTGAAGTAAGTACTTTGGATTTCATCGCAAAATAAAATCAATCTGGGAGGTGATGTAGTATATATGTATATTACGCTGGGCGGGGACCCGAGGGGTAAAAGCCTGGGCAGGCCCGTACCCAATCCCATGTCATGTAGTATGTAGCAGCAGAATGAGAATATAAACAGGTGGTTGTATTTTAGCATCCTACAACCAGCCAAGGGACCGTGGTAGCCGAGTGGTTAACATGAGACTCTCGTCTATTAGACCCCTATACCCTTCCCTCCAAAAAACGAATACACAATATATTGTCTGGTTAGATATGCGCAGTTCATGAGGCCATTTAAAAAAAAAGAAAAAAAAATACAACCAGCCAAAAAAAGTGAAAAATCAAATTAATTTAAAAGATATAAAACTGCATTTTAGCTTTTGTGTACAAACGTTTGCAAAAGCCTCTCATTGAGTTTCATATTAGTCAAGGGTTTTAAACAGATTGTTACTTTGTTTTTCAAAACAGGTCAGAGGAGCAAAAGAAGGCCGAGATTCGGAAAACTCCGATAAACGCGAGAACACACCTACCAGTTGTAGCAGTGGAGGAGGGGGCCATGGTCTCACAAACGGATCTAGGAAAGGAAGGGGCAGGCGAAGAGGTAGAGGGCGATCTGGGGGTAATAACCCGCTGGTGGAACAGAATCAATAGTACAACCCCCATCGTTTGCAAGCATAAAAACGTATTGAACACAAAAAAGGTATTTTTGAGCACTTATAAGCTCTTATTTTTTCCAGTTTATTATGGTAGTGTTTTTACATTTTGTGTATCATGCCTCCCATTTCTCTGCAAACCTTCCCATTTATCATTTTTATTTTTGAGCTTGTGGTTGTTTATTTTCCATTAGCTTTTGTGAAGTAAGGTTTTCCTTCTTATCTCTCTCTACCAAAAATACTCTTTTTGTTAGCTGTTTCGCTCTTCCTAAGGGCACATACATAAAATTAAACTGTTTATTTGTCTTAAAAAAATTTTGTAACTGTCATAATGACCAGTATATATATCAAAGTTCTCGGCTCATAAATTTCTAAGGCTGTCTAAATGAATCATTGCCTTTTCATATTCAAAATAAAACATTAGTAAATTAAATAATTAACATTTTTATATAAGGTTTTTGGTTGAACTATAAAGGCTAGTGTCATGAGTGGGTCTAGCCTTTTCATTTCTACCAAAAACCTTACATAGAAATATTAATTAATTGGAAGAAGTAATTTGGTCAAAAGACCACTAAATATAATGAATTTAATAAAACATTAAATTAAATTGTAATTGATTTAACTACCTCCCAAATATTTTTATAATTCATTTCTTCATACAAGCATGAGTGGTAAATTTAAATTCAATTTACTGACAAATAATTTGGGAGGAAACAAATGTTTTTAAGAAAAATCATAGTTTTGAATTTTTTTTGTCTGTAGAGTAGTCAACTTAAGCTAGTTTCACATGAGGCAATTTTAGTTTATGTAATTCACTTGCCTGGTTGACTCTCAACGAGTTCATTCCCATGGGCCCAAATGTTATTTGGGTTCGTGAAAAAATTCTAAAGATGAAGTGTAAAGGACGAATGCAGATTAGTGTCTTTTGAGTTGGGTCAACTGGTATGGACGAGAAAGTTATGTGCTTGCTGACCACACCTGCCTGAGCAGACATATTACTGCATGCAAAGGGCTTCAAAGTATTTTTCATTTTTCTGCCTGTTCAACTAGTTGAATCAACTAACCTCATGTGAAAGAGGCCTTAATTTCCTGAATTTCTAGGCTGTTTTGGTCTGCCAGTCCAAGATAGATGTATAGATTGTTGATACGTTTATAATAACCCCTAACTTAAATCTTTATAAAAATTATTGTAATTGATTCTAGAACAATTCTGGATTTTACAATTTGCCAGGAATGAAATCATTCTACTTCTATCCATTTAGCAAGGGTTAATTATTAACAAGAGTATTTTTTTTTTAATTCACTAGTTTAAGTGGTCCACTTGACCAAAATTAATCTTTCAATTAATTAAGGTTTTTAGTTGAGATATAGTGGTAGAGTAGCAGCGTCTAGCTGAAGGTCTTGGGTTCAAATCCCGCTCATGACACTAGCTTTTTTTATTTCAACTAAAAACCTTAATTAACTTTGGTTTTAACAGTACAGAAGAAGTAAATTTTACTGTACAGTAATTTGTGCCTAATGATCCTGCACATCAGAGCAGCATGTTACGTCTTGTAACTTTTCACCTTCAAGAATAGTTGAAAGACTTAACACTCACTAACTTTAGTAACAAACACTTGGATACTTTTGCCTTTCCAAGTTTATTTTTTCTGTTAATGCTTCTATAATTTTGAATTTGCCATTTAATTTATTGTTAAAACTTCATTACTTTACAGTTTATATCTTTTTTCAGATAAAACAAATGAATGATCAACTTAATATACATGGTTTTAAATCATAACTACAAAAATTAATTCAGCTTTACAACCAGGAACTACTTACCCCTAGGAGTCTAGGCCTTTGTTTTTAATTTTCGAAGATATCTTAACTACATCGTTTTGTTTAAAGTATTTTTTTTTTTATTGTAAGAATGAAAAAATGATCAACTTTTATATAGAGATTTATAAGTACTAAAGAAGAACAAAATTATTTATCTATTTGATAAAATATATCCTGAAGATTGTTTAATTCACTTTTTACAGTGCTAGTAAATTGTGATATTTTTGATCTATTTGACAAAATGTACTTTGAAGATTTTTTAATTTACACTTTTACGGTGCTTGTAAATTGTTCTATTTGTTCTCATAAACTATAATTTTTAATGTGTTTCTTTCTTTTCGTTGTTTAAATTGAATAATAATTTGATTTTGTCTTTGTCAAATTAGTTGTTTTTGCAATAAATTTATTTTTTATTACTGAGAAACAGGAAGAATATTCTGATTCTTTTGTAATCTGTATATTTACCTTTTCTAATTAATCATCTTGTTTCAGCAATAAATTTTCAACTGTCGTCTCACTTCAGCCAGGCTTTGATAAACCAAAATGGAGAAATAAAAAACAAACAAAAAAATAGAAAAATGTACATATTATCATTTAATTTACAATCAGCTTAAATAATTATCCATGCTCTTTTATTCCTGTGCCATATTTGAATGTTTTATGCATGTAGACAAAGTGAATAAATATAAGAAAAAGCAAGTGGAAAATTGTAACCAAACTACATGCAACAAGTCGTGCTCCAGGTTTCGGTATTGTCAACAAGAGAATCACTACAATTCTGAAACCGCTCAGCCCGCCAAAGAATATCATCGACATGAAAAATAAGTAGTTGCTAGACTCCGAATCTACGAGATAACAAGTCATTATGGTAAAGATATGGGCATAAAGGCCGTAACCTAAAATGGAGATTATTTCCATGGGATTGAGGTTAGATTTTCCTAATTTGACTAAAATAAAACAAAACAAGGGCAAAAAGGTAGCATAGAGGACAAGACTCAGAAAAGGTGGAGTATCGGCTAAGGCCAAAGGATGTTTATACGAGTGGCCCAGGTTCAAGAGAAATCCCAAAATTAATAAAGCCAATAAAGGCCCAACCAAATCCACATAGACTTTCTTAGAATTCTCACCGAATACAGGCGGGATGAAAGAAATGTAGATTCTTTTAGGGAGTTCTTTGAATTGAGCAAAATATGTAGATACGACATTTTTCAAATTGAAATTTTTATCTTTATCAAATCGTTGATAATCTGAATTTTCTATAAAAACCACTGAATAGTTTTTCATCTTGATTTTTTTTTTTTATTCTAAGGACTGTAATATGTTATACAACTCATTTTTTGGAATGTTTTTCTAAATTGTTTCTCACATCCTTCAAAGCACTTGATATTTTTTCTGTAAGACCTTTGAAACTACCGTCTGAAAGCTTTCCACCTTTTTCCTCTTGTATCGCCTTCGACTTTTGAACTATGTATACGACCCACTTTGCAGCACGGCGGATTGGGTACGATTCTGATAGCTTTTCTATCAGCCTTTCATTCATTAACAATCTGAACAAGAATCTTAACATTTTAATTAAATCTTCGGGATGTCGAAGGAACACATAGTTCTGTATTTCAAAAGTAGTTCCCTTTTAAGTCTGAGCTGCTTCCGAAGGGCTTCTAGCTTATCCAACTGCTGCTCTTTGCTATATTCCACACCTGGTAGAAGTTTAATCTGAAAATTTAACAATGATATATTTAACAACAATGATTGCATTTATTATACATACAATTTTGTTATGGTGTAGTAAACGAGGTGATAAATCTGCAGCTCATGCTTGCTGTTTTGTTTCAAACTGGTTTAACATACTCAGGCGTCAGTCAGTATGTTTATGCTTTTTGTAATTTACTTTAAATAAGACAAAACCGCAATAACAGCAGACGAGCCTAATCAGAGATGATCAAGTAACTATTGCTAATGATGTTTTTACGAACAAAATGTTAAGGTTAATGACACACTCTACCTGGCTTAGAAAGATTAAAAAGTAATCGCCTAGCCTTTTCAATTTGGAAAACGATCTTTATTAACTTTGTGTGGACAAGAAAACTTCAAAGTATAAATAATCAAGGCCATATGTCAGATGTTTATAAATAGAAACAAATCACATCTGTACAGACAGATTGGTCCATCGAAAAACAAATATTTTTGTTTGAAAAAATTATATTTTAAGATGCAAACAAAACCAGATCATGTTATTCTAAGTTTCAAAATTGCCTGTTATATGTAATGACTGTTTCACACTTCTGAGATTCTGGATGTATGAATATGGGAAATGAGTGACCAGCTGCCAAACTATGTGCTGGGCAATTGTAATAGAGAATTTGACATAGAATCTGTGCAAATTGCCAGTTCTAATATCATACGTAAATCTGATAATATTAGGAAACTGGCCGAGAATTTCTATCATTTGTATTGATTTGAAAGTATCAACTCAGTGACTAAGATCATTTTGATCTAGTTATCCTGGTTATTTAGGCCTGGATTTTCTCCCTTCAGTAGTAAGTTAGTGCAGTTTTCTGTTCTCTACATGTACGTAGTAAAATGTGAAAGGAGTCAGAAGAAGAAAGTGTCATGAACTTGGTTTTCATCCAATGTTTCATTCTGATCCTTTGAAATATGTACTAAAATATGTAAATATATATAACAAGTGTGTTCTGCGTAATTGCATGATTCTTGTGTGTCTTATTGAGAGGGACTCTACTAATTTTACAATTACGCAGAAAACAAACAACTGAACCCTGAAGATGATATCAATAAAGATCGAAATGTTGGCATGACAAAGAAAATGTTTTTCTAAACCTACGTCATACCAGACTGCTTTGTGTATACATTACCTTTTATTAAAATCATACCTTACGGACGCTCATTTTCAAATTGTCTACAATACTACTTTCTTTGGTCGTATTTTCTCTGTCCCGCTGGGCGGCATATTTAACTAACCCACTAACTCTTAATAATTCCTTTTTGTAGATGAAGATTCCATCACAGCTTCACACAATTTATGAAATGAACAATAACATAAAAGTAGTATTTAAATATAAAAAACTTCTGCTAAAAGACTCTAATTTGTAGATTGATACAAAAGCACACAGAAAAAAAAAAGAAAAAAAAAAAGGTGATTTATTTCTTGCGATACTTTTTTGAAGCTAATTTAAATTTAAAAATAAAATAAAACATGAAACTGTATGTGATTTAAAATAGTTTAAATGGACTTAGCACAGAAGTGCAGCAACAGCAAGTTATAATGCAGTCGGATGGGCCAATGACTACTGAGCAAAAGCAAAGCTATAATAGAGCAAAGCTCACTAGTTCTTGTAAGAACTACAAAATGGTACAGGACAATTTCAACACACCGCCAATAGATCTTGTCCTTAGAGAAAGGGTGGTCATCAACCAAAAGAAGAAATATAAGGAGCAAGCCAAGGAGAAATAGACTGGTTCCGAAGCACAACTGGAAAGGAGGCAAAAGAGTATTTGGGAAAAATGGCAAGGGCATCATGGCAAGAAAGATAAACCGCAATAAAGGTCAGCTGGTATATAAATTTTTCCCCGGCGTTGAAAGGAGACAAAACAAACAAATGGCTACTCCCCGACTACTGGACCACCCAAAAATGTTTTCAGAACATGGAAACTTCGCAAGTTATCTTCATAAACATAAGGTAAGAGGAAAGTCCTTTATGCTCTGTTTGCAACACTGAAGAAGACACCAAACATACTCTTCAGCTGTACTGAATTCAATACAGAAAAAGAACGTTTGTGAAATACCATCACATCAGCAGAATGGCCGCCTAATCACTATAAACTAGTCTGTGATATCAAATCATTCACAGCACAGCTCTAAAAGACTGTCTCAACTACGCTTAAATGAAGAAGTCTCCATTTATTTTAATAACTAAGTCCTAAGTATTGTTAGAGTTTTATTACCAATATTTATTGCATAATTAAACAAAGGTTTAGGGTTCCGGGGTGTTTTCCTCTTCTTAGTAAGAAAATTTTAGATAATATAAATATATGGAAAATAAAATCAAGAAGGATGGTCCAAGTAAAACCAGAAAGGGAAGACCTTTCAAAATGAAAATATTGTTCCTTCGAAAACCGACCAGCGGCCTCGCTTGTACCTCGTTGGGAGTTAATTTTATCCCATTTATTTGAAATTTCTTGGATATTGAAATTCGATTAAGCTAAAGCGTTTGTCCGCGGGTACGGAATAAAAAAAAGAGTTAGCAGGATTTGGCCAGGCATACCTGTTCTTTGGCTTTTTCAATTTTCTTGTGGAGGTCGATAACTTTCTGGCTGATGTCCGGAGGTGCACCGCTGGTCTTCTGTATCGAATCCAAGGGGTCCCGTTCAAGCCTGGTCAAAGAGGCGAAAAAAAAGTCACAACGTTGAACAACAAATCGACCTAGAAAGAACCGTACTCACCCTCTAATAATATCGTAGATTATTGGCAGAAAGTCAACGTCAACATCTTCAACAGATATGTGTGATGAACCCTCTGCGGTCGGTTGTTCTTGGTTCTCAGTCGAAATTTCCATCGCCAATGCCCATACCCGGTCTATTAAGTACTACGGCCTGATATTACGGTCGAGAACGATAGTACGGCACAGTCTAATGTCTATATGTTACAATACCTAATTCCTAGAGGTCCAGGCCAAACGCACATTACGGCTTTACTCCGTTTTCTCGTACAATCACTGAGGAAAGACTATCAAGTATCAGGTTAACGGAATGTATAAAGCAAACATTGTTATACATTCGCATATAATCGTAACACCATAAAAAATTTAACACTTCTATTTGTTTACCTTATTTTATTATAAAAGATATTTAAAAATGGTTTAATTAATTTTTTTTTAAATCTAACCTAATATGAATTTTATAGGTTTGTAAAAAGCCTAAACCATTCTTAAAATTTTATTGTATTTTTAGACATATAGTTTTCGTTTCTGTAAAAAAACACTTTTTTAATTATTTATGTACATTATAGTTAGTATGAATAAACAGTCATACAAGTTCAATCGATATACATCGATAGAACATGATTCAGTATGAACCCGTGATTTTCCCGGGGTTATAATTTATAACAGCAAAACCGTTATTTAATGCTTAAAGTAAAGGTGAACATTCTGATTTCTGAAATAGTTCGTTGTTAAAATTTTTGTTTTATTTAGCAAGTTTATTTGTAATTAAGCATTTTTAAATACAACATGAACCATTTTGTTTGGTGAGTTATCACGTAATTTTACTTATTTATGTACGTATGTTTATCAAGAAAAACTGAAGACAACTATTTTGACAGATATATGCTGTACGTTGAAATTTGATAAGTTTCTATTGACTTGGTTCGTCTAAGTGGTTTTTTTAAAATAATACTTTATATTATTGTAGTGAGTGATAAATACGTCTGTCTGTATGACATAATGTATACACAAGTATATTTTAAGTAATCACCTCTGGAACCCTGATGATGTTTGAATATTTCAACAAAAGCTTCACTTCGAACTGATGACTTCACCTTGATCTTCGTAATAATTAATAAACTGCTTAAAAATGAATGGGGATATTTGTAATTTATTATTATTACTCTATTAATTTTAATTAATTGTTAGTTGGATAAAACCAAATAGAAATGAAAAACAAATGTTAATCTTCTCTTTTAATAACGGATTTATTCAAGAATAGTAAACCAAGAAGATTAATTATTTTGTCGTCTTTTCTCTATTTTAATCCAGATGTATTCTCTCCAACCATGGAAAGACATCATCTTGAACAAAAAGTTCCCAGTATTATTGTAAGAATGAGTCAGCAAGCAAGTGTATATTCAGAGACAGTTGGCGTTTTTAAGTGTGTCGTCTCCCAGATTCTGAGAGACTAGAGGGGTTCAAAAAAGGCCTAGTAGTGAATCTCAGCACATTACAGTGCTAAGGAAGGACAGATATATTGTCATTGCTAAAAGACGGAACCCTTTCCAAAGTGCCTGCCAAATCCTAAATGAAGTAAAAGATGTTTGGTCAAGGCCTTTATCAATACAAACGATTTATGCATACAAGACAGGCCCCCCAGGAGCCACACCTGTACTCAAGGCCACCTCACCCTCCTACTCATTGTTGTCACAATTTATCGGTCAACCCAGTTTCAGTTAGGAACTCAAAAATCTTTTTACTGTTAGCTGGGAAATCTCAAAATTTCAGTCACATTGTTTCCAAGCTTATGTCCGACCCAATGGTCTTCATAGTTTCTGCATGTTGACAGAATAGGCTTGATGGTGATTATTTCACCACAAGTTATGCATCTTGGGGGAGGTTCTCTGGCCATTAGGTAACAATGTGTTAGTCTTGTGTGACCTATCCTGAGCCTGGCCAGCATGGTTTCTTCTTTTCCAGATCTTTGCTTTGCCATGACCCACTGTCTGACACTTTCCTTAATTTCTCTGAGTTTGTTATCCTCGATATTTCACCATACTGATTGTCAGACGTTCCAAATTTTTCCTTTAAGAAACACAGCAAAGTCTTTACATGTTCAGCCTCTTCGTTGCCTTTTACACCACAGTGACCTGGGACCCAAAAAAAAAACTAACTGCTGCGTTTATGGCAAGTAAAATCTCTTGGATTTGAGGAAAGTTTGTTTTTGATGGTTAATAGAGCAGAAAGGGAATCTGTGCAAATAACTAGGGTTGTGCGGTTTGAGTTTAGGATGTTATTTCATTTATTGATCGCAATTAATTCGGCAGTGGAGTTGCTACATATCCGAGAACATCATTTTCTATCCTGATACACAAATGCCGCTTCGACACCACTAAGGTGCATTGCATTTCAATAAGTTATAAGGGAAATTTTTTCTCTTCGTTCTTGTATCAAACTTCAAAAAACTTTAAGGTGCAGAAACAATAATTAAACCGTTTAAGGGTACGGACCCATTTTAGAAAACTTTCAGTTGTTTGGTCACCTCATCAGAAAGCAATAAGTAATTCAGTAGAAAATGTACAGTGACGATTTATTTGCATTCTTTAGTTTAAAGTCAATAGAACATATTTAGATACAGTGTACGATTATAGGAATCTGCATAACTGCAACCTCTAACATAAGAACAAAATAATGACCTGATATTTTCTTATAAACTCTTAAATATGTTCAACTGTCCACAATCTACTAAATTGACATGTGTAACACGGGCAAAAAATATTTTCAAAATCAAATTCAAATTTAGTGTGTGGTGATTAGTGACCATTAGTCAATAATTAGTCAGAAATTGTGACCGCATTTCGTGATTTCTGAATAATTAAAATGTATACTGATTTTTCAACTCTTGGAAGAAAAAAAGTAATAAACTTCCTTTATGTTATCCTTTTTATATTTCTGTTTTCATTAAATTTTTATCTTTCCTAGTCACTTCCTTTATGCTTGTTTATATATTTCCATTATTTGATTAAATTTTTATCATTCATTCTCATTTCTATTATATTTTTATACACATGTGTATTATAACAAAATATTGTATTTGTGTTGAATGTGTCCATATTTTTAATTATTGTTATATAGTATATTATTAGAATTTGAATTAGAATTGCAAGACCTCCTAGGAGGTTCCTGATAGGTCAGGGGGAGTTACCCACCTTGGTGCATAAGTGACTCCTTGGTTGGGCTCTGGTCGAGCGCCATCAACTTCTTGGTCATTTCTGTGCCCTTACGCTCCCAAAGACTAGTCATTCACACACTCACTCATACAATACACACATACCATTATATACAAATCCAATCACACATGCCTATCATCTATCTAGAGTCCGGGTCGGAGGGTACTCGACATTCCTCCCCGACCCGGTTTAAGGGAGCAGCGGTGGATCTTTGAAATAATATGCTGCACCGCCGCCAACATACTTCTATTCTACCAGAAACCAAATACAAATCGTAACCTATAATCTAAATACCCTTCTATATACAACCCATAATCCCGATGTCTTTAAGAAACCTAAAAAGTTTGTCCTTGAATTCGCTGTAATTTCTCGTATCTCGCATAACCCGGTGGCATTCCACCACGGTCCCTATACAGCGCCAAGCTGCGGCAACCCTCCAACATGTGCGGCAAGGTAAGCCTCTCTACTAGGCATGCTGGGCACCTAGGTCGACTCGTGCCAACCAACAGGCACCTTGAGTCACACGTGTGTGGCCTATCCTCAGGCGGATCAGGACAACACTTTCCCTTCGGGATATCCACACCGGTTGACTGTTGGCTTAACGGACACCAGTGTGTCAGTCGAGTCGGCCCAACGACGCTTCCACTTGTCCAACATCATATTTTTCACTATTCTCTTAGCGTCATCAGGCCGAATCGGGGTGGTCTCCACAATGTCACTGTAAGGAACGAGAGTATCCGTTTTCGCGGCCAGGTCCGCTCTCTCGTTCCCTTCCAGTCCGATGTGTCCTGGAATCCAGGCTAAGACCACTCTTTTCTTGGCCAGCACAGTGTCCACATATTTTAATTGGATTTTGCTGACCAGTGGATCGAATGAAAGGAGTGCCTCAGGACTCTCATCGTGCTGAGGGAGTCAGTGCAGATGAGAACAGTTTCATCCATCATGCTCAACACCCCAAACATTGCGTGCCAAATCGCATATAGCTCGGCTGTGTACACACTGCACTCTCTAGGAAGTGGCCACACCCGCCCTGGTCTTAGAGCCGTCTGCGAAGACGGTTTTCATCCGGGATACTGAGAGCGGAGTTCCATGAACGAAGTTTGTATTGGTGCAGCATGCTTCGCGACTTGGGCAGGGCAGCCAAATCCTCACGGACGAGTATGGCGGGAAGAGTCCAGGGCGGCACCGCCTGGTGTCCCAAAGGAAGAACCAGCCCCAGTACCATTCCCTCCCTCTCTGGATTCGGTAAAGCGGATCCCTAGAGGTCGCGTCCGGGAGGGTTATAGTATATTATTATGTATGCTTCAATTATTCATTATTACTTATGTATAGTTTAAACTATTACAGAAAACTTGTATCTGTGGGAATATTTATAAAATAAATAAATAAAAGATTTACAGTGACATTACGACACAAAAAACTATTATAACCCGTAATCACCCCAATTTGCACTTATGGACTTGACTGACCATTCACGACAATTTCAACATACCCTAAGTCCCATACCTGGCTCACTCTTGGTACAATAAATTTCACTCCAAACTCTAATGGCAATCCATTAATTCACAACCCTTTCTTCCAGTCCCATAAAAGACTGAAGAATAAGTGGCTGTACTACTGTTTGATTGTGTTAGCAACTCATGGTCTGCTATTGACTTCGCTCGGTAATGGCCAATTACAATCACTCACTGGATGGTGACCATTCAAATCAATCATGCCAGACATGTAAATGTGCATACAGTATTTTGTGTGTGTGCGTGCGTGCGTGTGTGTGTGTGTGTGTGTGTGTGTGTAGCCTTGTAAATATCATAATTTTTGCTCGCTGCATTATGTAATATGAAAAGTTTTGCTCAATATAACATTTTGTTTTATATAAATGATATAATGTACTTTTCTTAGTCATTTATTTTAGTATGATGAAGTTTGTTAAAATAAGATCCTTGATTAATCTGAGTGTTTAACACTTTTAGTTATTTAATGTTAATCAAGGATGTTATTTTAACAAACCTCATCTAGTATAAATAACGACTGGAAAAACTCCAGGGAAAATCGCAACCATATACACTACATTACAGATAATTAAACAAGTTCAAAATAAAAAAAATGAACTAAGTTTATTTAATTTTATATAAATTTACATAATATTTAATAATGATTGTATTTACTGATGTAATAAGGGTTGTATGAATTGTTTTTGTTTATAGCCCTACCGCAATGCGAGAGACAACAGAGGCCATACCCAGGCAACCCAAAATTGGCAAGCAAATATGCGAAAATTCCATTACACAAATGAAGGACCAGAATTTGGCCAAGTTGGAAAAATTACAAAAAGTCATGGGGACAGTAAGTGTACGTCATCATTCAAAAATTCGGGTTTTATTTAAACTTTTTTTTTGTATTTTTTCAGACAGCATTTGCTGTTCTATGCTGTGAAATTACCAAAGAACTTAAAAGTTATATGGAGAAAAGATACCAAAACACAACAGCAAAGATTAATGTAAGTTGACATATTATTTTACCTTATATATTTAGTACCTCATAAAAGTCTGAGGTTGAAAATTGCATACATTGCAAATTTGGTCAGTTTTTTATTTTAAGAAACATATGTTTTGTGAACTGTGTAGCATATCCTGGCTACAAATTACTCCTTAGATTGTTTGACCATACTAGCAGTCAACAAGACTCTCCTGAGACTAATATGGACATATTTAATTGAAGTTGGGGTTTAGCAAAAAAAATCGTACAAAAATTAATTGATCGCGATCCGAATTAAATCCTGATAAAAAAAAACAACTTCCACAAAAATTTAACCCTTCACCACACTCCACTTATCCAACAGCTTACTTATCCCTGACATTCCTGGAAAACCCACATATTTTTTGAAGCGGTTGTGGCCGAGAGATCGGTTGAAAGACTGGCTCAATGTGAGGCAGTGTCACTGCTGGGTTACTTCATATTGTGTGAAACATGCTAGATTGTCACTATCTCATTTGTTGTAACAAAAAATTACAGTTGTAAAAATAATAATAAAAATCACAAAATGAACCTCTTGAAACTGTTCAAGAGAACTTAAACAATATTTACACCTTATGTCCATAAATTTTGCTGCATACAAAGTAATTTTAAATTTATTTAATTTTATTAAATTTATTTTATTTAATTAATTTAATTTTTTCCCTCCCCTGCACAAAGATCCCTTCTCTAAATGACAATTTAAATTCTTTATGAGACCTCGGGGTAAACTTGCATTTCAAAGTGAACATGTTTTTTAGTCTCTAAAGTATAGGACAAACTCATAAGAAAACACACAGACCAACCACTGAATATTGTGAAATTCTGCAGCACACCTGCCAGGTGTAATTAACGAGAATAGGCAGACCAGAATCATAGGGGAAAATGACAATGTTTAAATATAGTCTTATTGAAGATTTTGTTTCAGGATTACCACAACTCATCATCATATTCGGCTTCAGTCTTCCAATTTCCTCAGTTTGTACAAAGTAAATGACATTTCTTTATATTTGTGATAAAAGGAGTAAAAAATATCTTTCAATTGCATGAAGTTATGTTAGTGAGTAAGATTTTATTTATACATAGCACTGTATTGCATGATATATAAGTAATAAATAATACAGTTCAGATTTACTGAAACTATTGAATTTTTTGATATTTTGGCCAACGTTTATACTACAAGTATTAATGTAGTTTTCCCTCAATAGTGAAATAAATACATATTTAAAAAAACTGTGTCCATTTAAAATATATGTAAACTACAATTAATTAAGGTTTTTAGTTGAGATGAAAAAAAGTCAATAGCACGAGTGGGATTCAAACCCACGATCTTCGGCTAGATACGCCGCTGCTCTACCACTTGAGCTGTCGCGACTTCGATCCATTTGGACATCAACTTCCCTTCTCGACCCCACTTATGAACCCAATTTTTCATCTCAACTAAAAACTTTAATTAATTGTAATGTATTAATTGTTCAAGCGGACCACGGAATTAGTGAATATATGTAAACTATTGGTAATTGCTTTGGTTTTAGATTTTCTCCCCAGTAATGAAATCGCTGAGCCACAATTTAAGAAACCTGCTCCTCCAGACATTCAGCGTTCTTTATCAAGATGCAGTGCTTACACACAATCTAGAGGTTTGTATGTACCTTTTCTAATGTGAATAATCAATAAAGTAATTGAAAATATAAAAAATAGTAATAAACAACAATAACATTTTTGATGTGTAAAATTACAGATCAAACAATACAGTACGGTTCTGCTAAGGTTCAAAAAGCAGATTGCAATCAATCGACAAGATCAAAAGGTACTTTTCTTAAGCCGTTGCCAGTATTAAAAAACAAAGAATCTGTTAAGACTGCAAACTGTAGACAAACTGATGCAGCTCAAGAAAGGAAAGGCAATCAAGAAAAAAAGACTGATCAATTTTCAGAATTTGACTCGTCCAACTGCTTTCCGACCAGAAAATCACAGAAGCGGAAATTGGAAGAAACAAAGAGTGTAAAGAGAGCGAGCAAAAATGATTCAAAAACTAGAAGAGAATCTTCTGGATTTGAAACCCCAAGCCCTTACCCAAATAATCAATTGAAGAAAAGAAAATTGATAGAAGCGAAAAGGTTGAATAAAGATAATTCAAAAACAAGAGCAGAGTCTTCTGGGTTTGAAACCCCAAGTCCTTACCCAAATAAGAAATCACAGAAAAGTAAATTGATAGAAGCAAAAAGGTTGAACAAAGATAATTCAAAAACAAGAGCAGAATCTTCTGGGTTTGAAACCCCAAGTCCTTACCCAAATAAGAAATCACAGAAAAGTAAATTAATAGAAGCAAAAAGGCTGAACAAAGATAATTCAAAAACGAGAGCAGAGTCTTCTGGGTTTGAAACCCCAAGTCCTTACCCAAGTAAGAAATCACAGAAAAGTAAAGTGTCAGATGTTAAGAAAGGAAAGGGATTAAGTAAAAATGCATCTGGTGATCTGGCAAACAAACAATCGACTTCCCAAATTGCTAATTTTCTGCTGAAAAATTGGACAATTCTGTTGGTTAACAATTGTCTAAGACTAATGGGAAATAAATACTCTATGTAAGTTGTAATTTTTTTTTTTTTCAATCAGTCAAATTTTAATAGGTAAAGTCTTATGAATCACTTTTTATTAATTAACTCTTACTCCTTCTTTACTTTACTTTTATTATTTTGTTGTTCTGCTATTAATTTGTTTTCAGAGACAACTTACAGCTTTTGGAGAAAAGGTTTGTAACAGGTGTAATTGAATCGGTAAAGAAGGTTGATGGGAATTCAATTGTAAAAGCAAGCAAAATAACTTATTGTTTAATTGGAGAGCTTAACGATTATAAAAACGGTTAGCATTCAACAATTTTAAGTTTTTGTGCTGGTGATAGTTATTTATTCTTTTTTCTTATTTGAAAGCAGAACTTCCTCCTGAAGTGAAACAATTGTGCGGTAACGGCTTCCCCAACCATTGGAAAAAATTGTTGACATTCTGGAAATCATTGAGTACAATATAGAAAATTTTATTTAAACCGTAATGGAATGCGTAACCTTTAAGTTTTATTAATATTCACTTATTTTTTTAGATCCGAAAAGCAAAGAACTAACTCCTGTTATGAAGGTAATTATAAACACTTTATTTCAAGAGTGTGAAATATTATGTTGAATATATTGCACTTTATCGCCTCTGATGATGATCCTATTCTGCCTGGTATTATTGTTGGTTGGGTCAGCTTCTTAGTATATGAAAAGTTTCTATAAAAAATAGTGCAAATGCACAAGAAAACATACAAACCATCGCTTCAGATTGCAAAATGTGAATGCTAAGAGATGATAAAGTTAAATTTTTTTTTTTTAATCCTGAATGAACATCTTTATAAAAGTTTAATTACAATAAATATGTTTCTACAGGAGACTTCTAAAAACAAGAGAAAAAATGAAGGTAATTTTTGTATTCAATTGTTTTGTATGGTGAAATTAAGGTTTACTGTAATTACTAATGAAATCTGTCTTTATTTTTTCATCAAGACATGGGAATGAAGGCCAAAAAAATTACAAATTCTATATTTGAGCAAGTCATGGAAAACGATAGCTTCATGTGTAACAGAGTAAGCTTCTAGAATTTATGCTCAGTTGTTTGTGAAGAACAATTAATTTTGACCAAATTTAAAAACTATTAATTGATCGCTCGATTTGTTTTTCTACTTTCACAGGCAAGTACACCAAGTGCCCTTCTGCGATCTGTTGAAAAGCTGAATGCATCTTTCAACAAAGAATTAACGCCCCCAACAAAGTTTATAAGTGAAATATTTGATAGAAATTACGATTGATCATTTTTAGCTGAATTTAAAAGGTTACAGTAAGTTTTTTCCCCTTCTTCTTCAAGTAAAGGTAGCTTAATCAATGACCTTCCCAGTGTACCTATTCTCATTCTATTTTTTCATCCCTGGTTGATCTGTTTATTTCCTTTTATATTACTGAAAAATATAGAAGTTACAACCCTATAAATAGAAGGCGCTTGATAAAATAACAAAAACCAATCTCTGAAATTGTGAAATGCATCTGACAGTGGGAATGGGCAGAATAAGATGTGGTTCGAAATCCATCATTAGTCAATTATAAACATATTACATATTTAAGCTATTTTATTTGTAGTTAAAACGATTATGTATTTATTGTGCAGGAGAGGATTGCAAATACTGATTCCCTTCAGTGAATTGACTGTTTATTGCAAATATGTGGAGCTGTGCTTTAATTGTAATGAATTGTGCTGTTGCAATATTTGATTATTATAAAATAATGTAAATATAATTTTATTTATAATTAATGATTAAAGAAAATAAAACTTGTTTTTTAATTTATTTAATGTTAAATAAACCCTACGATTTATAAAACATTTACACAGATATAAATCAGTTGTTTTTAATTAAGATTTACTTTTTAATATAGATTAGGACAAAAAGATAAAAGATTGTAACATACTGAAAAATATAATAAAATGTATATATTTAAAAAAAATTTTTTTTTTGTGATTACAAATTATTAGGAATATGCTAACATCCAAGCCAAATATATATTTGTGTATAATTAAATGTTCATTCAATCTAAAAACAAATTTTGGTTTTATAGTTATTTTCACTTAGATAACTACATATTTGCATAATGTAACATTAAAAAAAAAATTTTTTGGTCACAATTAAAATAAATTATTTTATACAAACAGATAAATAAATAACTTCAGAATAAACTATTTAATGGGGGATAAAAAATCTGAAAAACCCTAAACTGAGAAGTGTCCAGTATGCATTGGATTTTCAGTCTTCGTCTCATTTTGATTGGTACAAACTTAATTTGACAGGAAAGCACCAATTTTTCCAGTCTGGCTGGATAGAGCACCTCCCCAATCATAGGGATTTATGTCTTCCCATTTTTGGAACAAGGATTTTAATACCAGCAATCATTCAACTAGGACTATTAGCACAAGGTTTCTTAAAATTTATGGTACACTTTTCATTAGATCAAGGAGTTGATGCAAAGCCTAAGACATTTATTCTAAATGACTTAATTTCCTAGTTACTTTTACACGTTGACTGTCAAACAGCTCAGGAATAATTTTTTTTAAAATATGTATACATGCATATAAGGAACTTATTCATCAGATTCAAACCCAACTCCTTACAGATTAGTGCAAACAAATTGGACAGCCATTTTTTTTCTCGTGATTCAAAAAATTTTGATTATAATTTCCAGGATAGCAGAATACTGCGATAAGAGGAATTTAAGTATTTTGAATTGTCAAATCTGCATTAATGTACACTTTTTATGATTTCTTCATGCTAGAATTTCAAGGGCCAATAGATTTTAATTTGGAGCAACCGTCTCAGACGAGACTGTGGTAACTGAGTGGTTAACTGGTTAAGAATGCTTATCGACTCCATGGTCGTAGGTTCAATTCCCACCGTTGCCCCTGGCATTTTTTCATGATCGTAAAACAAAAATCTCAAATTATTCACAAAAACCTTTTCTTACAATTTCAGATAAATGAATTCTTTTTCAAACTCTGCAACCAATTACTAATTTATTTATGTATAATTTTAATTGATAGAAAATTACTTTTATCAATTTTATACAATTATTTCCTTAAATAACATCAATTAACAGGGATTTAACAACAATTATCTGGTTGTCGCTTAAAACATTTGTAACAGCACTGATTTTAAAAGATACTTGAAATGTGCAAAAAAAAATCCAAAAAGTCAACTTTAAAAATGTTTTCACAGTATAGATTGATAAAGCGATATCGAAGGCTTGTTACACTAATTTGATTCTAAAAATACCCCCAAAACCATACAAGCATTGAAAAACTTTTCTAGAAGAAGGTTGTATGGTCATCATTCTGGTAGGACGTTCAAATATTGCAAATAGTTTAATGTGGCTGTGCCAAGAACGACAACGAAACAAACATTCAGCCCGGTGCAAATTTCACTCCACATATCCCAACAGCAGAATCTTCACCAGTTAAATCTGGTTATATTTAGTATATTATTTACGGGCCCTGGCAAACATTAAGTTGTTATCACTGGCTTTCTGCACTTTAAACAGAAAATTCTTCAGTTTTTGGCGTTTCTTCTCATCTTTGATACTGGCTTTCTCATATTTTTTCTCCCGTGTTCTTAACTTTCTAACCTTTTGCAGTTTTCAGTTTGTCAAATTATTATTAAAGGAACAAGAAAAAGTTTTTACATTTATCACCTCTCATTAGAAACCCTGCTCCCGGGCTGAAAACCCCAGAGTATAGAGGCAGGATTCATCAGTGATAAAACTTACTTATACATTTCTATATTTTTGGTTTACACTATTAAATGTAATTCAGCCACACATTTTATCTCTTAATAATAAATAAAAATAGTGCGTCCCCAATTGTTGCAAATTTATGTCCTCGTGTATTATAAGAATTACTTACAAAAATATAAAATGAGATAAATCAGTTTTCTTTTTATTTATAAGTAACATTACTGTTTCAAGTTCACAAAATTAATGTACTAAACAACATTCCCTAATCAACATTATGATCAATAATATCGAGAAACCAGAGGGCTGAGTTGATACAAAAATCAACTTCATGGGGCGTCTGGCTCAGGCTGTGATTATCATCGTAGCAAAGCATCCTATTGGAAATATTTAAAACAAGCATTACAGTATTCAAAATAATACATTTCGGTTTGGTCAAGATCTTACTTTGTTTTGACACCTCTGGCTTTTAAACCCTGGAAAAATTGATGAGACTGAGTCGGGTGAACCCTCAAGTCCTTCTTCCCCATTAGCAACAGTATCGGGCTCTCTACCTTGTCTATGTAGTACATCGGTGACATCTTCCTAAGTGATTCGAAGACCTCGCCTGTCATTTCGGTAAGTGGGCTGTAGTTGAACCCTCCTTCTGTTAAAACCCTGAAAATGTATAATCAGTTAATGACATAAAGCTGGGTTCAAAAATATAACTCAAAATAAGACAAATCTGAAGTTTTTTGCTGGTACAAGTTTTTAATAACAGAAATCTCACAAACTAAAATCCTACAATTTGACACTTTCCCTCAGACCAGTTGTAATTTTCAATTATTTAATTGAATTTAATTTAAAGGGTAAATTAATGAAAATCCAATCACAGATGTCTGGCTAGTCCATAGTCAACACTCATTAGTAACTTGAATCAAAATGGGGACAATGATCAGGACTTCAGGAGCACACAATCCTTATTCTTATGGACTGACATAAAAGTAGGTGCCATATGGACTTAAGCCAGTCAATTCAAAGGAATTATCTGGTAATGGTCAGGTCCCAATGCAAGTGCAGCATAAGTTGACTCAAGTGAACCAGAACGAAAGGTATAAGCTAAGAATGGCCTGACCTACAAAAGTCTATCCAACAGACTAATCTCAAGATTACAGAGCAAATCTGAAGATGACAGTCAGCAGGGGTAATTCCACTTTTAAATTGAAAACTGATGTTTTTGGGTAGTAATTTTGATGCGGCCACTTGAAAGAGACAACCTCAAGTCAAATGCAGTCTAGTTTAGCGTTGATGAGAATAAAAAAGTAAACCCTCGGGAGTGACCTAGCGATGCCAAAAGTCCACTTATGTTAGTCAAGGTAAACAAGGTCTGGCTGGGGACATTCGATTCTAGAGCGATTTCTGAGGTATACAATTCAACATTCTTGAGTTCTACTCCAAAGATTTGACACACAAAAGAATCAAACATCAACATGGGAATAGTTAATTAATTACATAAATTTTAAATTATTGACAAGGGCAAAGCTGCACGTAATTATCCAGCAGAGAGTTTAACTTTTTATTATTAAACTATCACTGTTGGTAAAGAATAATATTAGTATTATAATGTTTGATTGAGAAAAAAGCATTTGTACAATCAAAAATATTTCAAATTTTTTTATTCACCTAATTTCCTTAAGACTTGAACTAGCGACTTACCAATCTGGTATATCTGATAAAGTAAACATTGCTTCAATGTCAACGACTGGGTTCCTAGCTGATACCCCTTTGTAAAATGACTGTAAAAAAAGAAGAAGAAAATCTTCAAAAGAGTGCTTAGCAAGACTTACCAGTCGGGAATATCAGACCCACAAGGCTTAGACAAGTCTGACACTGGATTTAAGGCAACAACACAAGAATAATTTTTCTGGAAAACAGTAAGTAGAGATTTAAAGCATTATATTATGTTAAAGGGTATTCCTTTCTCACCGGGTACTGCCCTGCCAGGTGAAGAACAATGAAACCACCATGAGAACCACCAAATAAGACTACTTTGTCTTGATTAAGCTCCTGAGAATACTGTTTAAGCACGCTTTGCACGGCTTGGTGCACATCGTTGACGTCAGAGTTTCCAACTTTGCCGAGAAGGAAGTTAACTGAATCTTGTCCTGCACCTATTGAACCACGATAGTTGACTAACAATGAAGCAAATCCTTAAAAAAAAAAAAAAATTAATTTAAAAATTTATTGGCTGATACTAATTTATTAAATATTAAAGTTTTGAATAAATTTACAAACCTAGTTGAGCAAAAAAATTAGCAATCATGCTATAAGAATTAGTATATGATGAATGAGGTCCACCATGTGGGCATACAAGAAGAGGTGTATCTTTTTTATTCTTTGGCCCATAATAAATAGCAGAGAAATTTTCTTTAAAAAAAAAAATAAATAAATTCCCAGGAAATATGAATCGTTATATTACAGGCACTTACTGACGTTACTGGAATCGTCGGATTCCAGCTTTATCACATTAAACGTGAAATCTTTACAAACAGTTTCAGGAGTTGTTAATGGTATCCAAGTGACCTCTTCATCTTGCCGATACCTACCGATTACCAAATACGGAGTTTCTGCGATGCACGATTTATAGCAAAGCAGTATGTTATTGCTGACATCTAACACTCCAAGGCTGTAATTTTCATCCTCACAGCCAGTCAAATCAACCAATTCATGACTATCTGTTTCAAAACCTGCGAGTTGTTATAAAATAGTCGTAACAAAATTAATCTGTTGTATGACCTGTGTCTATAGAAAATGTCCGCACGCTCGACATCTGGGGTGTAGAAACAACTATTGTTTTGTTATCAGAAAGCCAACAATTTCCAAGGCTTAGATTGTAAAGACCATAAAACTTTGATCCATTTTTTGTTTCACTGTACTCATCTACAATGTCGACGACTGTTTTGGTCTAAACCAAAAGTGAATGAATATTAGTGATTAATCTGTATATTTTCTGATCGGCCTTTTGAATACCTTTTTATTAACCCAATCGAATTTCATCAGGCTATGGCAGGCGTGATGAGGCCCACCCGCTTTCCTTTCAAGCCATACTAATGATTCTCCATTTGGCGAGAATTTTGGACTTCTGACAGCCAAACCATCCGAGCTCAGTTTAGCTAAAGGGCCAAAGGTCATATTTTCCATGAAAAAGTATAACAAGACAAAAATAAATGTTCTTACTGAATTTTCCATCTGGGGATATGTGGCAAATCCAAGAGAGTCGGTTAGTACAGTATACAAGTCCCAGACGGCGTGGCAAAGTATACCAGGCAACACAGACAACTCCGCCGTCCGGCGCCCATACTCCCTGGCCGAGAGACAGATCAGGTGGAGTGCCATTTAATAAACTTACTGTGTTCGTTTCTACATCATAAGTAGCCAGAACAGGTGAGGATTTTCCGACCAAGGCTTCACCCCATTCCTCAGTAAATAAATATTCAGACCCCTAAATTCAACAATATCAAATTAATCAAGTTTAGAAACATAGTCAAATGGATAAATATTGTCTACATAAAGGACGTCATCGTTTTTCTTAGCAGGCAAGGGTAAAAATGGCTCGGCCTTTGGTTTCTTCTTTTCTGCCACGTATAAAATTTTTTTCTCACAAGGAGACCACTCGAAACACGCAAACTCACCTAAGACAATCGGTCAAGCGTTATTAAATCATCGTTACCTGGTAAAAATATTCTTACTGTCATTATAAACATCTCCATGCAAATCAAAAATTGACACATCACAATTTCTATACATTCGATTTTTGTACCAAAGTTCCAAATGCTGTTTTTTCGGATATTTTCCAGATGCGGGTATATCACGAAACAATCCTCTGTACTTTCCCGAAGGCGAATATTTAGTAATTAATCTAAAAGACGATTCTAATAAAAAATCAAATGTCAATTACAAATTAAACGCTGAAAACTGACTCTGAAGTGATGTCGACTGATGTTAGAGAAGTGACATTGGACGTATCCATATCGACGATTTGGACGAGTTCAGAGGAGACAGACATTTTCCTCTCCACATTTCTCTGGCTCCACTTTGAACACACTAACAACGCAGACTCTGGCGATTTCAGAATCTTTCCTGATACAGGAGCCGAGTTTTTGATGACTTCCTTGAATACATTAATGACCTTATCCATCTGAAAAAGCAAAACGAAGTCTAATCGTATGAATAATTTCACTTTATAAATTGTCTGAACTCTGACTTTGCAAAGCTTAAAACAGTGAATGGGCAATAATCTAGGTGAATACCCTAGGAGAGAGAAAAAAAAGCCAAGGTATTCCTTATCAGCATAAACCAAATAGATAATATTGTTTTACTAATCTTCACAGTTAGTTTAAAAAAGTCTGTAAGAAAACCAAGTGCATTAAAAAATATATAATTAAACAATAAATTGTTTCGTATGCAACAAAATTAAAATCTGCATAAAACCATGTTTTTTTATAAATGTATTTTTAGTTTTTTTTTTTTTTTTTTTTTTTTTGTAATACATAAATTTGCAAAGGTATATACTATAGGAAATATGGAATATAAAAACCAATAAACGGTGAAAGGGCCAGGCAAGCCAGTCCTCGCAGGAAAACAACACTCACTTAAGCAATTTAAAAAATTGCTTTGTTTTAAAAACCTATCTTAAATAATTTGTTTTTAACCCAATAATTGGAGGATGTAATGAGATCCCTCATGTGACAAAAAAAAAGTATAAATCTTGGTTTGCAATTAAAATGTACTTTTTAAAAATTAAAAGAAAAATTTTGATGCAACTTGAATTAATGATTAAACTTTGATGTAATCCTAGCCAATTTTACATTAAGTCGAATAATGCATTTCATCAGTAATGTTTTGATTCATCACCATCGTTTTAAAAACAAACTGCTTTTTTTAATACATTTAAAACAACTCACCTCGAAATTGAAATTGTAAACAAATTTGTAGACAAATGTTTTTTTTTAGTTTGTTTTTAACAACAGATACCCGAGCTGAGAGATAAAGCCCAAGTAGGTTCTGTACTTCTTTAGTTCTTTTTACATATCGTTCAAGTCAACTATCGATATCAATTAAATTTTATTATTCCTTAAATTTTATTTAAAAACAAAAACAAAAAAAAATAATTCTATCGATATTTATGATGATGTTTTTAGGGTCGATTTATACAACGCAGTGAAGTGACCGTGGCGTGTCAGGCCCGGGATTCTGCATTGTCGAAGTTACGAGTATTGTCGGAACTTCGGAAGTGGAAGAAGTAAAGCCTATGTCACCAGGGTGCTTAACATCCCCCCCCCAAAAAAACGTATTAAGACCGACTTTCAAATTTTCCTTAAGTTTTTTCTTATTTTGTTAACTTTCAACCTTATCAATCCGTCAACCTCGGTTTTTTTCTTTTCCTTCGTCAATTTCTTCATTTTTGAAAAAGTAATTAAAAAAGCAATTACATCACTAAAAAGGATAATAAATGAAATATTTTCTGAGATTTGCTGGACTCTCGGTTTGGAAATAGTATTTTAGAATCAAGACAATAAGTTTTTCAATAAAAAAATATATATATATTTTTCAAAGTTCAAGCAACCAAAACGCTTATTTCACGAATTTTACAAGTTTAGCATAGATCACATTTTATTGGAAATTTAATGTAGTTTTCAATGGTATCATTGGATTTGTCCAAAAACCTTGTAATTTTGAAGTTGTTGTTTGTCATCATTGTTTATTTGAAACAAGGTCGTGAAATTAAAAAAAAAAAAAAAATAGAAAAATTGAAATAATTCCGAAACTACTGAGATTAGGATCATTAGGACTTTTTAGTTCTGGTTTGAATTTAGAATCTACGGGCAATGTTTGTAGTGTGAATAGCAGAATACCTTGTATATAAGAATGTATTTTATGATTTGACGTGTGAATTTGGTTTCACCGGTGACGTATCACATGACGTTAAAGTCGGGAGGGACGACGCGGCGGTGGCGTGCGAGGTGCGAACCTACGTGTCTGCTACACGGAGACGCAACACCACGGAAAGCGGAAAGGTTGAACTCGCCTGTCAAGTGTCAAACGAGGGCCGAGCCGTGGGGCGCGCCTCTTCCTGTTAACCGTCTGACGACGCTCACTCTCCGTGGCATCGCCCCTTTCACTAAGTGGCAAGTCGCAGACCAAGACTCGAACGGTACGTCATGGTCGACCTGAGCGGTGGCCCCGACGGCCTCATCGAACACGGTTTCAGCAATTCCGTCTTTATCGTTCCAGGAGCTATCATTTTTGGCCTTTCAGGTAAAAAAAAAGCCCTTAGACTTTTTACCTTTATTTATTTATATACTTTTTTTGTACGAGGCAAATTGATGTACAACAATAAATATTTTCCATAATGAATAATAAAAATTAATTTGAAAAAGATGTAAAAGCAATAATGGTTTTTTAACCCAATGCAGCTGCTTTCGTTCAACAAGGTCACATTAGTATCAATATTTGCTGAACATATCAACAAGCTGAATAAATTATCTTTTAAAAATACACAGGCTGATGTAAATTTGGAATTCATTGTTCTGATTGTACTGTGTATGAACTGTACCTATTGAATATTTTTTTGAACAATCAGGACCAATTTCAGCCTTCTTTTTCAGATGTACTTCGTGTCAAAATTCACTGTTATTCCCCTCAATGAATGAATGAAATGAGTACTTCTGGAATGGAAAATTTTTTAAGACGACTATATATAGTGTAATATAAAGCATGGCAATTGGGTTATGACCGTTTGCCGGAGGTCAGGCTATAAGTTTTAAAAGCTAACAGTGTATAAAATTTGTTTTAAGTAATTACACGTTTTACGCAAGGTCTTGGTCGAAATGAAAAAGGAGTTTCACGAGCGGGATTCGAACCCATGACATCTGAAAAAGAAGGCTGAAATCGGCCTAGATTGTTGCGAGTAAAAATGCTCAAAAGGCATTCATGCACGGTATAATTAGAACGATGAATTCCAAATTTACGACACATGTGAAAAATGCCCCTGCTCTAATTGTGGCTTTGATTCGCTCAGTCACAACTCCTCACATTTTCTCTCTTTTTGCCATATTAAATTAATCCATAAATGCTTAATGGACATAATTGACCAAATTCCAATTAATCGTTCTTTTTATTTAATGTTTTTGATTGTATGAAAAGTTAGTATCACAAGCGGGACCACAAGTAATTATAAATTAATTTATTCATTAAAAACAAGTAATTACTTTACTAAAAGCTCCTTGTAGCCAGGGGTCATGAGAAGAGTGGCTAAGGCATCAGACTCTTCGATAGTAGATCCTGTGATTGTGAATTCGATCCCTACCATCACCTGTGGACTTTTTTCTGATGCTTAAGGAGTCTGGTGGCTGCATTTGAAAGAAATTGACATGACACTCATCATATGGGGCAGGATCGGATCTCAGACCCTGATTTTGATCCCAACCCCCTTCAAAAATGAGTTTCTTCGACGGAATTCCACTGGCACACCAGTGGCTCAATTCATATGCATGTTCCAATTCCTGATATTCATTGAAGAAAAAAAAGTTCCCTGTGGCCACTTCATCAGTAGCGGAGAATCAAATCCTGATTACATGAGATTTGAAAAAAAAAAAAATAGCAAAAAGAGGACAAATTCAAACAGTTTTAGGTTGAGGAATGGGGAATGGAGTCTATGGGGATCGAAGTAACAATAGATCAAGTGAAATAAAGGGTTCAAATCTCGCTCATGACACTAATTTTTCATCTCAACCAAAAACCACCTTAAAAAGAATAATTTTTGCCATATTTTTACCGCAATCAACATCTTAAATAAAAAGTATTAATTAATTACAATAATAAATACGGTCAATCATGACTACTAAATTAAGATATTATAGAAGTAACAAGTACTTTCTCCTTACCACTTGTGGGACATGTTCTCATCGCTCCCATTGTATAAGCCCATACGACTTTCTGTATTTTTGTCAGTGCTCTTTGTTTTACTTTATCTTCCATTAAAAATTATATTAGACATATTAAAATAACAATTATTTACAAAAACCATGTAGAAATTTAATAACTAGTACAACATCCCTTTATCAACCAAAATCACTAACTAGTTATGAATTATTTTTAAAGTTCTAAATGGTTTTTATAATAATTGTTATATAGTTTTCATAATTTCATAATTTTAACGAAGTCTATGCAGACTCCAGATCTCTTACAATTTTTATTTTTTAATTTTTGTTCTCACAATTTGCCCTGAAAAAGGCGAAATATATATTCTGAAAGCTTGTCAAATTTATAAAAGTTTTGTTCACGGATCTACATCCTTGATCCATATGAATAATTAACTATTTTGGTCCATTTCTTGGTTTTAAAACCATCCATGTATTAAATATCTAAAAATCATGGTACTTTTTATTCATACATTTATTTATTTCAAAATATGTAAATTTGTAAGCTGAGGCTTATCCGTTCAAAATGGGGAGGTCATTCCCCTCCCCACAACTTACAAATTTCTTGGTCTCGATGCTTAAATTTAATTCTCATTATATCATGTATTGTACATATTTCTCAACAGTGTGCATTACTATCATACAAAAATGTACTGTGCGGCACCAACTTTCTAAAGAAAGATTTTGAAATGTGTCCTTAAATTCTCCAAATCTGTATTGATTGAAACATAGTCAATGGCGCAGTAGAAGGATGAAAAACCTCAAATTGATTATTTAAAAATAAATAATAAAAAAATAAATGGAATGTTGATACAAATAATGAAGGTTCTTTTCACACTTTATATCAGAAAATAATTTATTTACAAAAGAAATATAAAACTCCAAAAATATATAAATAAAAAAGAAGTTAACCTCAGTTTACAAAGAAACCAAAATGATTTTTTGTATTTAACAATTAGGTTCGGGTGGATTGAGATTCCAAAAGCAGGTCCATCGTCTCCTGTTTGTTACCGAAAAGTGCTAGAATCTTATTCAAGAGGAAGCCTTGAGCCGATGTTGCCAAAGGGATGCTTTAAATATGCAATAATCTGCTTGAATTTCCTCAAATTCTGTGTTTTTATTTATTTATTTATTTTCTATATTTTTCCAAATTGAGTACTTATCATACTTGTGTGAGCTTGTGGTTTCAAAGATATAGTTTAATTTTCTCTAGCTATCTCAACCCGTTGGTAAAATCCTTGTCAGACGAAGAAAATTTTACTTTTTTTAAATTTTAATTGTTTAGTTTCTTTTGCAGCATTCTCTATAACACATTAGGGTTAGTGGTCCGATTGACCAACTCAATTATTTTTAATTAATTAATCTTTAAGTAAGGTATTGGTTGAGATAAATGTCTAAATAAAAATGACCTTGAACCATTTTTACTTAAAGGTTTTTATCTCAATCAGTACCTTACTTAAGGATTAATTAATTGAAAATTCTCTATGTTCTTCATAGTTGATTTGTTTGAAAAATATCAACAAATCATATACAACTTTGTTGTTTAGTTAATTTCAATTTCAACATGTATTGGCAATCTCTTCTTGTTTCTGTTTTGTTCTTTCTTTTGGCCCAACATTGGGGATGTGTCAGGCACTACCAGGCAATGAAATTAATGCCTGTGTCTTCGGCTATTAATAATTGTTTATTTTAAGTGTATTTTTATTATCTACTTTCACCAATTTCCAGTTCATTAATTATGCTATCCTCCCTAGGAAAATAGATTTTATAAGACTGACAGACGGTTATTTCAATTAGAATGTCCATTCATTTAACTTTGTTTTATACGGCTGATTGGGAAAGTACGATTATGACGATAAATACAATTTGAAGAAAGCATTCAAAAGTAATTTTTAGAATACGAATAAAATTAAATAAGATATCATGTGATTTTTGATGATATGTGCATGCTGTTTGTTAACATGGTCGTTGCTATTTTAAACCATTAAACCAACTTAGCACAGGGTATCGATACAGGCCTACTCTGAGATTAAATAATTTTAATAATTAAGCTTGGTTTTCACCATTATTAAATTCAGGTATTTTTGTTTTTTATCTGATGTTTTTCTTATATAGAAGTTTAGATAGTTGATAGGCTAAATTTACTATTAAACAAAAGTTTGAATGTTAACTAATGGTTTATCATAAAAACAAAAAATCAAGATTGTGTGCTGTTGATTAGATTACACTACCATTTGTTATCTTGTCTAATTTGTTTTCTCTGATGACACAACTTATTCATCTGAAACATTTAAATAATTTTTCTTTTATTTTTCCCTTAGTTCTTCAGACATGAGAGTGGGGTTTTATTGAATAAAAACAACCGCATGCGTTTCAAAGCTCTGAACTTCAAAATTCTGAAGAAGTCAATTAAACTTTGAAATGTATTAAAGGTAATGGCAGAAATAATTGAGAAGTATGTCAATTTACTAGTTGGGAGGAATAGTTCAACTCACAAACCATTTTCGATTTTTATATGCACATCGTCAGGTTTATAAGTGCAAGCACATTTTGCAACATAGGTAAAAATTCAATGTTGAAAAACAAGTTGTTTCAGTCTGACGATAAGCATTTAATACTCAAAATCTGGATTTTGCTAGTTAAAACCAGTTTGTGAGAAAAATTATCATTTACAACCAGTGTTAAAGGAAGGCGTTTTTTCTTCATTTAAAACCCAACACTTCTCAATTTAAAGCAAGGAGAATACAGTATTTTGTTTTTACTCTTTTACTAATTGATCAAAATTGAACTAAAAGTGTAATATTATGTTTTTGTGAACTATACATTTTTCAAAATTAGATTTATTTTGATTTTTACTATTTAATAATAATAAAATGGTAATTATTTAGAAATCATGAGATGTGGTTTGGTGTGATGTAAGTTTCAGAAAAACATTTTCTTTATCGTGCCAACGTTTCGATCTTTATTGAGATCATCTCCAGGGCTCAGAGGGACCCCTCTCAGTTGGGGCACTCTCAACACGACACGCAAAAATGGCACAATTACATAGAAGACAAACACTTCGAACCCTGAAGACCATTTCAATGAAGACCAAAACGTTGGCACGGTAAAGAAAATGTTTTTCACCTACATCACACGATTTTTAAATAATTATCGATTAATGGGTACTAATCGCCACATAAATAAAATTTGTAGTTTTATTAGCTTTATTAGCTATTATTAGCTCCTGATGAAACCATTACTGATAGTTGAGCTGTATACTTACTTTCTTGTCCATATCGCAAGATGGCAAGACCAGTCTGGCTGGATTATCAAGCCACAGGTTCATAATCTTGCATACGTACATAAACAATCCATAGTTCAAAAGGAAAGAAGAAAGAATACACCCTTTTTTCTATCTCACTTTGTGTGTGTGTGTGTGTGTGTGTGTGTGTGTGTGTGTGTGTGTGTGTGTGTGTGTGTGTGTTAGATTCATTTGTGTTTAGTGATCTAATTCACCAAATTGCTCATTTCTTACTTAACAAGTTTCTTACTTTACTAACTCATTTAAAGTTAGTATCATGAGTGGGATTCGAACCCACAACCCAAGGTCTCACTTAAAATGAATAATTAATTAAAATAAGTCTTGATAGAACTTGCCAAAAGGAGTACTGTAATACAATGCAATTAATTAATTAATTGGTAAACTTGAATTCATTTATAATTTAAATTACAATTACTTAAATTTTACCAGTTAAAAGTTTGAAATTTTATTGAAGTGTTGACTGATTAATATAAACAGTTGAAGATGTCACTGTTTCTTCAGAAGTGATTAAAATGTGCTTATAATAAGGGAGATTATAATTTGCTTTTCTAAATAACAAGGAAAAAGTAACGAGCTTGCATTTTATTAGTAAATAAAACCTGTATTATGCAACAACCTTATAGGCATAATTGATAAATATTTCCATGTAGAAAATGCGATTCAGCACAAAACATTATCAAGCTTATTCCCCTCTGTCAGTCACTATCAGTCGAATCAAAACTGTTTTACCACAAACGTCATGGAGTCAGATTATGAAAGTCTGCTGTCGCCAGTACCGGAGGAATTGCCTGAAGTCCCTTTTGTAAAACTCGAAGAGCCTGCTGATCTCCCAACGGATAGAATAAAGAGAATTCTCGAGGGTGACGAAATTAACACATTCATGGATAGGGAAGATCTTGAAGAAGTCCTCTTGAGAAGGGTTCACGAGGAACAAGGAGGAGGTTCTTATCTTTACATTTTACCTTACGTCGTCTTCTTGGTTGCTTTTGGTAATTTTTGTATTAGTAGATTTTTGATTTGTGATTCTTGTATCTTTTGAGTGCATGGAGTTTTGTAATTTCCCGTTGTATACTTGTTATGTTTAAAAATTAATTAAAATGAAAAACAATTGAATTTATATTTTATTTTTCAGCTTTCTTCGGCTGGAAACTGTACCAGAGTCTCAAGGACAAGGAAAAGAAAAGGGAAGAGAAAAAGAAACAGAAACAAAAAAAGAAGAAGTAAATTGCAAAATAACCCTGACTGTTTTTTTCCCTGCATTCTTCTATAATCCATGTTTTGTTTGTATTCTTCATGAGCAAGCTTAGAAACCAAATTTCTATTGGGATTCCTTGACTGTCAATTCATTATTAACATCCCGCCTCAGGAATAATGCAATTCCAATTTTTTTCCCATTAGTTGTATTTCATTTGTAGTATTAAAAGTGAGTTCAAATCTTCCATCATTTTATTTTTCAAAACAATGGTTGAGCAATGCCAAATTTAATTTAAGGACTTAGTGTTAACATTCCATTTCCATAAACAAAGATATGCGATTTAAAGTATAGGACCAATGTTCTCATGTACATTGAATTTTTGTGGGTTGTGTAATAGTACAAAATGTCATTATATTATTTTTAATGGGTGTGTCTATGCAATATAGCTATATGTGATTTTTATTATCTTCAAACAGTTATATCAAATGTGGTTATTTTTATAAAAAAGAAATAAAAGAATCCAAACAAATTGTTTTAATTTCTTCCATTACATTTCTTTCTAAACATTACGACAGAGTAAGCGACATTTATTGGTTATTAATTTTTACAATAAAAAGTTAATGTCTTTTCCATGGACAGATATTACAGAGTTGTCAAGAGTTTTAAAGACTGTTATTAATTGTCATATCTACATAGTTGATGATATTAAAATTTAAACGGTATGAAATAAAAAGCAGTGTTGAAAAAAAAACAAAAAAAACAGCGATTTAAATAAATATCTTAGTTATGTATCCTACGTAAGTATCATAATGTCATGAATCTCAGAAGATTCAAAGTTATTATATGACTTCATAAGGACTCACCAGCTTTTTTCTTGAGTCATCTGCTGGCAGCTGCAGAACTGACTTTTCATGTTCTGTTTCTCTACGTATTCCTTGTGACCTGATTAATGCAATTCCCAAACAACTAATCCTTATTTTGCAGTAAGTATCTTTCGCATAAAAATTTGACTGAATTTGAAAACATCACAAACATTCTAATTCTTTTATTAAATTCATGCTATGAATGCGTTGGAAAACAACTTGATAATCTGTGATGGAGCATGGATGAAAATGACTGATGGAGAAATATTTTTTGGGCGGAGTAATTTCAACAGTAAAATAAGAAATATTGAATCCAAATTTTTTGATCATAAACTAAAAGAAGTCGGTTTTAATATTCATGTGTCTGATGAATTTGTAAATTGTTTGCGTTGAAAGCTTTATCCATAATCTTGTGGAAGAATAATCAAAACTATACAAACTATATATGTAAAAAGGAAATGGATTTTGTAATATGCCTGGGAAAAAACATGATCACCCTCAACCTATTCTTTTGTGCTTCACGACTTTTAGAACGAAATTGGTGATTATCTAGTACTAGTTAAAAAAAACTTGTACTTTGTTTTTAATTCAAACTATATGCATATTTTTTTACTGTTATATTAATATAGCATGTTATTATGGTGGTAATTACTGTGATTCAGTAGAAAAATTATTCTATTATTATTGTTGCTACATAAATTATTGCTTTTCAACTTCAATTGCTACAACATTTTTTTTACTTGTAAAAATATTTATAAAATTTGTAAAATGTTAAACAAGTGGTTTGACGTTAAACCCTCCAGTATAATGATTTACTTTACTTTTTTGAAAAGTGGTTTGGCGGGCTGTCCTCTCCTATGTCTGCTTGGGTGTTCTTATTTATTATTTTTTGGTAAGCATGCATAAACTAAATATTTTCTAAACTGAAATCCATGCAATACAACCGTGCACAGGAGTTAATTAAAAAGAAAGAAAAAAAAAATATGAAGGTACATATGTCCTCTAAGACAGGCATAAAAGCTAACATCATAACTGAAATGAGTATGCTTTCAACTGCAAACTTGTCTGGGGGTGCCTTAATTGCCTAATGGCTTTGGAAAAGCAGTCGTGCCTTATGTTCAGGATGCAAAAATCTTTATAATAATTCTGGTTTGCTTATTGAATTATTTTTTCTAATTATTATCGAATTACTGGCTACTTCGAAATATAGACGTTTTGCAAATAAAAAGTCTTTTCAGTTTCTCTTAAAAAGAAACCTAAAGATCTTTCAAAAGTAGCAACCTTTTTAATAAGTTATTCTTTTTATATAAGGTCTCGGTTGGGATGAAAAAACCAGTCGATGGTCGTGGGTTCGAATCCTGTTCGTGACAGTAACTGTTTCACCTAAACCGAGACCTTTCATTTTAAAAAAGTTAATTGCAAGAACTATTTTGGTCAATTAGACCACTAAAACATAATGGATCTTTTAATAGATATAATTTTAATAATAATTAAAAGTATGTGAAGCGTGGAGAAGGGTTGAAGGCGACCAAGTATTGTCTATTAGCTTTAACAGGCTGTACAACTTTGTATAAATTGGCCAATCAAATGGCAGAAAAATAATAATAATAATAAACTTTGTTATTAAGGACTGAACAGTAACTTCCAGACACTTTTTAAGTTGTATGTGGGACAACGAGTTTCAAAATGGACAATGCGTTCAATTTGTAAGAGTTGGAAGGAAAGAATAACTACAAATATGCAGGCGAGAAGTACTAGGAAATCTGTCACTGGAGTTAAAAAAATCCAAGAATCAACAAGTTCTTCTTCATGCAAGAAGAAATGCAAAAGCGATAATAGGTTTCATGATAGTAACATTAAGAAACAGAACAGAAGACAAGGTGAGAAGTACTGACCAAAAAACGGTGTTTACTTATTTGTCAATTAATTCTTCTTACTGTCCTCATATTTAATGCTTTCAAGCCTTATAATTTGCATATCTCAGTGCAATTTCCTATTATCAGTTAACAGGAGAGCTGGTAGAAAGTGTTGTCGGCGGCTGAAAGGGGTTGAAAATTTGTGCAATACTCTTTCCCTCCGTGAACTTGAGGGGTTTTTTGTCAGGTTTCGATTTTGTGGGGTAGATTAAGTCGCAATACTCGCTACTCGGTACTCGCTAAGTCTCGGAGAGAACCGATTGAAAGTACTCTTAGTTAAAAATTAATTTGACGGTATTTCAGAAAATTACGGGACGCTTGCTTTTGGAGAATGTTCATCGCGACTAAACAATTATAGGAAAGAAGTGAGTAACCCTAAACGACAGACGAACTTGAGTTTGTTACAGACTTGTAGCGTAGCGGATATCTAATTTGTCTTTACATGCTTATTTGGTATTCGGGTTCTTATATGGTACTTGACTCACGCAAAGCTGGGACAACACCTGTAAAAATTTGCGTCGAACAGGACGTGTGGATGCCCGTTCCGTTCATGGGTCCAGATCAAGACGGTTTTTTGACGAAACTTAAAGGGATTCACTCCACGCGTAATGTACATGTTCACAAACAGCTCTTCTGCCTCAGGAATGATTTTTTGTTAAGTTCTCCCTCTATCTGTCCGTCCTAAATTAAAACGCATACTTGCCTGCTTAAGCCATGTGTTTTTGTTTTTGTTATTATTGTTTAATTACCCATTTGTTTCTTGTTATTATTAGGTGATTTTTTGAGCAGCCTCTTGTAGATCTTGTAGGAGTTATAAATAAATAAATTTACTTTTTACAATAATTGCAACTATGCAGTCTACATAAACGTCGGTAAAAAAAGACTAAACAACAATAAATAGTAGGAATTTAATTTTTTAAACCCTTAAGTTTCTTTTCTGCGCGCATGACAGTAACTGATTTTTATTTATTTACTTTTGTCGTAATAGTTGACTATTTAAGTCAATTATGATGACTCCTAGCGGTTCGGCCAGTTTATTCAACCGTGGTAGGTCTTTTGTCCCCCCTCATTATGTTTTATTGAATTTCTCCCAGTTATTTTTTCTTCATTTTTTAAACGTTTTAACGGGTTGAGAGCTTGGACGTTGAAATTATTTGTGGGGATAAAAGGAGTAAATGTAATAAACTTATAATTAAAGTAATTACGTCGTATTACTCGGGGCCCAGTCTTGGTGTGAAAGCTCCCTAACTATCCTAATTGGGAGAAATGGAGTTAATTTGTTATTACAATGGTTTTGGCCCATTTTGCTACAAAACTCAATCTTATTTTAATCCTCTAATCTTCCTCTAATCCTCCGAGTAGAAAGTGGCTTCGAGACCTCAATCAACGAAGGGGGGTGACACTGGGCAAATTTTACAAGGTATTAAAATGACAAATTCAGCACACATGAACATTTTTACTTAATATTTGTAGTTGTAACTATCAAATAACCGTAATAAAAAATATAAGTAATCTGACCTATTGTTTCGTAACTTCGTTTTAAATTTTAATTAAGAATGTACTGATCTATTATTCTATCAATAATTTTCAGTACTTAGGTATCCCTACACTTCTAAAACTAAGTAACTAACAGTATTTTCTAAAATTCCATAGTATCGTTTTTTTTTATTTTTTGCTTAACCGCTTTGGCATAACTAAATATGTTAAAATTAGATTCATCCGTGAAAATTATTCCCCCCCCCCAAAAAAAAAAAGATTGGAGGCTTGTCAAGTCTATAACACTCTAACCGCTTTGCTAATTTCTTCAGTCTCGTTAATTCTGCTCCTATAGTTTTGACTAAACGAATGTTGGTTTGTTTCGGATGGAACCGAGTTGTTCATAGTTGAAACTCGTATTGTAATAGCATTTTTCACGGATTTAATTTTAATTTTATAAATAGATAACATGGTTGTTCGTGAAAGATGGCTGTTTTTACACATCTGGACTTATTTTCCATGTACGTCTGGGAATTCTGTTTTTAAATAAAGCAGCGTGGTTGTCAGGTAGTCTCTTTTCAAGTTAGATAAGGTCTTTTTGGGGGTAGGACTTCTTTTGTGCTTGGCAACAGCCCTTTCAAGACTTGTGATTTTCTCCGCAGTTGTGTAGTATTTCTTTGTCTGTTGAGATCGTTCAAGTTTAAAGCGTTGCTTGAGCATAAATTTCTTTTTTCTTTGGCACGTTCCTTTGTGTTATAGCAAGCAAAATACATACTTCTTATTCTTCAGATTGACATTTATGAGACAGAACGGGAATGAACGATTATGTTATAAAATATTGAAAGATGATTTGTTTGTAGATTCTCTCAGGGAAAAGATTTGTCAGTCGTTGAAAAGAAAAAATCATAAGGTACGCTATTACAGTTATTACTTTAAACTAATTAGTGCTGTTTTCCATTTTTAAAGAAAATTAAATTCGTAACTGTGAAATAAAGTCAGCATAAAAAGTTCAATTTGTTACTGAGAAGTCCTTTCGATTGATCTTAGTTAATGATAAGTTAATTCATAGTCATGGTCAAAATCAATTTTGCAGGTGTGGTAGTGAATTGCTAATGTGTTCAACTCATGCAATTGATAAATTCTAGTTAAATGAATTTATTGTTCGCCATATGTTCTCGAAACGTTCATTGACGTTTGGTTCGTTTCGATGCAGAACGAACGATGGGCCCACGTTCTTCGACCAAGAGGAAGACGTTGGACGTTACGGATTGCCTCATGAAATGTTACAATTACAAGTTGAAGACAGAGAAATCCGGCTTGGTGACAACGTCCATCCGGAGGAGCCGAAGTTTCCTCGATTTCAGAAAATTCCAACTACTCGTCCAACTAAGGAAAATCGAGAGCTTACAATGGAAACTGTCACAAAGGCTGTGAATATTTTCACGTTTTCTGATTGTTTGCATAATATATGTTAACACATAAACGGTATTTTCATTCAAAACAAAAGTTTTGGTTTAAATATGTTTTTATGATATTTGAATGTAAACAATGCTTATTTGTATCATATGTATATTAACAAAATATTTTGACGATATATTATTTATTGTATTTGGTAATATTAGTTTGAAATATATTACTTCAGTTAATCAAATTAGTTTTTTTTGTACAACAAGATTGTTGCTATACTGGAGGAGGAAGGAATTATTGAAGAACGTAGTCAGTTATTTCCCATCACTTAGGTCGAATGGAAGGCGCGTCAAAAAACAGGTCATTTGTACAAATGAAATGAAGTCAGTTGGACAAGCGTAGCAGCGCATGTTACATAGATAAATAGGAAACATATTATAAAATGTAGGTACAGGTAAACATTTGAATTATAGTAGTGATCCTTGTAATGCAAGAGTTGGTTTATAATATCGCACCAGTGTTTAATTGTTTCTTATTTTTCATAAAGTATTAAGCATATTTTGACCTGTCTTTGTGATGAAATTAGCACAGACTGATAGAATTTTACTTCTTGAAAGAATTTGAGTTTTTTATGATTTTATTTGTAGTATTATAAAATGTGATCACAGTACGTTTCGCTGTGTTTTCATATGGCTTAAGTACGGCGCTTATTTCTTTAAGATAAAGGTCCCTGGTTCGTATGCAGGGCCACTGGATTCGAACCCGACATACAAATGGGCTTTTTTTTCTAAAAACAAAAAAAGAGGGGTAAGGAAGTCTCGAGGCCTCGATTAAGGAGACGGGTTGTCGGGATGGGAATGTGTAGCGAGGGATTAGGTTGGTAGTTGAGGTCGGTATGGATGGAGAGGTTAGTGATGTAGCAAGAATCTTTGACGAATTGTCTGAGGACCTTTGACTGGAAGGATTGAAAGCTCTTGTTTGATGGTTTGCCAGAAACCCAAACTTCCATTCCGTCATTAGTTGCAGTAAGTTTTTTGAGGTTAGCATTGACGGTCAAGACGGATTTAAGTCCTAGAATCCTGGGGTTCCATGTCATTGCTGTCTAGTTATAGTCCTATATATTTGACTCGAATGGATTTCGGTATCTCATTGTTGTTGATGTACAAAGGGGAACAAGACTGTTTTTTAATGTGCAGTTATGCTATTGAAGGGATATCGAATCAAATAAGAAGTTTAAAGCGAGGATCACACTTACCTCACGCCTTGTCACGTTTTGGTAGGGTGGAACATCTATGTGACGTCAAGCGCATGCCACGTGCCCTCAGCGTGTATCACAAAGTTGCATGTACGCCGTATTAAATTAAAATAAACTAAAATAACAAAACTTATATTTAACTATACAAAGAGGTTGAAAAAAGCAATATGCTAAGGGAATTTAGGGGGAAATTAGGCCAGGAACAATAACATGACTTTGTAAAAAAAGTGAGAGAATATTTAAAAAACAAAACAATAATGGTGGGAGCTTCTATTGTATTACTAAAAGAAAAATAGTCAAAATTGCATAAAAGTTACTTTAAAAAATAAAGATGTGGACGAAAAGAGGTTCGGACTCCTTGACTGAATAATATGCTATAGGCGAACTGTGAAACTAGAATGAATGTAGTATAAATAAAGTAAAATATAACTAAATAAATAGCGTATGTATACTTCTGTATGTATATTGGATAGCATACAAAAACTACAAACTCAGTGCAAAATTCAAACATTGTATATGATTAATGGCGCCCGACTTCATCCTGCAGTCTTGCACTTCACATCTTGCGATTTTTGATCGGACTGCGCTTGTCCAGTACGCGCTATGTAACGAGGAAATACATGAGCGTGGTGTTTAACGAAATAATTTTATCTTTATGTATTTAATTTTGAGAAAAAAAATAACTTGCTATTCTAATACCAAATGTAAGAGAACTTAATATAATGTCGCGTTTTGCACGCGAACGTTGTCAGAGGTGGACTCCGGACAGTTATGGATTCAGTTGAACGGCGATAAAAGGCTTTTAGATAGCAGATAAAACAGTCATTATTCAAAAGGCGTGCCTGTTGGACTTAATAGATTAATGCCATTCGGCGGTTCAAGTAAATTAATAAGTTTTGTTTACACCGGTAAGAAGTTGAGAACGCACTTTTCCTCCCAGTCACCGACTCGATATATAAACATATTAACCTAAGTTGATCCATGTAGTGTATAGGAATTGGATTTTAAAAAAATAAGTTCGGCCGCCTGCTTAATAAGTGCAATGTAATTTATAGAATATAATTAGATTAACGTTTAATTAAAGTTAACGTAGCGAATGCTCTTTCCAAAAATGGATTATGCAGTTACTTACACAGGTATCTTTAATATATTTGAATTTGATTTTTAAGACAACTAGGAAAAATATAATAATTTTTAGGTATTAAATCCATTATATTTCGTAGTCTATTGAACAAATTAACTATTTCTAAAAATGAATTAATCTTTTTATATATGGTTTTGGTTCAAATGAAAAAGCTAGTTTCACGAGCGGGATTCGAACCCACGACCTTCGGTTAAATACGCCTTTGCTCTACCACTTGAGCTATTGTGACTTCGATCCACTCGGACACCACATAATTTTTATTAGTGTAGTAAGTGTAGATTTTGATTAAACTATTATTGTAGTGGGATTTTTCCCATTCAAGAGCCTACACTATCTTCTATATTTCACTAATAATGCGGAAAATGTGAAACTTGTTTGCTATTAATGAAATGAAGACTTTCGCCGATATTTTTGAGGATTTCTGTGTATGATAGGCATCAGACAGTCAGACCATTAATCTACAATGCATTCATTACATTTTTATGTTGTTAATCTATTTTGTCGTGAAAAAACTCGGCTGAGGAAAGATCATAATTTAAAAACGACAATTTTTTAAAAAACTTCATTTAACCAAGCCTACACCCCCTGAAGATGGTGAATGCCGAACACTTCGGGCTTACACAGCGAGAATAAGAGGACCAGGATGATCACGGACGAAACAGTTGATAAACGTGATTATTATTTTATCACCCCTATTATTTTATTTTATTAAGACTTTTTTGTCCATTACAGACACGAAAAAGGTCCATAAGATTTATGATAAAATCCGATTTTTCTATGGTGTCATGACTTAGGTTTCGTCGTCGTTCTCGGGGCTTATGTAAGTCCGGAATGTATTTGATTGGGTTCAAACTTGGATTTTGAGCAACCAAGCACTCATTTCCAACCTCATTCATGTAGTCATCCTCGATATGTGTTCTATGGGTCTGGCATTATCCTTCATTAGCAGGCATCTTTTACTGATGAGGGGCAAATGGCATTAAATCTTTTAACGTTGTCTTTAAGTTCCTCTGTGAAGTTACAGTTTCCTTGCTCAACAAGCAATTCGTCGCATGCAAGGAAAAGCCACATGAGAACATCAATGACCCACCTGAGGAATCATAAAACACGGGCGTACGTTTCGAAAGATTTGAAGCCAGGTTCTCACCTCATATGTGAACTTCCATTGTCAATCTCTTGCGCTTTCACTAACTAACCTCCAAATTCCAAGAGATACAAATTTCATTGCACTTTTGCCATAATGAACACAAGTGATAAAAACACATTTCCACCCAGAGATCCCGATGTAGATCGTCGTTGCGAATGTACCATGGTGCATTCACAATACTTCGTAACACTTTGTTTAGAAACCCCTGTATCATCTTCACATTAGTTTTCTTGGTACAGCCTCAAAGGTAAGTACTATAAGTTCATACTGGCTTTAGAACTTGCTCGTAAAGGAACACCTTGCCAGTATCCAATTCTGAATGTCGACCATGGAGCCAGTACATTTTCCGAAATTGTATGTTGGCTTATTGACATTTTTTCTTAACATACTTCTTTAGGCGTAGCAGAATGGGAGGACAATATATACCATTTTTTTATGCAAATGGGATTAATCAGTACAGTACGTAAATCAAGGAATTAAACAAAGCATTATCTACTGTTTATTTGGACTGTGATAGCTCCTACTTATTGTAACTTATATAGAAAGATAACGGATTTAATTTTAAATAAATAAATTGAGTGGTGCGTTAAATTTGCCCGTCAGTATACAGCGCCTTGTATTCCTTCATCTCTTCACGGTTTGGTAGTGAATTGAATTATACCAAATAATATATAATTTATGTAACCAATACGCCTAAATACGCAGCTGCTCCATATATATTAATGTATTTACTAATATACAGTCTTTGAGTTTCCAGTTAAATCTTATGTTGCTATTTTCACAGTCAATCTGTGAGTTAATTGAGAAATATGTTTGGTTGCCAGTTTGTGTGTAATGTCAGGCCAACTAGTACATTAATCATTTAAAAATTGTGTATATAAATATGACGATGGAAATTTCATCACTTATGAGATACGAACGAAGGAGAAAACTTCTAAGGAGTTCGTTTCCTAATAATTAAAAATAGTATTTGACATTCATTCGTTGTTATGTTTTCCCTGTCGGGACGACGTCATCGATCCTTGATTAAACAACATCTTATTTTTTAAGTTAAACATTTAATAATTTATTAGGCGAAAGCATTTAAAAGAGAAGGTATCGACTCACGGAGAAGTATTGGACATTTTTGTGTTATTGTTTGACGTGTCCTATTTGTAGTCTTTAATACATTACTTTTGAAGAGAAACCATTTCAAAAAAAGTGCTAATTTAATGTTTAAAAAAGAAAATTCAATTAAACATTCCGCAGGAACAAAACCCGGTTCGAATGAAACTGTCTTTTCGGAAGGATATCTTGGATCATCGGAAACCACAGTTAGCATTATGTCAGGTAAAAACGTAAATTGCAACGAGGCAAATTTCCATTATTGAATGTATATTATTGGTATTGGGATATTTCTTTGTGGTGTTGGCGAGGCGATCCCTTTTTGTCTTTCCAAACCTCCTAATTCGTCTATATTACATGTTTTATTTTGTCGACCATTTGCCTTCTTCAGTCGGTTTATCAACTGGATGTTTCTCCAATCTGTGTAGTGATGAGAGGTCTTTTTCTTCTTCGTCGCGCAGTCTGGCGTCCTCGCAGGGAGTGTGAAAAGGAGCGCTCTTTCTCCTTGACCTTCATCATAGTTTAAGGCCAACCACCCTTTTTTGTATGTCAGCCCATTAAAGGCTGTTTTTGTGGTCTCTTCAACCTGCTGTACTGTCCCAACAGCCACTCCTGGATGGTTACTAATTACTTAATCGTCAGGAGCACTGAGGGTATTCGAGAGGGGTGTTGCGAGTCTTATTTTTTCTAAGGCCCCTTAACCCCATCTGCAGACTATGTAATGAGAAGGAGGAAACAGCCACTCATATCATCTTCGAATGCGAAGCAACAGCTCAATGGAGGTTCAATCTAACGCATAAAAACGACTCAGAGAACCACATTGAAGCAATAACAGTCAATGACTTGATACTTCTGAGAAAAAGGATCGAGTCTATTGACTAAACCAAGGAACTGCGAAGGTACAATAAGCCAGAAGGCTGCAGTGCCTGGGGCACATAAACCCCGCCTCCTGGTATCCTTTCCCACCATACCATACCATACCAAGGCCCCTTAAAGGGTCAAGCTGCATGATCAAAAGCTAATGCTGAAGGATTGAATCAAGATTGATTGACCGTGAAGGGACCTGTTTGACACCTTGAGTCAAGCATTGACGGTGATTGGTGGAAAGTTTGATTGAGGGGTGTGCTTGAGGAACGTCTACGAGGGTTTTGATGAATCTTTCGGCCAGTCGAAATTTTCTTGGTTCATTCTGAGAAAGTTTCTGTAGCCGTCTGATTTCGTTTCGCGTAGAACGTTGATTAAATGTTCCTGAGTGAAGCAGTTTCTCAATTTAAACCACTCCTTTGACCATCGTTTTCTTTTCTTGTTCTGTCAAGACAAGGAAGCTAATAGCTGTATTTGAAAACATTGTTTCAGCCGCAAAATGTTTAGCGTGGCTCTCAATTTTTTGCACAACAAAACGATCACCCGGGCAAAATGAGTTTTGAACGAAAGATTGAAGTTTGATTTAAGCGCGCGTCAACCTATTGACTCAATATTTTGATCAAAATCATTCACCGTCTATGGCTCCCTTAAGTCCTCCGAACAGGCCTCTGCTCTGGGATGTTCTTCATTTCTCAAACCCTTTACCTATAGTTTAAACTTTAACAGCTTTACCTGAAGGCCTCACTGCTGTGCATACAAAGCCCCGCACATCGTTTCGTCCTTACGATTGACCAAATAACTTCTTTCAATTAATTAATATTTATGTAAGGTTATTTGGAAATAGTGAGATGCGGTCTGGTGAACAAACAAAACGTTCAGACCTGAAGGTGATCTTAATAAAGACAGAAACATTGGTACGATAAGGAAAATGTTTTTCTAAAACCTATGTTACACCAGAACGCATCTCACGATCTCCGAATAATCATTAACTAACGGGTACTTAACACCTAACCCTTACTAAACACCACACATTTATGTAAGGTGTTGGTTCAAATGGAAAAGCTAGTGTCAAGAGTGGGATTCGAACTATCGTGACTAATAGATCGAGCGGTAGAGCAGCGGGCATGACATAGGTTCAAAGCCCTCTCGTGACACTAGCTTTTTACGTTAATATTGAATTAAGAAATGATAACTATCAACACTTTAATAATCTTTTGTACATTCTAAACCTAAAAAATTAAGAGTGTGGCATTACCTTAACAATATTAATTCTAAAATATCGAAAATTATTGGCTTGTGTCATGAGGCGCGAAGAATTAAAAAAAATCCTGATTCATTATATTATTTACGTTACATATTGTTTTTTCAACAGTCAGTGGTTTGATGTACGATCAGGAATTCAGCCCTTCGAATCCAAAACAAGCATGGATGGATAAGCTGGAGAAAACGGTGTTGAAAGGGCCGAGGAAAATAACGGAGTGCGCTTTCTACTTAGAGATGAGGCCGCTCCTGTTTTTACTTAGACTTTTCGGCAAGATCTCTTACATGATCAATAAAGAAGGTTGTATTGGATGTGTAAACGACAGTTTTTCCTTTTTATACTTTACCCTTATGACTCCATTTTCAGGAAAGATGGAAGCTCGGCTGTTCTCGATTTCCTCTCTGTCGTGTCTAGCCATTTTCGCTGGTCAGACGTTTTTGGTCGCTCGTAACATCACCACTCTTGTTGAAGTGTTAAAGGAAGAGGAAAACTTCGGCCGCTTCGTTGAGGGTTTTCTCATTTTGACGTTCATGGCGTTCCATTTCTTCCTTCCCTTCTCGCTCTGCTTGGAAAGCAGGAAAATATGCTATTTCTTCAACGAATGGGCGTTTTTCCAGGTGAAAATCACACTTCGTACAGAATAAGGTTGATTGAAGCTTAACAAAACAATAATTTTTATAAAGGATCTCATGGAGAAAACTACAGGTCAGAAATTTTCCACTAATTATGACAAATGGCTGAGAGCATGTCTTTTCATGTGTCCACTGAGCGTTATCATTATTGTCCTTTATGAAAGGAACATACTGTACAATAGTGTCTGGTACCAACTTATCTTTTATGCAATTTTATTAATGATCTTTCAAATTAGCCTATACTTATGGATTTTTTCTCTCATCGAGATTGGTTACGCTGCCCAAGTTGTACAAAAAGAATTGAAGAAGGTATGTACATACGCCTTTCAATTTGTTAATAGCTAAATAGAACTTTTTTGTGAGATTTTGTGTTGTGGTGTTGGGCGATTTGCCTATCAGTTTGGTCGTTTCCCATCGTCCCGGCCAGCCACTCCTCGCTGGTTTACGAAGCACCTCTGAAAGGTTGGACGTACCACACTTCGTATACTGCGCGAACCCACTATAAGACGGCGAAATGCCGAAAAGCTTCAGACATACCAAACCAGCGGGGATAGGCGGACCTGATGATTGGAATCGAAGAAACTTCAGAATTTTATCGATTATTTATTTATAGACGACGGCCGAATCCTGCACGGGTCTAAATATATACAATTATAGATTGATTTGGATTAAACTTAGCAAGCTCCTCGAGACCTTAGGTGAGGCTGTGGCTCTCACGATGATAGCGATGACGATAGTGAATCACACTTGCTTTATCATTTCCGCCTACATGCTTATATCTTCTTTCATGCACAATCTGTACGATGCGATCCCCTTTCTTGCCATTATGATGATCACTGGTCTTATGATAACCCAAACCTTCGAAGCTGGAGAATTCGTTTCAAGAAAAGTACTATCATAAGCTATAAGCGGTTTTTTTCATTATTTTGAAGATTTAATTATGAACGTTTTGTTGCATTGAAAAGCTGGGGAAGCAAATTGCAGACACATTGATGGAGACTGACATCTCTAAAGTGGACAGTGACTGTCTTAAAGAGGTGAGTGCTTTTCCGAAATAAACTAATACTTTCATTACCTTTCTCTAAATAAAAAATAATTATTCCCAGTTGAATTTATTCACACAAGCGGTCAGTGGAAGCAATAATGTCGTCACTTTCGGTGGATTCGCGAATGTAAACAGGTCTGCATTGGCAGGGGTTAGTTCGGACTTTCTCGAAAACAACATCCAACTCCAACTAAAATATTCGATTTTTATTTTTCAGATTGTTGGATCGACTGTGACGTATCTTATTGTTTTGGTGCAGTTCAATCAGTCACCGGAATCATAGGATGCCATTTTGTTCTCGATATCTTTAAAAGTTTAAACAATTAATCATTGGAAAAATTAGAAAAATACACTTATTGTAGTTATTGCAATTATAATGGTATTCAGATTTTTTTTCGTTCTACACTACAAATGTGATAATGTATCATTTAAAAAATTACAAATTAGAAAGAAATTGTAACTCTATTCCCTTGTTGTAATGTTTCCTTAGTAAAAACAAGACTTTCAATTGTTAGTTTTGTCTCTAAAAGGATACCAAATTCATTTGAATATAGAACCACCCTGCTGAAAGAACATCTACGTACCTGAATTTAGGGTTGAAGATAATCGAACTTGAACGAACCCGACCCGAGGTGGTTAGAATGGTGAAGGGGGAAAATTCATACATTTGTACAGCACAAGTATGATCCCCAAAACCTCAAACTTGCCTACAATATAATTTTTTGGGAAGCCTTCATCTGAAGAACTTGAAGTTAGGTAGTATCAGATCATTTTGGGCTGCCTTCATTCGACTGTCAGGCGACATTTCGTCATCTTCAATAGAGGATTTGTGCAAGTTTTTATTGTCGGTGTAAGCTCAACTTTGCACATAAATGTACATGGGTACAGAATTGATCTTATGACTTTGCGCGGCTTGATCACTTCTGCCTTTTGGCAGACCGTCAGACCGCTAGGTCTTTTCAGTCAATACATGCAATTTTTAAACCTAGACACACTCCTATACATATTAAATACAGCATTTCTTCATTACAAATATGAACTATATCTGTAAAAAACCTAATCGAGAGAAGATGGGATGGTTTACTATTCTCAAACTACAAGTTCTGACTGATAAATTCATTTAACCTCAATATAACCCCCCCACACACACACACAAAACGAGATATCTAGTGCGAGATATTTACTACATACAGTACAGTAGTATCATCCAAAATTCAAAACAGGGGATCGAAATATTTGCTGTCGTACTCAAGCCCAATTCTCATATCGGGGGGCATTCCTACACGATCTGGAGCCAAGCTATGATACCACCCTTAACTATCCCAGACCTAAGTGTCCGGGAACTCATATAACCACCACTGTTTTGCAGAGACGCTTCAGTTATCCGACAAGCTCTTCCAACCACTCTCGAGCACTGCCAGGTCTTGCCCCGAAAGGAAATAGTAGAGGTCGTCGACGCATAGTAGTCGTCTTATTAGTCGGGGGACACCGTCAGCAGTACCGTTCAATTGTGATGATCACCAACACGGTAATCAAACTTGTTGATATCCCGCGAGTACTTATCTTTGTAAATTTGTTCTGGATGTTTTGTTAATAACAATTGATCCGAGTCTCAGTTTCACCGCTTCCGGGAACATACTGCCCTTCTATTCCCACAATCCTCTATAATTTTGCAGGAGGGGGCTTGGTCAGGCTGACGTGTGAGGTTGTAGCGTCACACTACTCACCCCTGAAGTTGGAAACTTGGAACACTCCGGCAAGGGGTATTTTGGGCAGGATGCATATATATGTCCCTTCTCGACGATTGTATATGCCTTTGGACAACCTGGTTCGTCAGAGAAAATTGACCATCTGGGTTGGGGTTTGGGGTTCGTTGACGTCCAAATTATTCTCCAATCTTTATTCTCCTTATTCCTCGTTATTCTCCAAACTCCTAGTAGAGCAATGGCCTTAATCGGTTCTTCAGGAAATCTTCCAGGAGATAGAGAGAAATATCATGATGTAGTTACAAACATGGAACTTGAACAGTAAGTTAGATTTGATTTTTATTTCAGTTTGTAAATAAATTGTTCATGTTGTGTTCACTATCATTTCGATCCAGTTCAACAGGCACTTACTCCATTTAGCAATTACACGTACTGCATTGTTTTCTATTTATTTTTGGCTTTATTTAACATGCTGTTGCAGTTTTAACAATTTAACGTTGGTGTCATTGAAATTTCGTGAGGATTTTTTTAAACTTTTCATATCGGTGGAGTTTTAACATTTTGTAGCAAAGAGTTGATTAGAGGATGTGAAATTATTCGGTAGTGCAGCGTAACATTCGTAAATTGTTATAATATGTTTTATTTAAATATTTCCTCCTATTGTTTTCACACCCTTTATTTCGATTAACATCCTTTATTAATTATTCCTTAGGGGTTCCTGTTATCGTTGTATCAACAGCCAACTTTTCAGATCGATAACCCAAGAGCTATTACGACCAACGTGTCATTTATTTGATCGGTGTTTTCTCAAAGGATCGACATCACTAATGAAAATGGCTTCGAATAGGAAACACACGGAAAAGCCGAACGACCCGTTTTATTTAGAAATCCGTCCGCTCCTCGTTGTTCTCAGAGTGTTTGCGAGACTTGCCTTCGGCGTCAAAGACGGTCGGAATGAATGAATTTGAAATGAATAAATTTCCCATTGATATATTTTATTGTTTCGTTTTTTAGGCAGACTTGTGAGCTTTCCTCGTTCTTGTGTTTCCTTGATTTGGTTTGTCCTGTATGGCGCAAACTTCTATTTGGCAGTGGACGTGTTCCTCACTGCGTTCCGGCAGCTAAAAACTGAGACGAGTTTCTTTTTGACTATTATAATGATGATCAGCTTGATGTTTACATCAGTCCACTTTTATTTGCCTTTATCGCTCGTCGTAGAATCTGGAAAAATATGCTCTTATGTCAACAGCTGGGCTGATTTTCAGGCAACTATGATAAAACTTTATAATATATAAATCCATTAACGTTTTAGTCGCCAATTGACCAAATTAATTCTTTCAATTATTATTATTCTTATGTAGGGTCTTGTCTAAATACGCCTCCGCTCTACCACTGTACGATAGTTAGTTCTCATCCCGCACGTGACACTGACTTTTTTATCTCTTTTTTATATTATAAAACAAGAATAATTTATTGAAAGATATAATTATACATTTTTAAAAATTCCTTGATTAATTTACTACGGAGTGGTTAAATATTTAATTGTTTCACAGGATCATTTTTTTCTAGTCACTGGGACTAGATTCCGCCCGAAATACAGAAAGCTGCTGAACGTTTGCCTCTTCCTAACTCCTCTGCATCAAATCGGGGTTTTGTGGTTGCATCAAAAAATACAATATTTTCAACAATGGTACCACGCGAGCCTATTTTTTTCCATTCTTTTGATCGCCAATATGAACCTCTTATTTTGGATTATATCGTTCCTTGAGATGGCCCATGCGGCGAACCTTATCAAAGAAATAATAGAGAAGGTAATTGGACGCAAAACAAAGCAAACACACGTTACAAATTATTTCAGTTTCAGTACAATTTCCAAAGTAAGTCCGTCGCGAAGTTGACCGTACTCTGGATATCGCTGACCAAACTGATCAGACGGTTGTGCGATTCTATGTACATCACTATGCTCGTATTTATTGCGGTCGTTCACTCTTGCGGGGTGACTTCAGCCTATGCAGTCATTTCCTCCATAAAATCCGGCTCTGTAGAGGACTCTTTCATTTTTTTCATGCTTCTGTTGCTCTCATGCGTCTTGATCCTCGCTATCATCGAACCGGCGCAAATGACGAAAATAAAGGTAAAACGGTTCAAATCTAATTAGAAACATTGAATCATATTTAAAACGTCCTCAGGTATACGATGAGATTTACCGAGAGATCATCAAGTTCGACACTAAAAAAGTTGATCCAGCGATATCGAAAGAGGTTGTGTTTTTCTTTCGATTTTTAAAGTCGTAATGTTTTTTATCTTTTGTCATTTTTTATAGTTTGAAAGATTTGGTGAAGTCGTTCAAAAAATGAATTGTGAAGTGACCCTTGGTGGATTTATTACCATTCATAGGAATTTGATGACATCGGTATGTATAAAAAACTTTTCACATCTCAAAAATACCCTTTTTGATTGTATTAAAAAGTGCTTCCCGCGAATTTAGATGATTGGAACAGCAGTGACACACCTGGTCGTTTTAGTACAATTTAGCAATCGTGAAGAGAAGAGCAGTAGTTAAATATTTGTAGTTTGAGGTCCTGGTCCGCCTGTTCACACTGGTTTCATTCGGGTGGTCTGTCCTTTTCATCCCTCCTTCGCCCTTTTAATAAGCACTACGCACTCGGTACCTCGGTATGAAAATTTTAGTTCATTATACTTCATGCTCGCAGACGTTGTCTTACAGGCTCGACACATTAGACTACACATCGTTAGAGCAGTGTACAGTGGCCGGTTAGAATTCTCTATTCACGAATCAAGATTCAAGAGAAAACATAATTGAACACTAACGTAACAAGCATATAAAAAGGACACGAAGGGCAAGAAACGTACAGACAAACCACTGAAGATGGAGAAATGCTGATGAGCTGGGTCATCATCGCCCACATATATTAACATTTCTTTAAATTGTATAAATTGTACCTACAAATAAAACCTGAGATCAGAATTATTGTAATTATAGAATATTTTAAAAGTTTATATAAGATATAAGACTCAGTTATTTTTAATTTTTCTAAAATTCTTCATTTCGTAATGTTGTTTCACCCACTGTAATAATTCTGGCAAAAATAAGATTATGCTTTATTTTAACAATGAAAGGAAATAACACAATATAGAGCCTGTCTATTCGGCTTTTTACAATTCTTTAATACTTATATTAGTGGGCAAACAAGAAAATTCTTGTTTGACTTTAAATTATTTATATTTGCAAGAAGTAATTTATCCTTTGCCTTGAAATATGCAGCATAATGTACTCGATATCTACTACGAGCTTGGTCAATACAATGTGGGATTATTAAACAGTTTGTCAATAAATTATTTTTATTTCATTCATTAGTGAAATGTTTTAACAATTTCAACAATTAATACCAGAAGAAAGCTTACAAGTTCTAATTGTTTGTTTGGTTTTACATATTTTCTGAGGGAATTCGGAACTGGATCAAAACAATCAAATAAGTGACAGAAGCTCCTGCAATCTACAATCATGTATAATATAATTTAAGGTGTTTGTAATTTTGGCAAAACTGTACACGTACTGTGGTAAGAAGGCTTCGGTCGATGGTGAAAAATCCTCCCAGTGTAACTCGAGGGTTTATCCCTTTTACAACTTGCAGGAACTTATCGACCTGTAAGATTAGTTGTAGTTTATTAATATATCTTTATTGTTACTTTGTTACCTGGGCAAATGAATTTCCTCCCAATTTCGTGACATTGAATTCCAAGAGTTCTTGATAAACACCATGCCCGGCCTTTTATTTAGACAACAATGGTAAGTTGTACGTTTAAATACAAGTCCACGTATTTACCTTTAACATGGCCATGTGCACTGGTTCTACCATGAGTAGGATAGAGGTGCCGTTACAAAACAACAGTATTACAAACATCCAAATGCCCTGACTGCCTGAGATGAAATGGCTGATGATAGCATACACCGATGCGACACTGGAACCGAAGTTGATCATCATCAGAATTATCATCGTCTTCCAGAGTGCTCGACCGAGATCGGCGCATAGGTCGACCAATGAAACCCAGAGACTTCTCAAATTAGCAATATTGCTGTATCCTCCGAAACTTCTGAAATTCTGCGCAAGGTTCCAATTCTTAGATATATTAGCAAGAGGGTAAAGAAATCGGCTGAGTACCGTTCTGAGTCCTTCCTTTATTTCGGATGCGATATGCGCCATTTCATAGAAAGAAATCGCCCAAAACAGCGTGTTCAATTGGCAGACAAAAAATGTTGAGAAATAAAACACTAAGTGGTACCATCTATTGTAATAGAGTACACTCCGGCATATCCACATTGCCAGGATCTCGTGAAGAGGTGTGACTACTAGTAGCACAAATAGCAACTTCCTATATTTCGGGATAAACTTTTTTCCTGTCGCTTTGTAAAACTGCACCTGAAAAATATCGACTTGAAGACAGAACGAGAAAAGAGCAATTATTTATGTATTAACATTGTTTAAAGTTTGGTCGATCTCATCGTAGTCTGTTTATCCACGCTGGCTTAACTGTCCGACACGATTTGACGTTTTGCCATTTTCAATAATTCGTCTATTAAGTAGTTGATACAAACAAAATTGACAAGGGTTGTAGTAAATAATGTTTATTGGCTTGTTCTTGTTTTCCGTTTTTGTCCTTTTCCTATACATCTTTACATAGATGCTGAGGTGTTTTTCCAAGTAAAAGTTCCACGTAGCCTAACCGATAGATGTTACAGGCTTGGTACATTCCTGTGTGCACAGGTGCGTGCAGTTACCAATTTAAATTTTCTAATCTCAACAAATCCCAATAATAAAAAAGTAAAAAAGTGCATATATTCACCCCTGAAGGTGGTGAAATGTTTAAGTCCGTCTGACAAACCAGGATGGAGTTAGAACGACTAAACTTCAGGTTCATCGCTCGGAAGAACTCAACGAAAATATCACAATTTAATCTGTATTATAAGTCAACCGGTATTTTTGTACCTGCAAATAAGCCCATCTGTTGACATAAGAGCAAATTTGATGGCTTTCCATAATTAGAGAGATAGGTAGAAAGAGATGCAACACAATAAAGACGAGTGTGACTGCCATTACGATGCTGGTTATGAAATTTTTCTCTTGTTTCAAGTGCCAGGTGAGCCACATCGAAAGGTCGATAGACACGTACAACTGGACTCCGTAGAAAATAAACCAGACCAACGAACCAATACGACGAGGACGACAGATCAATGTCCCTGGAAGTAAAGAATATATATAAAACATGGAAAGCATTCTATTTTCTAAAATAAACACCGACCGTCTTTAATGTCGTACGACATCCGAGAAAATATCCTGAACAAAAGCAGGATCGGACGGACCTCCAGGTAAAACGCGTTGTTCGACTTTTGAAAATAAAGGTTTTGCAAAAATGTCATTCTGAACGGCTGTTCTTTCTCGACTGGACTTTCTGACGTTGAGGGTTGAACTGAAAATTGTTTCTACAAACCCATCTAATCGATTAATAGATTGATATAACGATAACGACTCCAAGGGGAATAATTACATGTGTAAGCTCTTGTTGGACTTATTGAATCGTCAATTTATCAATGTAAAAGTTAAGAATCTACACGATATTTGCACTCTCTCAGTTATTTAATTTTACACCGCAGTGGGTACCCGTTTATCCGGACCAGTTTGTTAAAATATTTTGTATAAATTAATTAGAGATCGTGAAATGCGGTCTGGTATAGAAGTCTATTGAATAAATATCCACGTAATCTTAATTAACAGTCACTAAACAGCATATATTTTTATAAATTTTTCATAATCCCCAATGTACGTGTATTAATTTTATAAAATTCATAATTCTATTATGGGACCTTTAATTCGTCGTTCGAAAAAATAAATAAATAAATTTAACAACATAAATAAATAAAAGGTTAGTGTTGTTGAATGGCTGAATCATTTATCAAACTTAATATTGCAATTAAATTCTTTCGGATTTTACCAAGAAATTCGCTGGAATTAGAAAATTGTCCTCGAATCGTTTTAAGCACGTGGTACATTGTTTGTCCTTATGGTGTGCCGAAAAATGCACCATCCTGTATATTTGAAGTCGGAATAAAATCGTCACATTAACATCAGATAATGTCAGAGTGCAAACATAATGTAATAAAAAGTATTGGACAGGATCAGGAATTTGAAGATAGGTATTTACAAAATGGGAAAATATTATTTAAAAAAAAATTAAAAAGAGAATATTTACATATTTATTTATATAGAAGTAAAAAAAAATAATTAGAAAATACATATTTCGTTGGATAAATTTTCAGGTAATTGTAACTACAGGCTTTTTACCGTCGAATAATTTGATTTCTTCGTAGGGTTTCTTTGGTATAGCGAAACTCAGCAAAGCGCCGCCTGTAAAAGGAAGGAAATCATTTTTTTTTTTTTTTTTTTTTTTGTAATGAGGAAAATAGTATCTCAAGAAGGTGTTCTTACAAGCTATCAGAAATGCGCACGTGAAAATCGGAATTGCGCAAGAAATGTCCAAAAAGTGGCCGAAGACCAGGTTCGACCCAACTGCTCCAAGACGTCCAAAGGCAATTGACAAACAAACGGCCATTCCGCTATTTGTTTAAAAGAAAACAATTTTTAAAGAAGAAATTTTTATTACATTTGAATTCATTTTATTTTTCCTAAATTCCTCTTAAATCGTCATAATAAACATTAAATTCACTAATTTCGTAGTCCGCTTGACCAATTAATATATTACAATTAATTAAAGTTTTTAGTTGAGATAAAAAAAGTCAATGGGACGAGAGGGATTCGAACCTACGATCTTCGTCTTGATACGCCGCTGCCCTACCACTTGAGCTATCGTGACCTCCATCCACACTAACACTCGGACTCCCCATCACAACCCCACCTTTTGAATTTTCATTCGCTCGTGCCATTGACTTTTTTATCACTTTTATCTAACAAAAACCCTTAATTAATTGTAATAAAGATTAATATATCTTTTGTTTTCTTATTGGGTTCTTACCCTGTTAATATACGTGTATCCCTGTGAAATAATAGTATAATTTGAAACACCAGAAATATATAGTTTACTTACAAAAAACTTTTTAGGGATCAGTTATGATATAATTTTTGGTCAGCATTTTAGGGCCGACGACGTGACCCGGTTAGACACTGTCTGGAAACCAGAGTTCTTAGGATGACAATTGTCTCGTCGTTCTCCCCTTGTAAAACCTTTTTCAATTATCCCGTAAGGTTTTCGATATTCTTTCTAAATGGAAGTATTGTTCAGTATAAAGTGAAAATAGAAAATCGGAAGAGAAGTGCCAAAGAAGACTGGATCGTCTGGAGTCGGTGATTTCATACGATGGATGACCAACAACTGGGTGCTGTCCGGATTGTCGAAGAAGATTGATTGTTTTGGTGATGAAAGATCATCAGGATTTGGTGAAATCGTTTGGCACACAAAAGCAAATAAGAAGACGAAAGATCTCTCTAAAATTTAATTGTATAGTGTAGAAATGGTGATATGATGATATATTATGATTATGGCCAAAGAATGCTTGTTATTGCAATTCTAGTTTGGCCAAAACGGTCATATAAAATATCGTTATTTAAAAATTAAATGGTGTTTAAAGAAATAACTGTTGTAAATAATGATATTTGTATATAATGTACCTTATTTCATTTGGAAACATGTCGACAACGAGGGCGTTGTAGACGATGTTGCTGGACCCGATACACAGCTGGAAGACTGCAGATACGATGAGATTTTGTACGGAGTTTTTAACGTAGTACAGAAGCAGCACGCAAAACGAAGATATCGTCATGAAAAACACTGACGAAAATAGAATAAACAATACTGCAACGGACAGCCCTCTTTTATAATATTCTTACCAGGCATCATCGGCCTCGGCAATTTCGGAATGAGGAGGCCGGACGCTATGTTTCCGACGAGAGAAGCAGCACCCATGATGAGCGAGAAGCCAAAGACCACGCTGGAAACTGAAGAGCTTCCGCAATCGTAGACGGTCTTCAACTTCAGCTGGCTCGCTTCGCAGACTGAGATCGTCGCGTTGGGGTGTTCCGATTCGAAAGTCTGGAAACGATTGATCAATTCCGGCAGCCACAGGCCTAGTCCGTAGTAACTGAGAATAGAACGCACTTGTAAGCATTGGCTCAATATGAGGAAATGAGGTTATTAATGATTCATCGCTCACCCGAACATGTTAGCGAAAAAGAGGAAGTTTGTCAGTGAAATGATAGGCAGCGTGGGGCCGAAGAAGAGCGATTTGCACTGCTTCACCATTATCAGCAGAGGCTTCCAGATTGATTTGTTTCCAAATGACAGCTTCATTTCGTCCGTATTTTTCTCCAGAGATATAACCTGCAATAAAGACAAGGCCAATCGAACCATTTTAAGAAGAAAATTACCTTTAGCGTTGGTGAATTGTTAAGTCCATTTTTAAATACATACTTCTTTTGCCAACTTAACGCACATATAACAGTTAATTAATTATTGTTATTCTATTGGGTTGTCCGGAATGTAATACCGGTTTTCATATTTTCTTTACGGGGTGTTCAGGTTGTAATTATTTTTTTCAAATATGAAGAAATTGATGAGGTACAAACCGTAGTTGATGGATTGGTGAGTTGAAAAGTTAAAAAAATGAAAAATTTAATGAAATTTTGAATGAATTTATTAGACGGTTTTTAATTTGGGTTGGAACTGAAATAATTAGTTATTTACTTATTTGCCAACACTGCAACTTTGATTAAAGGATTTTTATTGTATTATTATGCCCTGGAATAAAAGATTTTTAAGATTAAAAACGTTTTTAGTTCATGCATTCAAAATTTCCTTTTTTATTATTTATTATTAATCTTTTTACTTAACATTTTGGGAACAAATCCCAGAACAAAGGTTTCAAAACTTGCAGAGATTTTTTCAATTAGCAAATCGACCATCGCTGACCAAAAAAGTCCGAAAATTGGGTTCCTCACGTATCAAACGGCTACGCAAAAAATCATCATTATAAAGTTTATGCAACATTTCTTACCCGAATCAAAAACGGACCTTTTTCTGGAAGAATTGTTACTTACGATAAAAAGTGGATTCTCTATAATAACAGACAAAAGAGAAACAGCACCACGTTTTCCGAAGTCATCAACCCATTTTTAAAAAAAAGTGATGGTGACTCTTTATAGCAGCTTTACCTGAGTTTCTTGAACCCCGGCAAAAACTCAATGCTAAAATGTCTTTCTCCCTAATTGCAGCAATGCACAGAAATATTGGCAACATTAAAGCCATCTTTGGTAAATCGAAAAAAGCCGATTTTGTTAAATGACAACGCACGGCCCCCACGCCTCACATTTCACAACGCGAAAACTATTTTATCTTAGCTATTCTCCAGAACTCTCCCTACTGGCAACCATCTTTTCAGACACTTGGCCAACATAAGCAATTTATTGATCAAAAATCATTAATAAATGCGTTTACAGGATGTGCTAGTAATAAAGAAACAAAATTCTATTCAGAAGTTGCTATCACGTTGAAACAAGTGAAAATTTTAATTATTAAAAAAGTTTAATATCATTTATATAAATGTTTTTATTTTATAACTATAAACTTTAATTATTTTCGGGGCAACCCAATATTTTATTACTTTCTATTTGATAAATCACAAGGTTTGGTTATATGATCAGAAATACAGATAGGTTTTGATGGTTTAGCATACCCTGGCAACAAACGATATGGTTCTTTTTATTATGAAAATAACTTTCTTAAATGTCAAACCAGGCTATTCAAAATGTATATTAAAACCAAACAAACTTTTAAACCTATTTTTAAGTAACGAAAATAAAGTTTTTTAAATTTGTAAATAAAATTACAAGGGCGGTATATTTTCTGATGTTCATAATCTTGAAAAAGACTGCCGTTTGTAAATTTGTTTCACAAGCGCAAACAAAGCTGTTAACGCCACCCTTTTTAAAATTTAAACAACATTGTATAATTTCTAAGCCTGTCTCTTCCACTGAGCGTTATCTGCTGAAAAGAATACAATATATACATAAAAGAATCATTTGAAGGTTATTTCTTGGCGTTGAAGGAGCGAACAAGGCAAGTTTGATTAAATATCATGTCAGTCGGAATTGAGGAGGTAATGTTAATATTAATATTTTGGGATTTCAACAAGTTCTTACAGAGTTTTAATAGTCAGCCATAGTAGGTGTACAGAATGATGACTTCGTTTTAAAATCTTGTTCAAAGGCGACCTATTTTTCCGATAAGTTCGCTAACACAGAGACTTGTAAGTTTTGGGAACTTAAGCACTGATAAGGGAACATCATTCGATTTGTTTTCTCATTTCTACTTTTAATTTTTCTCTTTTTCCCCTATATAAAATGGTCTGAAAAAGGCATTGTTGTTGCATGGTATCTGTGACACTTGGCACTATTTTCCCCCACTACTTCGAATTAGGAGGTTAGAAAACAAAAGGTAGCTCAGACGGTTTCGACCAAATGATGGATTTCACGCCTTCAAGAAGGATGAGAAGTTTTGAATTTTTTCTAAAATGACCGAAGTGAACAATATGTTAAAAAACGGAAACGTGAGTGAGTAAGAGTAATGCTTGTCTTACGGTTCGCTCCTTATAGAGGCCTCTCTTTTATAACCTCAATTAATTTTAACACCGTGCGTCAACTCATTCGGCATAATTAAGCTCTTAGGCGAAACTCTAACAAATACCTACTTAAAATAGAATCAAGAAGGATCAAGGAATATTGGCTGAATTAATCTTCATTAAGGCTACCTTAAATAACGTACCCAAATTTCATACATTCAATTTACGTTATTGTTTACAAGAATAGTAAGTATATACGGCACGAGGAGCACTCGAGGAGTTTGAAAAAATTTAATGAGCTCTACTGATCTGTGCTTTATTAGATGGATCCTGTATTCCATCTGTGACTTTAACCTTTTTATCTTCAATTCCGTGTTCTATTGCTTCTCCTATCTAAAGTCTGAGTTCAAGAAAAACAAAAAAATAATCAAACTAAAAAAATTTAACATCAATCCATTGGACAAGATCAAGAACAAACACACCTTGAAGTATGATGAATATGAAAATGAAAAAATGAGCAGAGAAAAGAAAAACAGCACGCTGGACTTGAAAGATCTGACAATGAGTAAAAGTATAGTTAGCTACTACAAAATGTAGACCCCTCAATTAGCAGGCAAGGATTGAGGATAAACATGGACTATCATCGGCTTTAGTTCGATTAATCACCACCAAAAAATGGCTAAAGCTAAGGATAGAAATCCCGTTTTTGTCATCAAGAAGCAGAGGCATCGAAACATGTCCTGTTTTAGTCCTGGTGCCAGCACCAAGGACAACTTCTGGAATTTGAGAAGTGCTCAAAAGACTCCTTTCCTCGGTCTCTTTTTCCCAACAGAACTAGTAAAACGACGGTAGACACTAGACAAGGAATCTTGTAGGAGCTCTATATATAAAGACAATCTAAATGCACAATATAAACGAAACTATTGTGAGGTTTCCAGCATTGCGACCTGTCTAGGTACTGTTCTAACCATTCATGACTTACAATTCAAGTGGATAGAAGGTAAGTGAGTACATATTATTAATTCGTAGGTAGTGGTGTAAAATGCTTGAAAGGCATACATTGCCATAATCAGAAGTGTAGAGGACACAGCCGAAGATACCAGTTTGGAGGAAGACGAAACATGTAGCCAACGATCAGATAAGTGCTACGATAAAAGTTTCTCTCGAGTCGAATGCTCGCGATGTCTAAGAAGACAAAAGGACAAATTTGACTTGTCGTATTGAGATTTGTTCGTTTCTACCTACCGAAAAATTCGATCCTGGAAATCCCGTGTTTATGGTGTAAATCCGTGCAAGTTCTTTGAGGGCTTTGTCATGCTGTCCGTTTATCACAAGGAATTTCGGCGATTCTGGGAGCTTGAAAAGAAGGGCGGCCGAGATCAAGGACGGACAGGCGAAGAGGGCGACGAGCAACTTCCAAGAGTTGAAGTTGAAGCTTCCCACGGTGAAATTGAAATCCAACGGGATAACTGCCATGGAGATGAGAGGGAGCAGGACCCAGGAGACCATCCAGGCGACCCCGACGAAGCACAGCACCTGGTTACGATTTTTGTTTGAATGGAACTCACCGACATACGTCAGCACTACAGCCGACGGGCCTCCTACTCTGAAACACATGCCGTTAATGTTTATTATCGTCGGTGTATGTTTTACGGTTTATAAATCACGGGACGTACAGGAAACCGCTGAGGGATCTGAAGATCAAGAGGAAGCCGAAACTTTGTGCAGTGGAAGCGATCAACGTGCATATCCCGTCGAGGAACATCCCAGCAACAAGTATAGGCTTCCTTCCTATATTGTCGACTAGCACGCCGCTCAAGAAACCGCTACATAAAGCTCCTGAAAGAAATCAAGATTAAAACACGCAGTAATTAAAACATTCAAGTTCATTTCACTTTACTTCAATTATTTGTGTACAATTTTTAACATACTATAAATGATATAATTCACGTATTTCTTACTTTAAGAGAATTTTTTGGAGGAACTTAAAAAGAAAGAAACTGATCGAGGGAAGAATGGTATAATTTAAAAAAAGGTTACATGCTTCCCATTACATTGTCCATTAGCCTATAAAGTCTGTTTGGATAGTGCACGGCGGAACACAAACTAGGTCTACAATATATATATATATATATATCGATCCATGAATTTTCTTAAGCGTTTACAAATACATGTAGGATCTGGGAAACAAACGAATTTATACTACACTAGAAAATTTTAGATTAAAGTGCTAGAAAATGATTCAATAAAAGTATGGTTAATGTATGATTAAAATGTATTATTTCGTTATTAGATATTAAAGCAGATCTAAAAAGATTAGAACTTCATATAATCAGTATAAGGCTTTGTTTTTTGATTATTTGGCTTATCTTATTTGTTTAACCAATCAAAATTATGCATTAGTCATAATAGAACTCTATAAAAGATCAAAATGATAATTGAAAGGATTCTGTCTATTCGTGTAATTTTATTGGTTCAAATTCTTGCAAAAATCGCTGATATTTTGGCAAACCTTTAAAATTTGTATCGCTTTAAAAGACGGCTCCAATAAAAAAGGAAAAAAAAGAGCGATAAGAAAAAACCTGTAGGATTGCGTGTAAATTATAAACGTTTCAACATTTTATGGAGAACAGGCGATAAAGAGGCCTTCTTTGTTAAACTGGCAAGAGTGAGTAATAAGAATGGAGATATAAATTAACACTTTCCCGTCCTCATAAAGTTCTGCGCTTGTTGACGTTTTTATAAACTATTTAACAGCATTGAGATAAAGTGGTAATAAAGAGTTTCAGTGATTAGAAGTATAATTTTTTCCAATAAAGGTCAAAAACAATAATGTGACTGTTACAATTGTAAAACATTGTAAAATTAGTTTAACCGAGGAAATTTTTCGTATAATTGAAAATGTGGATTAATAACTAGAAATGCACAAAAAATTGTTAGTGTTTATCGTTTAACATTTTTTTCTCACCTTTGAAATTATCCTTTTGTTTTCATAACACTATTGTTATGAATAGCTATTTAAAGAATTTTATAAACAGCCCATCTATCATATACTGTTTAAAAAAAGTTTGTGTTCATTGTAACCTGTTATTTTTTTATGTCTGTACACAGCAAAGTGTTACAACGATTCCGCACAATCCTGTCAAAAATGGTCACCGCCATTTTCTTTGATCACGTAACTTCCGAGACGTATTCATTTACAGTTTAAAATAATGTGAAGGTACTACCTGCTAGGAAACCGGCGTTGAGGAGCCCCATTTCGGACGATGATATCCCCATGTCGCATTTTATCGAAGGTAAGATGTAGGCGTTGAGGGAATTTTGAAAGCCGCCGGCCAAGAAGCATATACTTCCAATCAATGCGATGTACCGTTGAAACTTGCCGTTTCCTTGTTTTTGAACAAATAAAAAAAAAAATTAAAAATCGATTTATTTTAAACTTCGAGGTTCGGAAGTTTGTATAATTACCGGCGGCTTCGAGTGCTTCTTCTAGAGTTACCTGGCTCAACAGCGGTTTGACAGGATCTGTAAAATCGATTAAAGAAAATTAAATATGGAATTGGCGAAATTAACAGTCAAACATACGCGCACTCATATTCTCAATCATACTTAGCCTTCTACCACACATTCCTATAACATCAGCGCGTCCATCGAATCTTCGATTCTTTTGCACAAACTGTAAAACAATCGTAAGTGAAAGTCCAGGGGATATTTAATCCATTATATTTCGTGGTCCGATTGATCAAATAACTTTTTTCAATTAATTAATCTTTTATCTAAGGTATTGGTTGAAATGAAAAATGTTAGTGTCACGAGCGGGATTCGAACCCATCACCTCGGCTAAATATGCCGTTGCTCTACCACTTCAGCTGTCTTGACTTCGATCCTCTCGTACATCAACCTCTATTTCAACCCGACCTTGCAAATTTTACCTCTTTTTTGCCTTTGTTTTTATCTCAAGCAATAAAAGTTAATTAATTGAAATATGTTATTTTGATCAATCGAACCGCGAAATCTAATAAATTTAATAAGTAAAACGTAGTAATCATCACTAAAGCTCTCTGTGGCCATTTCATTTGTCGCCGAGAATCGAATCCTGATTACACGACATTTGAAAAATGGCAAAAAGGAGAGAAATTCGAAAGGTAGGTAGGTAACAAGTATGAGTGCCGTGTCAATGCCTAAATCATCGAGGCCACCGATGTAAAAGTAGACTTGATAATCGACCTCTACACTGTACACGTAAACTATGTTCACATCCAAGAAGAAGAAGAAAAATAATTTTATTATCTCTCACTCTTAGTTAGAGTCTGCGGGGTAATCGATATTCTTCCATCATTCTACTCATAAAATAGATAACTAATCTACATAATGAGGCAATCGATACCTCAAGAAGAAAAAAAAATTAACATAATTTCTACTCGTTCTCTGTACAGTGCCATGTCATGACAACTTTCCTGCAACTGGTTTTTGTAATAATTTTCACCGCTGTTCTTATTTCTCTAGACCAAATCAGCATATTGCCCAAATATGCTTAAGCCGTCTGCCGCAGGGAAGTATAATGGTCCTACAGGTGTTCATTTAATTCTAGACATTTCCCCCTGTATTCACTTTGTACAAAATGTATGTAAAGGGATGTAATAAATAAACTCGAAAACTCAAATGACAACTTTCATTATGTAGGTCACATAGAACGAGCTTTTCTACATGACGGGCATGTGTATGCGGCTCTAGAAGTGTGCTACGCATGTCATCAGTATATGGCCGATTAATAGTCGAATGATTACTATCCCCGTCTCAGATGCCTACCAGTAATGTTGAAGCTTGAAATAATTATGCGGTTCTGCATAAACCGAGTTGACCATTTAAACTATTGTTTTTACGAGAGTTCGCGACAACAGGGGTCGCATAAATCCTCAGAGTGCCGGCCATTTTGAAATAAAGCTCATTTGTAAGTATGTCGGGTTCGAAATTCCGCTGGATTGGAACCCTGGACCTTTACCTTACACTGATGAGCTCCGAGCCAACGCCTAAACCGTTGCGGCCACGGACACCCCCTATAACTATAATTATAAAAAAATAAATAAAGAATTGATGAACACCTACAAATAATTCATGATTTTAGGAGAAAAAGCAACAAATCTTAATTTTATGGGTTTTATCGACTCTTCTACCAATAAAACACCTTGAAATCACGTCCTTGTTAAGATCTTTGTTTGTAATTAATATAAGATCAAAATATTGTAATTTTATCGATGGTGTTTTATTTCTAACAGCCTTCATTAAATCTGCAAGACTGCAAAAACATATCTCTACTGAAAATAAATTACGCAATTGTTCCAATACCGAATTGATATTATATAATTATAAAACGATATTGTTATTATTACATTTGATCAGCTAACGGTAAGGTTTAGCGTAAGGTGCAATAAAAAGACAAAGTTAAATTAAAATCAGTTCTCTGTTCTATTTTTTATTGTATTAACGATAGAATGGGTGAACAACCCCATTAGCGCGTCAGACTAGACACAACAACCTTGCTAACTTTTGCAGGTTTTCTTGCAGAAGAAGACTTCGGTTCTAGCAAATAGAAGACAGTCGAGAAAGAAAATCCATTTTTGAACGGCTATTATTAATAAATAATATGATTCTCACTAACGATTATTTTTCTTCCTAACGTTTCATTTTAAGACCAAAAATTCTATTTTTATTCGAACACGTCCTAGTTTAATTATCCATGATGAATGACATTTTGAAAAATTTATCTAAAATTACGATTAGAAATATACGATAATGTCATGGAATTTTACTTCTGAAGAAATAGGTTGCAGATTGGACGTCATTTGCCCTAAATAGCAGCATCATTTGGTACGGTGACTAAGACACGAAATAATCCGAATGTTCTGATAAGAAGTTGCTATGACACCTTCAAACTACCTGATCGAGATGATTAGATAGTTTGAGTTAAATGTGGGTATAGATTTGATTGGAATCGCCGAAGAAAAAGTGGCGTTTTGGGTCAGAATTTCTGTCCATTTTTATCACTGCGGAAAGATAATTTTAAAAATTAATTATCTTTACTACATTGAAGCAAGATCAAAATTCTGCTCTACTTCCTTCTACTCGATAATGCAATTTTACAAAATTACACCAAATGTGAAGTGGTTGAATTTAAAGACGAAATTAAAAAGAATAAACTGCATTCGTGTTGAAAACACTCTACTTTTTGGAATTTACAATTAAAATTAATGTGTAAATTTCAAGTTCTCCAATTTTTCAAAGATTGTTCACATACAGAATCACACTGAACGTTTTTACGTCTCAGGCGTTTTTTGGGGAATTTCCAAACGACTACCAGTGTGGCACATTACGAGCGATTTTATAATATATTATTTAAATTGCATCCACGTCATAATTCTTCGTAGTAGTAATAAATTTATTGTCTGTAATTTTTAGTCCACAATAAAAATCTAAGGACTGCGTGGTACACTTATACAATTCATGATCATAACGAAAATATGATAAATAACGTAGCTAAAGTCTCTAATTTTTCATCAATAAATTGAATATTTTTTCTAATCCTTCAGGTAGTTCCTGACAGCGTAAGATTATGCTGATTAAGTCAAAATAGAAGATGCTGTAAATGTGTTTAAAATGCTATGTGATGCTTGAAAAGATTTATGTATTTGCTATACATTATATAAAATTAGTAGTAGTTCTTCAAACACTATACACCCTACTTCTTTCCGTTTGTATTTTTACATATTTTAAAATAAATAAATTGAAATTCCGACGTATTTTTTAATCCCAACTTTTTTTTAACAAATAAAAAAAAGGTTTTCATGATTTTGAACACACCTTGATTAGGATTTTATTGCGTACTTATTACTTAAATGTTTAAAATTATTTTTAATAGTTGGTTAATTATACTCAAATTTTATCAATAAATGATTATTTGAAGATCGTGAGGTGAGATTTGGTGTGACGTAGATTTCAGAAAAACATTTTCTTTATCGCGCCAACGTTTCGAACTTTTTTGAGATCATCTTCAGGGACACTTTGAGCCCGAAGATTATCTAGTTAAAGATCGAAACGTTGGCACTATAAAGAAAATGTTTTTCGAAACGGACGTCAAGCCAGACCGCGTCTCATAGTCTCCAAATAATCATTGACTAATGATCACTAAACATCATATATTTTTATCAATAAAGTGAAAATATGTGGTAGGTAATAAATGTATCACTTTTCACTACCACTGTGTGCATTTGTCTCTGTAGAATTATGTCACAAAAACTGGCCTACAAAGTTTTCTGCAATAATTGTATACAATTCAATTATATGCATCTGAATTCATTTATCAATTCACTATAAAAATTGTGCTTGATAAGGATTTAACAAAACTGTAAATTTTTATCTATATATCTGTAAATAAATGTATATAGAATATATTTTACAATGAGAAAATATATGTGTTAAAAACTTTACTGTTGTGTTTTGATCTTTTTTTGTTCTTATTTTAAAATTAGGAATTTATAACATTTACCCGGTTAAGTTTCCATCAGAAATACATAAATGCGACAGTGTGCAATTCATGTGAACAAAGTAAATATTTTACAGAGCGTATTCTTCCGTTAGAGCACATAGAAGAGTATATTTTCTGTATTTGGGCATATTTAAAAAAACATAAACTGCTTAGAAAAGAACTTAGAACTAACTTAGAAACTAAAAAAAAAATGGCTTAGTAAATAATGATACTCAATTATATAAGAAAAAAGTTCCTTAGATAAATAACATTGTATATGATTTTAATATTTTAAGTTTACGAAAACTACTTAAAGAAAATTAATAACCATACACGAAAAATGCATGTGTTATTTAAGTTCATTAGTATATCATTTAAAGAAATGAATATTCTCTGATGTTTTACTGTTTCCGATGTAAATTTTCAGTGCTCATATAATAATTTAGTAACTCTTTTCGACAAAAACGATACGAAAATACTCTTTTTAATCGCCTAAAAATTGAGTAACTTATTAATCATAAGTATATCCTCCTTAAATTTCATAACAGAAATACCGATCGCGACTGTTGCAATAATAATGTATTATTTAAATATAACACTTGAGTAATATTACAAAAAAGTAAATTATAATGTGCACGTTTTCGTGTTCATTTCTAAAATTTTAAAGGAATATACGGCAATCTTTTAGAGTTTAAGTTTTTTTTTAAACTGCTTTCTAAATTATTGACATATCGTCTATTGTCTGTTTTAATTTAACTATTTTTCCAGACACATTTTTACTCAGAATTACAGTATGTATTAATAACTTTTGATTATTATTATTCCGGATATAGTTGAGAGTAATTAATCTTTCATCTGCGTTAATATCCAAATAAAAGTTAAAGAAAAAACATTGTGTAGTAATTTTTTTAACTGGCCTAAAAACCAGTGATAAATTGTTATACATTTGTTGTTAAAATAGACAGACTTACAGACATTAGGTGACAGGGAGGAGAGGGGCTCCATCGGTAGTGCTCCCATGGCTCGGAATGGTGAAAAACGCGATCGTTCAACTTGGAGGGGGGCTGTCGATCCGATGAAGTATCCCCCAAAAAACACAACTTGCTCTTAGTCAACATGCCGTTTCAGTCCAATTTTCAAATATTAGCTATCCCAGTTGGGAATAGAAAAAGGGCCCTTTACAAAAAGGTCGGAGCGCGCAATAAGCACGGTTCGACCCAAGTTTTCTTACCGTGTAAAAACACACTCGGCCATGAGGTCCTCACTCTTCGGTGACAGATTTCAAATTTGGCAGTTTAAAGAAGGATCTTTCATGGTTCTGTGTTAATTGTTAAAATACTTTTGTACCTTACAAAACAGTGATAGCTTGGCGTCATAATATATCGTACAACTTTATTGTCTGACCAAAGGTCAAGATTACTTCTCTCTATTTCTAAACCGATTTCAGTCAACAAACGTTGTAAACAATTCAGTAATTTCGTGGTCCGCTTGACCAATTAATTAAGGTTTTTAGTTGAGATGAAAAAAATTGGTTCGAATCCCGCTCGTGCCACTGACTTTTTTTCAACTCATCTAAAAACGTTAATTAATAAACCATAATTAATAGTTGTACACTATATTCTGTTAAAGGTGATCACAACGGCCAACGATGGAATTGTAGATTAACCGTTTTTAGAGGCTCGTTGTATTTTTTTTGACGGAACTCTATCATTAAAGGTTGAATATCAACCCTTTAGGTCGAACCGTTTATTTTAATTCCAGCGATAAACAGTTAGAACTAAAACCTTTATTGATGTTCAACCTTTGATGAAGTGTAGATTTTATATATCGCTCCCATTCTGTAGAAACCATTAGGAGGATAAGTATAAGCCACAGCTAACAGAGGAAATTAACTCTCCAAAGAACATGACCTAACACACTTGACAACAGACAAAACAGTGCGCCTCCAAGTTCTTATTCCTTACCCGTCTGCTGCACTGTCAGTAATGAACAAAAACGAAATTGCGCCCCCAACTGAGCGAACCCCCAAATCATTACTCATATTTGTCTGCAATTTAACAAAACTACGTCCATTTCCGCAAGGATCTAACTTAAGTGCAAGGCTAGCAACTTAATCCCCTTTTTTCCAGGAATCCATAAATCTGATTATACAATATTTTTAATATACATTTTACCCAGCTGATTTTAAAAGATGTCGTATATTGATAAAATTTCAAAGAATTCAGGAAGGATTCTGTAATGCGATTGAGATAGTTTATGATTGAAATGAAAACAATAAAAACCTCCTAAAAATTTTAATTTTTTTCCAAGAACCCATGTTTGATCTGGCCGTACAATTTCATTTTAACTAATTTTCCAAATATTCGAAATAAATTCACATAAATCCAAAATAGTTAAGTTCACTTATGAAACTAAACTTACGCATTCCCAGTAATCTTCAAAGGATAGGACTTAAAATTAAGTTGAAACTATTCGATACCCTAGCTTTATCTGAAATAAAAGATTTTTTTTAAATTCTTATGTATTTAGTCATTATTTGTAATGTATGTAATTTTGACCAAATTAACATTTTCTATTTTACTCTAAAATAGTGTTGTGAAACCATATTCATTAGTATCATTTTCTAAATTATTTATTTTATTATCAAATCTTTATGCTTATTTTTTGAATGAATGACGCATGATCATTTTGTATATTCTTTTGTATATTTGTATATGTATTTTTAATACAAAAAAAATTAAAACTTGTGTCTGCTTCTGTCTCAGAATAACATTAGATAATAAATAATCAACAACAACCAATGCCTATTAGAACTAAACTGTTATGTAAATTTTAAGATTAGCGTGTATTGTATGGTGCATGTTTGTATGTAAAATATGCAATTCGTGCTAGCAAATGAGTTAATTAATTACACTTAATCAATAAACTGGCTCTTATTTTGACTTCGTACACTTTGAATTTGATTAAAAATTTTACTATAGATTCTAGATATAATATTTTATTTAAAAACGCATTACAGGTTTTGAAATTTGTTATCTCAAACGTGATATATTTTTCTAATTAACCAGACTGCAAGTTTAATGGCAAGTTTTTACCAAAGATTGGATTTTTATGCAAGTTTGTTGGTCTGACAAGAGAGCAATCATAGATTTTTAAAAAATCTTTCAAAACCTACTTTAATTTTTTAAAAATGTGTTAAGTGAGGTTTGAGTGCAAGTTCAAAACTTAAACACTTTGTTATATACTATTAATATTTCTCTGCTTTGGAAGTAAAGAAATCATCTTTTTGTTATGTACTTTTATTTTGTTTTTATAAGATTAAAAAGTATTTGGCTGTTTAATGTGGAAGCCCGCGGCTGAGTTGTTAGGTTGTCTGTACATTGTATGTATTAACAAATATTTTTCAACTTTAGAAAATAAAGAGGAAACTGGAGGAACAAAACTACCCAGAAGAAGATTCATTTTGAACAAGATATTGAAAGAAAAATTTAACAAAACATCACTTTGAGCAAAAAATTATCCAATTTGCTTTAAAGTTAATGGAAATACACACAGACAACAGATTGTTAAGGTTTTTATTCTTTTTATCCCAGAGTATATATTCAAAAGGGGAAAAGAAGAATAGGAAAGACTGGAGATTTTTCGGATACTTCAAAACAAAATTCATAAATCACGAAAGTTGCAAAACCTGGCCTATATGTCATAATTTAAAATTTTGTAATATGCCTCAAAGTAATATAAGTTAATTAATATTTAATTATTATTTTAATATAAATTTTCTGATTACGACTCGTCGTTCGCGCCTGAAATAATTACGATACAGTTTGGCCGAACTTGACTGTGTTGCAGGTTTAGTATGTCTGAGCGCCGTTTTCGGATAACAAATTCGCCTACTATTAATAAAATGGTTTTGTCCAAATTAAACATCTCTGGTCCGTCTTTTCTCGCTCTTTTTTTTCAATTTAGTTTCCAGACTATTTAAGGTGTATAATGAATCCTGTCCAATCGATCTTATTACATTAAAACACACATAGACTCTTTAAAATCAGATTTTCAGAGAACGATACTCATAATTGTAACCCCTTAGTTTCATTCATGGGCTATTCAGAATACTCCGACCCCTCCCGTTTACACAGAAGCAAAAATGCCCAGTCAGGAGGAGCTACTGGGTGAAGAGACACCTTCTCCCCCCACCAAAAAAAAAAAAAAAAAAAAAAAAATTAAAAAATAAATATATGGAGAATGTGAGAATACATCAATTTTTAATGTGTACTATAAGTGTTGTAAGCTCATATTTTAGATGTTAGATTACAGCATATTTTTAAGTATAAAACGAGATTTTCATATTAAAAATCACCCCCTACTTGTAGATAATGACTATAATATGGCGTATCTTTACAAATATGATTTATATAAAAAATAAAAAGCTAAAATCTTAATAGAATAGAAGGCAATGAATCATAAAAACAGAAGCATACATGTATTACATAAACTAAGAAAGAAAACTGGAAGAAAGTTGAAATATGTACAGAGAAAAAATCCTCCGGTCGATTAACACTGCCAGTCGATATAGAGGAATAGATGAGATTCTTCCCATCCTATTGTAAAAAGAGCGGGAATAATAATTCCAACAGTGATACACATATAAAGTAGCCTAGCATTATACCACAGGCATGGTGTAGAGCAAAAGTGGTGTTCATACCAAAAATAGGGAAAAGAGACCGATCACTTTCAACGTGCATACAGAGCAGGAAGATGTACCATCTAACTCAGGCCGTGAAAGAAGCACTAGATCACGATATCTGAATAATTACTCTGGATTATAATGAGATAAAGTTTTAGGGGTATATGGATGATATAGCAATAGCCCTGACCGCCAGGGGAAAATTCGAGGAAACTCTCTGTGACATCCAAGCAGTGCTAAAAATCACAGTCGAATGGTGTAAAACCATGGACTTAAGAATAAACCATAAACAACCATAATCATTTTAACATTCAAAATAATATGGATATCACATGAGACAAATAACAGTCAATAGTATTGTGAAATAAATGAAAGAAAAGGACAAATATCTGGCAACACACTAGAAAAAACACTGGCATTTAAAGAACATCAACTCCTCCATCATGAGACAACTCAAGCCTTGGTGGTTTGCAGAAGAATAACCAAATTAAACATGTTAGGTATGCAGAACATAGTCAGCTTCTGCTGGGTCCCAGAATATGTGGGAGTAGAAAACAAAGAGCAAGTGGACACCCTGGTATCAGGGAACCCACACAATAAGTAGAATAAGTACCTCAGGCAGAAGGCTAAAAAGAAAATGTGAGAACAATCCAATAACCTCCTAACAAATTTTGGATAGAAAGAAGTAACAAAATGTATTAAGGAATCGGGAACAAATTGTAAATCTTTACAGGACACTGAAAACTAAATGGACATTTTAAGAAGATTGGCATAACCAAACACAGTGTACAGATTCTGCAAAGATGCAGAGGAGACACTAACACACTTATTAACAAACTGTTAATTTTACACTACACTAAATTTTAACTAAACTTGCCCCCACAAGGAAGTCCTTTGGAATGTACAATGTAAGCATAGAAGAAATTCAGCCATTGATGAATTCCTTGATGAACTAGAATGCACTGGTGTGGTATAAGCGCAGAAGAAAATAGTGGTGCAATGTAAAATACATCTTTACTATTAAAAAAAAGTTTTAAAAATTATATATACTGTCGGGTAATTCAACAATTTAAAATTTGCATGCACTTTATTTATTATTAGTTGTTGTTAAATTTAGCAATGGAATTGGCAAAACATACATTTAACATTGTTTTTGTGAATGAAGAAATCAAATCTTATCACGATGGCAAAACAAATATATGGCGATGAACTGTAATAATACTTAACACCAATAATATTTATGTTAATTGAAATCTCCTAAGTTCATTCTAAGAAAAGCTGGAGGGTGGTAGAAGGGGGAGGACAGAGAGAGAGAGAGAGAGAGAGAGAGAGAGAGAGAGAGAGAGAGAG
>CM077107.1:26902225-26933712 GCA_039619505.1 Cimex hemipterus
GAGAGAGAGAGAGAGAGAGAGAGAGAGAGAGAGAGAGAGAAAGTCAAAAAGAGAAAAAATATAGATAGACACAAAGAAAAAGGCAGAGAGAGAGGGGGGGAGAGAGTGCGAGAGTGAGGAAAGAGGAGAGAGAGTATGAGAGTGAGTGAGGAAAGAGTGGAGACAGAGAGAGAGAGCAACTGTCTACATTTTTCTCCTACACTTCTCCTATTTTGTTCTGATAACAACACGTGTTTTATTGAGTTAAATTACAATTATATAAATTTATAAACCTACATATTATACCAGTATAATACAAATTGAAAGTGTCTATCCATAAAGTTAAATGAAGCAATAAATCAGACAATACAATAAGAATAAATAAATAGGTAAATAAATAATTAGTATATTTACAGTGTGCAATGGCATCAAGTGTGCCGTTATATTCCAACACATATATTATATATAATACATTCAGTAGGAAATTATGTACCATGTGGTCAATAATTTTTCCTCTAATGCTTCCTGTTGAGATTTCTTGTTCTATATTTAAATTTGAATTTAAATTATTAAAAGTACTCACTGATTTATCTATAAATGATTTGTTGAATTATGTGCCTTATATATATGTGTGTAATTATGCCTTATGTTTTGTTACCCTTAATCTCTAGTGTTGTGGATGTGAACACTTGAAAATAATTGTAATTCCTTATACAATTACAACTGCTTCATGAATGTTTTTAATATTACAAAACAATATTCAATTTTGCAGTTAATCTATTTCCCCCTTTTTCATCAATTTCACGGTGATTTATTACAATTCAATAATAGCTTGTAAAAATACATATCAGCTGTTAATAATTTGATTTTCTTTCCTATTGATAATTCGAACTTCTTCATAATTTGAATTATTTATGTGGTCTCTTGGGTTTTGAATTATCAAGAATTGACTGTATAATGTATTTGACCAGTGACAGCCAAATAGTACTACTTTACTTATTTAATTTTCATTACTTCTCGTGAAAACGTTCCAAATGCTCAAGGGGGTGAAGTAAGAATAAGTTGAGGTTTATACTGAAGATTTTGCTATGAACTCGCTATTGTATTTTGCACCAAGAGCCTTTTTTAACTTTGGAGCTTCACACTTACGTTCTAAGGAAAAAAGTACTATAACCAGTTCTGTTCCTATGAACGACCTTGGGACTGTTTAATACATGTTATCATTTATACAACATGTAACACATTTTAATTTTCAATTTTAACTTCCAGAGTTGGAATCTGTCATCAAGGCACGGTCTTCATGCATCCATGGTAACTCATACTAATTCAATGATACATCTCAACCAATAACCCCTCAACACTGCATGAAAGATCCTTAAAATGAAATAGACACAGTGATTGACAAATTAACTAGAAACTTTATTGTATTTTATATTAAATATTGTATATAATTGTTAAATATGTTTCCATGCATATTTCTCTAGTGAAGTGATTATTTGACTGTATTTTTTTTCTCTATTCGCCACCTTGCCGAGCCTAAGGGAGATTTCATTACTGGTGGAAAGTGCACGTGAGTTGTCTTTTAAATGATAAATTTTATGATCAAATGTTAATTAAATGAGCTACAAGTTTCACATATGTATATATATTTAACTTCTATAAACAATTATAACAAATTAACAAAATGTAATCTCAACTCTTTTTACTGACAGTCAGGTTAGTGGACATAATATTTTTCATCCAAATGTACATTTTTACACACCATCATTGCCAAAATTATCAACGTGGAACTGATAATAATGCTGGGAAATAATCTTGAAAACAAAGTGATTCATGATAGTGAAAAGAATACATGATTAAACCAATATCAATGACAACATTGGAAGGCATACAAGGTTTTTAAGAACGAATCACAAATAACTCCTTTTTATTGACTTTCACCTATATTATAATGTAAAATGGTTGTAAAATAATAATTTATACATTTTATCGTGATTTCTTTGTAAATCAACCTTAGGCTTGCTATATCTTAGGTTAGCTATATCCCTTTTCACTCACAAACTAACATAATTGCACGCCTGAGGAGGGACATTTAATCAAATTCTATATATAAAGTTTAAAAGATAAGTCATCTATAATTACAATGAGCTATCTTTCCTTAATAATAATATATACTAAAACAAAAACACTATAACACTTCTTTTTTTGGAGTGAGCTATCTTTCCTTATTAATATAATATAATAATAATAATAATAATGAAGTCAGTCTAGCAACAGCATGAGTATATTGTCTTTTTATTCTTCTGTTCAAACATGATAAATAAACTAATGCTGCTTAATAATAATAAGGAACAAAAACACTTTTTTTTCGAAAGAGCTAGTTTTCTTATTTAAATTGCGATTCTGGGCATTGTAGTTTATCACCCAGCAATTTGTATTTTTCTCTCTTTCATTTTTCTATTCGAGCAGCGTCAAAAATTCCTGAAAAAATAAATAACTTTCCCATGCACAACTCTCATTCAGACACAAGCAGGCAAAGAATGAACGGTAAACCAATCTGGGAAAAGGCCTAAATCTTTATAAATTCCAATAAATTTGACAAAGCATTTTTATTATTATAAATATTTCTAAATTTACAGTTATAACCTTTACCATTTTGTTGTATAGATTTGTAATTTGGAAACAGTAAATAAATACATAAATAAACATATATTTTTTCTCTTTTTGTGCTTTCTTCAACGGCTTCCGACAGACGAACTTTGTCCATGTGTATATGCTTATTGTTGTACGTATTACTACTGTAAATAAAATTATCTTTCTCTCTTTTTCATTTCAGAATATGTTAATTGTGACGAATGGAACTGTCAACTGTCGGAATTCGGAAGGCGCCAGTGAATCCTCAATCCTCTGCGGAACCAGCGCGGACGGCCGGACTCCGGAGTAAAAGAAAAAGTGAGTTGGCGGGAGGTGGAGTGCGCAGGCGCTCTCAATCCGGGGCCCCCACCCGGCGACTGATTTCATCGCATTTCTTCGTCTACTATCTCGGCCCGTCTCCCGTTTCGTATCAGTCGCGAGGAGTAACCGACGGGATTTGGTGTGTCGTCTGTTAAACGTTCTGTGCTCCGCCTCCAACCGAGAGCGTGTCCCGTCCCCGCGCCAGTGTCTCCCACAAAAGAGGATCGAGCACGAGAAGAGGGAAAATCCGCCTTCCGCACGTCAAATGGTGGCCGAGCCGAGCCTCGATGCGCCCTCCGCCCGCCGCACATGGTAAGCCCTTATCACTAGTTATCAGTCTAGGCCCAAAGGTTCTTTCGCGGTTCTCCGCCGCGGATCCTCGACCCTCGGCCTCCGCCTCCTCGACGGGAAGACAAACGGGAAAGGCGGAATGTTAAAAACGGGACGGCTTTGGCCGCCATATGCTCGCCCTACCTCCGCCGCCCTGAGAATCCGCCCGACCGGATTTTACCGCTTTTAAATAAACCGCGCTTATTTATAACAAGAGTCGATCGCTCCCGACGCCGCCTCCTCCGCCTCCGCCTCCACCGTTCCACTTCTACGCCCTTTCTCGCCATCCACCGACTTGCCGAACTGCCAAAATTGATCGGATCGCCGTCGACCTTTATCCCCCTAACTCACGACATCGAATAAACCCGAGTGACATTTTGATTTTTCGTACACGCCACCCCTTTTAAAATTCCTCCCGTTACATAGATTTTATAAAATGGCCGACGTTTGTTAAGATTATCTCTAGATTGTTAGACTTTCCGGCCCGTTATCACGTGTCGTCTTTGACCATTTTTCTCCTTTTAATTGTTATTCTTTTCTTTATGCCTTTCGAAAAGAAAACATTATCAATTACACGCATGAACGCTTTTGTACTCGGTTTTGTTTGAAATGCGACAACTCCAGCCGCGTTAAATTACGCGTTGTGAAAAATAAGATAAAACATTTTTTGAAATATTTTATTATTTTAATGTATTTTGTTTATTTACGTGATAACCCAGTAACAGACAGTAAACATAAAGTACTACATATATTGACAAATTGATACAGTTAAAATTAAATGTACATAATTGTACAAATAGGTTATACCGTTGTTGCACATATAATCTGAATCTTGACAGTTTATATATTTTTTTCCTTCCTATTTTCCATTATAGAATAACGATTTTGTGGTTTTTGTTAAAAAATTTCCAGTAGTTAAAAGAAGTAAATTGGTTACTTATTTGTCGTGCCGGGAATTTACACACATCATCAGAATCGTATTTCAAAAAAGTATAACTAACGAAGGATATTACATTTTATTATAAGGATTGCCTTTATAAAAAAATTTCGTTATGGTTTCTTTCAAAAGATAAAAATTTAAACATACAGAAGGTAAGCCGTATAATAAACTGTATAATACTAATATACATTGTCATACTTGCCTTATAAAAGCCCAATTGAGTTGTGAAGATTAAACTTGACCTAGTATAACAAGCGTTTAACAGGCTTACCTTAAAATTAAGGAACAGAATTGTAAAAACTATTGTAATTGGTGAGAAAAATATTTTGTGGGTTACAAAAATAAAAGAAAAGTGCCAGTCTGGTGAGATATGATTTTAGATTAATGAGAAGAGGCATGTGTATGATATTTGAGCGTCAAACCATGTTGGAAAGTGTACGGAGAAAACGTCCTGTCATATGTGGGCTCCAATAAACCAAGATGGTAAAAATAAAAACAAAATCATCATGACAGATAGGGAAGCAACTATCAGGTCAATGAATTCAAAATAGAGATAGACAATTAATAAGTAGTTCATTCTAAATAAATCAGTCACTATATAATCACGAGTTACACGAATCACGGAGAATCTGAGGTTGATGTTCTTGCAAGCATGGCTACTTTGCAAAAATAAAAACTCCTCTGCAGGATAGATGTTACCATTACCAGTTTTTATTGAACAAAAAGTGACAAATGAATAGGAAAAGATGTTCTCACACTGGCCACATCAAAATAAAGATAGCTACCTTAGCAGACATTCGAATTTAAACAAAACAAGGTTAAAACTACTGGGCTCGAAGAAATGAAAGGAGAAAAAGGAACGGGCAGATGCTCAAGAAAACAAGAGCTACCACATCGCAGACAAGGCCTAAATCCATCTACTGGTTAGATAGTCCCACTAAGCAATGATGTTCCCTAAGAGTAACTAACGATTCTCCTCGAATGATTGGAAGAGAAAAAATTTCAAAAACCTTATGAGGAGCTGAAGACTGTTAGCAGGTCTCTTGACCCCATCTGAAATCGGCACAATTAACTAAGGATGTGCAAATACTTAAAATAATTATTACAAAAGCAAAGAATGAAAATAACATTTTTTACGGTGTACTTTTAATACAAGGCTATTATCTTCGGGGTGTAGGTGTTATTGAAAAACGCCCATTTGTATGTCGGGCCGCTGGATTCGAACCAAGAACCTTTACTTTCAAACGAGAGCATCATGTCAACCTTTGCGGCCATCGACGCCCTAATTGTGTGTTGTAGGGTAATTATGCGGTCAGCAACAACTGTTGATAAACTGTTCACAATGTTATAAATTGTACGTACATCCAGACAGCTTTCTATCTTTAAAAAAAAATATTTAAAAAATTGCATGCAAAGCGCCTTGTGAAAGTATGAATGTTTCTTAAGGATCTGAAGGCTACTTTGGAAGCTGTTTTTGTTCTACTGTGAATACTATTTGAAAAAATGGCAAGAAACTATTGGATGTACTAGAATAAAGTTTAGCTTCATTAATTTTAGAGATAATGATGGGTGTGAATTCCCGGAACGTAAAAATATATGTTTAAATAAGATTATACTTTAAACTTGAGCAAAAATACGTGCAGAAGACAAATGTGCACTAGTAACGCAATAATCATGGAATTATTATAAAACCCCACTCTTAAAAGTTATGACCTTTATTTAATTGACTCTGATGATTCTTGATTTTAAATTATCCTAGATTCATTAAATTTATTCATCTCAAAACTTTCATTAAAACGTTTTGGTATCAAATCGGCATTAAGTATCTATAATTAACAATCGATTCAAATCTTCTCATCCCTCAAAGGATTTTTGATTATTTGAAATTGAAATGTATACATCCCAAATTTTTGATAAATATTGGTGTTGTTAAATTTATTAAATTGGTTTGAAACATAAAGAAACTTTAAAAGTCCGTTCAACTTTAATTTTATATGTTAATTGAATGTTCAAGTTTCGATTGATCCTGCGATTATGGAAACTTGAATTGAAAAAGAACCAACCAAATTTGCTCGTCACTCGACGCGAGAAGAAAATTAACAATTTATTCCACGTGTTTTCAGTTCAGAAATTAATATTAGAACTTGTATTAAACGGAGATGTTTCTTATGTAAGTCTCATATCAGTTTGTGAACCCTTCCACTTTTATAAATAGAAGCTCTATACGTTTTCTCAGCACGATTAGAATCGTCGAGTCCAAATATTTTTAAAATCATACTTTCGATTTTTTATGGTTTAAGATGTGTATTGTTCATTTTTTTCAATTCTGTTAGTGGTTGTAATGTTACTAGGTAAATTAAGAAGTTTTATTTTATAAACTGTTGCATTCTTGTCTGTACTTATTGAGAGTACAAAACAAAATCGTAACGATTCAGAACAATTAACATGATAAGTCGTGTTTCTGCTTTCAGAACTTCACCAACCGTTCCCACCTTTAAAATATAGGTTTACTACGGTGTTTCGTACTTGTAGAAAAAAGAGGGAAGTTTCCTGACCACCTGGGTTTAAAAAAAGTTTTATTAGCAAAACACAAAACTAATTTTAAAGCAGTAAGAGAAGTAAAACTGTAAGAAGTTTCATTTCACACGATCTAAATATCTCGTTAAACGGATTATAACCATTTATGGTTTCCAAAAGTACTAGTTCGTCAGATCTTATTGCTAAAAAGATTCTAAAACACGTTTATTAGTCTTAAGCGTTTTTTTTATTAAAGCACTATAAACCCCTCGCCTACTCCATTTTGTAAAATAGTTTAATAAAACTAGTATTTACGGGTTGAATAACGGAATTTTCATTTATATTCCATTATTTCTAATTAAGTTAGGGTAATTTATTATTTCTGTCATTTTGTATCTGTTTGCCAACAGTGGTAGGTGCAGTGTTGAGTGTTGCGTAGTTGACATCTACACAGACTACAATATCATTACTAAATAAAATCTTTCAATTAATTAATCTTTATGTAAGGTACTGGTTGAAATGAAAACTCTATTGTCACGAGCGGTATTCGAACCCACGAATTTCCTCTAAATACGCCGCTGCTTTACCAATCGAGCTATCGTAACTTGATGGATTTCCCACTCAACTATCTTTCGAATTTTTCCTCCTTTCGAAAGTGGGAAGTTGGCGTCCGAGTGGATTGAAGCCACGATAGATCAAGTGGTTGAGCAGCGGCGGGGTATTTAGCCGAAGGTCGTGGGCCTCGTCTTTTTCTGTCCCAACTTTTACCATTGTTTTAACAATTACAAGATCCGGGCAAAATGTCTGATGTGTTCGATTTTGTTGATAGAACCGTTTCATAATGTTGAAAAACAAAATTAACCTAATAATGAAAAAAAATATTTCGAAGATTGATTTTGCCTTATGATTTACCAAATCTACCCAATTATTGGATGTCATGGGGAGGGACCCAAAAACGCACATCTGCACAGAAAACAAACACTTTGAGCCCTGAAGATGATCTCAATGAAGATTGGAACGTTGCGTTGGCACGGTAAAGACAAATGTTTTTCTAAAACCAACGTAAACAATATCGCATATCACGATTTCCAAATAATCATTGACTAACGGTCACTAAACACTACAGAAAATAAATAATACGTTGTATTTTTATTAATTACACAAACCGTTCACATCAACCAACGAATTTCCGGTGCTTTTGAAAAAATAGCCTATTTGATATTATATTTATGTATCCCTGGACGTAATGCTGTGTAGCCCTGGATTCGAACCCGGGTCCTTCTAGTGATGAGTCGCCTTGACAACGCCTAAACGTTGCGGTTTACAGTAACTTGTTAAATGTTTTTTGCGAATATTTTTTCCTGAAAGATAAGAGCGTCTTCAGATAAGAATGGCTCTCGTTAGTTATTGCAATATCACTTCCATAATGCGTTTTAGAAGGAACAATTTATTCTTGTTAATACCCAGGTTAGGGAAGTGAAGTAACTCGATACTTCGGTTTTTATTTGGATATGTAGGAAGTAGAAACTCTTAATTTTGTCTGTGGAAATAGCGCCGTTCTATTTTCAGAGCGATAGCGATAGGAGATAATCAGCTCCCGTCAATTCGCCAAACAAACTGCCGGGTTCAGATCAAAATTCAACAGAGCTTGGACTGATAATTCCATTTCAAAAGTTTGCGACGACCATCAGTCGTTTTCCGTTAAAAAAAAACTCAGCTCTCCTTGGGCCACGTTTCCCATATTTATCCTGCCAATTAACACACCAAACGCGAAACTTAACCGGGAGTTTCAGGAGCTCCTCTGGAAATTGACGGTTGCCGGCATCACGCGAATAATAATTTAAGGCTTGTAATGGTCCGACTTCCGTACAACGTGCCCCACCGGAGGTAGCAATTAGGGTGACCCCGGGGGTCTAGGATTACGTGGACACTGCAATTAATAATACGTTGAAATGCATGTAGACACGTTCGATTTCTGCATCTTGTGAAATACATCGCGTGATTTTATTTTATTACCTTCACACACATACATTCTGAAAGCGATTAACAACAGACCTTGCAGTGTTTCAGTTCGATATTATATCAAGTTCCAGGAAGTGTTACATTTTTCACCCCCTCATGACCTGGTTTAAATTTTTTAAAATTTGTCGTAACCAATTAGGTTAAAATTTTAATGTTTGCCAAAACTAGTATAAATATTTATGCTAAATTGATGCTCTGTTGAGGACTTTGCCATTACATAATATATTCTCTCCTGAGGAATTTGTTCTTCGCAGAGATGCATAATGTGCCGCAGATCTTCAACCTCATCCATTTCATAAAATTTGCGATTGGTATAAGGTTATTTTGTGGAGAGGATATGGTAAAAAAGGATACTGAGAAACGGGATTTGCGCTCCTCAGGCACTTGCAGACTTTTCGCTTATTGTACCTTCCTAGTTCCTAAGTTCAGTGCAATAGACTCAATCCTTCTCACTAGAAATATCAGATCGTCGATTGTTGCTGCTGCTGTTTTATTTCCTAAGGGTTTTCCGTACGTTAGGTTAAATCTCATTGAGCTGTTGCTTTGCATTCGAAGATGATATCGGTGGCTGTTTCCTCGTCCTCATTACATAATCTGCAGATGGGATCATAGTTGTAGATGATTTCTCAGAAGCCAGTGACGGGTTAGTTGTCCTACCACTCCTCTGGGTTTGGCTCTCTCCAATTGCATCAATGATTTTGCCAGTCTTGGTGAAGGCTTTTCATTATAAGTTTACTTTGTCTATCGCCGCTAGGGTTTATCCACTTCTTCTTTTGTTTGGATCCATTCTGCGATGGAGGATTCTATATTTGTTTTTTCCCCTCAGGTATAGGTTGGAGACTTGTGTGTGGTATTGTGGATCCTCCTCTAGCCAGTCTGTCTGCTTTCTCGTTTATGAAGATGGGCCCAGTACATTCGTGTCCAGTTCAAAGCATAAAAAAAATTGTTTTACCACCGTAACAAACCTTGGTTTATTTTTGAGGTAGCATTTACCTACTTCCAACGTCATATACGCTGATCGTCATTTTTCTAAAATCTGAAGGTTAACGTAATTTTTATAATCGTTACGGTCTTTGACAGCTTATCATGGGGCCTAATTATGCAGTACTCCTGGATGACCCAGCATGGGGCCACTTTTTAATTTTTTTAATAGATAATTTGATAATACTTGTCAAACTCAGTTATGAGGTATTTACATTTTGCGTTTACGGCAAAGTTTAGGAGTCCGTGTGTAATATTCAGACAGTCTGTTTTAGAATACATATTTTGTCTATGCCTATGGTCGCAACATATTCTAATGATTTTAATATGGCAAAAACTTCAGCCTTAAATATTGTAAAAAAAAAATGTGGGAGAGTTCTCTTTGATTATTTTTGTATAAAAAAGCACAACCAGGATTTTGCCATTTACAAGAGAGGAGAACCGTCTGTGAAGATTAGACGTTATTTTGGAACAATCCATTCACATCTGCTTGGTGTGTTCAAAAGTTTAACGTAGAAATTTCTCTTTTTCAGTTCAATCATTATGCTAATTTGTTATGAGATTTCATTATTTATGTCGAGATCGATCTAATATCAATAATTGACAATATTGGACGGCACCTCCTTCCGATCCTCTTAAACTCAGTGTGAATTCATGATTCTAAGGAGTGATGTAACTTAATAAGGTTTTGTCCTTTGGACTTATTGATGATAATGGTTGTAAAATCTATTGTACCACTGAAGATGGAGTAAAAATCTAAACGCGTCTATCAGATCAAAATTATGAAGATAGTGTGACCAAAATCGTCACAAACAACTAAGCCACAATAAATATGTTGCAGAGGAGTCGGCTCTCTATGATCTTGAACCATAAACAGCGGAAATACATTGAAACTAGGTTAACATTTTACCAATGTTAAATACTTTGGAGAATAAGTTAATATCATTAAATACAGAGGAAATAGAAAACTTTGTTTTATAATATGCATGCTAATCATTCAAACATAATTTTGAATACAGTTAAAAATGTACACACATAGCCTGAACAGGCACTAGGTCACTTACTGCATCTTCATTAGTGGGTTTTTGATGTTATTAAAACGCGTTTCGTCTATGAGTAATCATCTGTTCTGATCTGTTCGTCTTCAGAGACAATGAAAAGATTACCATGTTTTCTATGTTTTTCTTTGTTAGCAGTGCACAAAATACATATGTAGGAATTGTAGGTGCATGGTTGAGAAAACAATAAGGAATAATAAAAGAAGAAATCAAAGAATCGCAGAACTTTAGGGTAACAAGTATTTACTCTCTTTGCACCAGAACTGTTAATTAGTAATACCAGGTCAATTAAATCATTTAAATTACTATCTACATTTTTATTGAGTTGAGTTATTGTTTGTTTTTTTATCAGGAATTTCTTTGACTATAAGAGTTAATGTCTTGTGGGTTAAGTACACCTCAACGGTGTACTCAGGAAAATATCGAGTGAATTGTTCTTTTCTTGCTTGTATTGGCTTGGCAAATTCGTCTTGAAACTCTTCAGTATAATCTTGATAGCATTCCATGTCAATATGAATTTTAAGGACAAGAAAAGTCCTTAAAATAAAAGTAACTACCTTCTTGAAGTTCATAAAATAAAATGCCCGCAGGTATATCTTTAATGATAAACATATTCGTCATATCGTGAAGTTTTTGATTTCCACTACCTCATAGCCGTAAATTGTTTTTATGCCAATGTTTGACGGTTAAGAAAGCAAGTTAGTTTTATAAGAGCGAGTCTCATCAGTGCGATCAAGCCCCCCGACGGTGATCCTACGAAGGTGGGAGCACATCAATGCAAAATCTCACAATGTTTCCCATTTTTTTGGTGATAACTATTTAATTTGCTTTCAAAATAAATATAAATGATTTTCATCACGTCATTCCCATTGGTAGTACGTAGTTTCTGACTATTGTGGCAAAAGTGTTTCTTCTTGGATTGTGTTGTCTTCATTTAAAAACCGAACAAACACTAGTAATTGGGAACTATTTGAAACCTCTGTAGCCTCGTCACGTTGAAGGGATAAATAAGAAAATCTTTTTTTTTATGTGAGTCAAAAGCTGCTCCTTAACTTCTTTTAACATTTTCTCAAGAGAGAAGATTAAGATAATATAATTTAATATATAATATAATTTTAATTAAGATAATAAAAGGGGAGGCAATAGGCAGTCTTGTTTCAAGTTCACAGTGTTATCAAATTTTGTCAAGTTCCGATGGTACCAGAACGACGCGGTTTTACCAGTATACAAGTCTCTTATCACATTTACTATTTTACTGGAAACACCAACATATAGTTTATACGGATCTTTCAATGCTGGCAACTCTGTAGTGCAATTTACGAAGAAAGCTTTCTACCACTTTTGACACTTTCGGTTCGGATCTGCAGATAATACCTAGGGATAGGGATGATAGAGACGGCCGACTGAACCTCGACCTGAGTAGATCTATTGTGCCCCCTTGTTATTTATAACTCACTGGCCAGCTTCAGCCTTCACAGCTGGCCAGCGGTTCTCCTTGGTATAGGATCTTGTTTGTGGTTTTTCATGTCCTAGGTGTAAGAACCTGCACCTACACGACCTTCACAGAAACATAATATGTGTTCTGTGCTCTCCTCCTCTTCCTGGTAGTATCTGCACAGTGTTTCTTCTGTCCGTACTCCCATCCGGTGCATGTGCTTTTTAAGTGGCACTGCCCCGTCATGAGTTAAACCAGAATTTTGATTGGCTTCCAGTAATTCTTTTGTATGCTTTTCGGATGGATCTTCTATGAATCTCTTCGCGTGCCTCGTACCTGCGGTATTTTTCCACCAGGTTTTGGACTCATTAAGGATCTATTTTAAGATGTATCCTCTTTTGTGGCGTGCTGCTAGACCGTAGTAGGGTTCTGGGCCCATAGAGTGCATGTTGGCTCCCTTTTTTGGCCAACATGTCAACCTTTTCGTTGCCTCTATTCTCCGAATGTCCAGGGACCTATCTCAGGGACAGGACATAAGTGTCGCTGACTTCCAACAGGGCCTCCATGCAGTTCCAAACGCCTCTCATGAGGCTAATGCCCTGAGAGCTGCTGCGCTGTCAGAGAAAATGTACCTTCCGGGAATGTATTCCTAGCCTATCAGATAATACTAGCTGCACCTTCTATATTACGCAGCAATGCCAACTTAAATTCAACAAAAAAAAAAAATAATGCATATATTATGTATAAAGTAAAGACTCGCCTCGCGTGCTACCAGCTTGGAACAACGGGGCTTTAGTTTGATCAGCTTAGGCTGTCCGTCCTCGCTGGTTTGTCATGAGAGTTTCTGAATTTGTTTAACTCTCAGGCGTTGTTCTGCGCACATTCCCGTAAGCTTGTCATTTCTCAGAGTGAGATAGAACCAAGATGATCAGAATTCAGCTTGATTACATATATTCTATAGAAAAAGTAAATGATTATAGCTTTATGTCTACGGTTTCTTCAGGGAATGTTTGGAAACGTTACTTATTGGATGCAAGTAAATTTCCTTATGGTCACAAAAAAAATTAATGTTAGTGTCGGAAGGTTACTTAACATTAAAACTCGTTTCAATTCTGAGGACCGTTTAAGTACCCGATAAAGACAAAATTAACGGAGTATCCGTCGGAATGTACTATCCTTGAAACGTGTCTTATCAAGAGAGCAAACAAGACAGGAGATAAAAACAGTTTAAAATACTGCGATGGACACAATTTTTTTCTAATTTCCAAGGAAATTACGATGTTGCCAAAATCAAACAAGGCGTACCTATTGTTACACGGCTTCCTAATACGCTAAAATGTTTTTTCTCAAAAGATTGACCGATTGGAAAAAAACTTTCTACGGATTCTGCACCGGTCGACTCCTTTTCGTGTTTTCCACTTCAAAAATGATTTTCAATTTTTAATGAGCGTTTCGATTCAATTTGTAAAATGTTTAAATGTTATGCTTGTGATGGTAATCATTGAGCGTGGAAAATGTTTAATGGATCTCTGCACTACAGTCTTGTTTATTGGTCTAAAAATAGAAGCTATTAAAAGGAAGAAAATAACTTTTAATGAGTCCAATTCAGCTCCAAACAACTAGCTACTCACGGCAGTAAGAAATCTATTAAGGGGACCTATGTATCATTTTGTTGTAGGATGTGCAGTCATATTGACAACAGTATTGTGCTCAATTCTTTAATTTGCCAACGTTTCGAATAGTTTTTCGTGTTCAAGGAAACGCTGGAATAAGGGTACGGCCGCTTTTGTCCACTTTTTTCTGTGTTAGCATTAAAGCCGTACCCGTAATTTGGTAGGAAGTGGTAGTTCTTCAATTTCTTTTTTATGCTGGCACTACTCTAGTCACATGTCAAGAGCATTAATTTGATGCACTTTGTAGTTGGAAATCTTTTTTACTCCTTCAAGTCTCGTCCGATGTCAATCTTCTTTATCCTTTTAACGGTTCGAATTTGTTTTTTCATTCTTTTTCAAAGCAACGGAATCGGACGTGAAAATTGTAAAATATTTCCAACTTAAAAGTGCATCAAATTAAAGCACTCGACACGTGATTAGAGTAGTGCCAGCATGAAAAAGAAATTGAAGAACTACTACTTGGAAACAAATTACGGCTACCGTTTTACTATTAACACGGGCTCTACCCTTATTTGAGCGAGCGATGTCTTGAAAAAGAATGAAAAAACATTCGAAACGTTGGCAAATTAAAGAATTGAGCAGTACTTGCTGTGTTTTCTGTCATAAATAAAAGATGACTGTGTTTAATGTTAGTTGATTTTATTTCCGAAAATATCAACTCATAAAACATCAGTTTGTGATTTATTAATAGTATACAACTTTAAAATAAAACTCCTACTAAAATTATAGTTGTTTCTTTTAAGATTAATTGTTGTGGAAAATTTTTTGAGAATCCTCCCACCAAAAAAAAGTTTTAAATAGCTCTTAAAGCTGGTTCCTGAGAGTGGAAGAGGCAGCCTGCCAACGAATTGGCAGATTGAGGCCAAGGAGGTGTAAATGATGTACGTACATACACAGACGTATGTGAAAGGGTGTAAGTCATTAAAAAAGCAACGTCATGGATTTTTAAAAACATAATGTCATAACATGGACAACTTAACTTGTGTAAAAACGTCATCTTTGAAAAAGAAAACATTAAAGACTCAATTCCCCAAGTATCGTCGAAATAAAATAAAGATTAGATAATTATTATATTCAAATTTCCATAATTTACTTTGTGTTATTGCCAATTCAATTGTTGCCTAAAACAGAACAGAACCTCTAGGAATCCAATGTTTACCACGCGCTGTGCCAAGTGTCTTTTTATAGGCACTGTTACAGAATTCTATTTATAAAACCTGTTGCATTGAACTTGCGGAACAGAGGGAAAATAAGAAAACATACATGAAAATGTACGGAAAACATTTCGAAGAAATCATTTATAATGCTTATAAAGAAGATCTAACAGTGTATTTTGTGGGTTCTATAATCATTACTAGGATTAAAAAGTTTTTCTAACATCATGCGTCTACAGCATGGCCAAAATTGATTGTACAGGATTCAAAAGAGCCTGTTGCCGTGAGAAAGCTTTTATTCAGGCATGTATTCGGCACTATATTGAATTATTCAATTACGGATAGTGCAGACGGTTCAATCTGCTAAGTATAACCTAGCCACACCTGCGATTTGTTCTTCTTTAGAACAGAATTTTTTTAAAAATATTTTGGAAATAGTTTTATGCATAGAGTACGAAACCGAAAAACGACAAATGAAACGTTGCCATCGCGAAAACTTGTTGACTACGGAGGCGGCCGTCCGTCAACACTACGCACACAGACCTTTCTCAAATATGGACAAAGTCTAGCCAATATTTGCTCCAGTGTGTACACCGAGTAACGGCCACCACCCCGGCTTCAATCTAATAATAGATTCGGCGCTGTACCGCCGGCCGTTGAACCAAGTAAAACCGAATTACGAGAAGAAAAATTATCAGGTGTGTAATAAGTTCGAAGAACGTACGTTGAACTTGATAGGGAAAGTGCAATTGGCTCAAGTCCTGCAGGTGACTCACGTCGATATAGACATACACGGTTCTTTTTAAAGCCTAGTATACATCGGTATTTCTGGCGGGTATCAACGACTTCTATCCTCAGATTTTACTAGTGGTTTTTGAACACCGTTTAAACAGATGGGCAAATTTATTGGTTGACTTAATCACTTTGTATGCAAATTACCCTCAATTCAGTATTTTACGGTTTTATGTAATTGGCTTCACCAGGGCCCAGTACATAATGAAACACAAACTAATACTATTAGTGCAATTACTTACAACTTCCACTATTTTCTTTTCACAATAAAAATGGACAAAAATCCAATGTACAAGTTGTAAAGCCAAAAGCACAAGAAAAATTGTTTAGAATACAAGGAATTCCGTTTCATAAAAGTCACTCGTGATAAAGATGTTAGTAAAATACCCGTCTTTTACCTAATACCTGTATTTGTAAGCTTGCATTATCAACTTCCAGAGGTTAGATCGCTTTTGCTTCTACATTTCTTCACAATGAAAGAGCATTTCCTTTCCAGTGTAACGACGAACAGATTATTTCAGGCTCGACAAAATTTTTCTAGACGAAGAATAACTAGTAGACCAGCCACTTTAAGCAAAACAAACATTCTGCATTGGCTGGGTGGTGGTAGCCAGTCAGTTCCACGTAGATCACATGCATGGTATAATTAGCACTACCGTTTCTAAGAGTGTAAAATGTGTGTTGAATGGAGTCATTTCACACAATTGCTGTATCACCAGAAATCTTCACCACGAAATTACAAATGAGTTTTTCATTTTTTTTCACCTATTTTCTCAGGTGTATCGAATAAAATAGAAATAAGGTAGATCACGGGATTCTTCCTTAAAAATAAACTCTTTTGATTATTAATGGGAAGTTAACTGCATGAATAACAATAGCAATTACAGCATTCTGTTCGATGTTGGATTTACTAACTAAAGCAATTTGAAACAGAAAATATGTTTGGTTCACCCGTTTTTGGCACAGTTGTTTTTCCGATTTTTTGAAAGATTATATTGGTAATATATGTTGTAGCTTGATAATCTCTGATCATCCTAATCTGCCCATTATCGCTGGTTTTCGGTACTTCACATTTTTCATTTTGTCTCGATCTGATTCATTTAGCCAGTCCAATCTGCTTATAAATGTGAGCCCGTGAAACTTTCAAAACACTCAATAAAACTCATACTTTAACAAAACGAAACACTGAATGTAGTAATAACTACTTACTTGTAGCTGCCACAATGACCCCTCAAGGTTTTTCAAATATCTAAACATATTGAATCGACAGTTTGCTCAGCAAAAGTATCATGAAATTTATATTCTTGTCTAGCTAGTATGTTGTTAAAATATCAATTTGTCAATATTAATTAACTGGCAGTGGAACAATATATATGCGATGTAGTGCTGCACACCAAGAGCGTCGGTGGACGCAACGGTTTAAGCGTTGTCACGGCCCCCATCACTGAAAAGTAAAGGTCTTGGGTTCGAATCCAACGACCCTGCAATCAAACCCGATATATTTATTTTCAAAACGCTGTCAATCTGAGGGTTTATATGACCTGTGCAGTTGCGAACCCTCGTAAGAAAAAAAAATGCTGGACACTACATTTCTTTTAAGAGTCTCTTTTCCAAGATGCCTCAAGTTTCTGTGAGGTCTGTTTTGTAATGAGAAATTATAACATACTTTTTGGTAGATAATTCTTTTGGTAATTTTCTAACGGAAAATATCCTACTTTTTTCTTCGGCCTTTCGCTCAGAGGATTTTGTTTCTTCGCATTTGCTATACGGCTTATTTGATTGATTATTCGGCCGAATTGGAATAAAACCGATTTGTTGATTTCAATCAATTAAAACAAGTAGTTGTTGGACAGATCCGCCTAGAGATTTTCTTACGATGAATACCAATTTACTCTCCAATTTTTTAACGTAACCGCCGACAAATTTTTCCGGATTAGATATTTAAATTTTATTGGACAAATAGCCTTATTTCTGATGGTAACAAAAGCTCTTTCGTCCAAATTTATTCCTTTTAATATTAAAAAGAGGATTTGTAATGGTAATGGGCACAAGAATAACTGAATCCTGCGAACGTTTTGAACATTCATGTCTATTTTTAAATACTCTTCTTCGTCTTTGTTTAATTGGGAATTTTAATTATTCGTGAAACACTGGTCGAATATTTATCTTGATTTTAGTTGTCTTATTTTGTTTGTGACAATTTAAAAAAAATTGAAGGGTATGTTGTGATTGAAATTTTTATGCTAAATTAGAAAAATTGAATTGGTTTTCCGAAAAGTTAGATTTGTATTAACTGTCCTCAGTCAGTCAATGTTACCATGCTGTGTAATGAAGATGTTTGTTTCTTGCCATACTTAAGTACAACTTAATGACTACCACCTGAGAGACTTCCGTTTCCTGACTTATGTTGTGAAATATGTAGTACATTTGAACTCAACCTCTTGTCCGAGGGGCGAGTGGGCCCCCTTTGTTATTCCCGGTGCTTTGAGACTGTGATTCTTATGGTATGATGCTCAGGCCAATGTTGACTTACGGATATGGTATACAAGTTGATATGGTGGACCAGAACTCTTCAAGCAAAAGCAATAAGGCTATTAAGTGGCACCCAAAGACAAGCTTGTCTCAGTACCTCTGGCGACATGAGCACAACGCCAACTGCGGTCCTGGAAGTTTTGGTAAACGTCCCACCACTTCACATTTTAATCCAAGGCAAAGTCAAAGCAGCAACCCACCGGGGCTCATAAATGGACAACCATCTACTAGGATAGACCAGGATGTAAATAAACAATGGAAACTGAAGTATCATCATATTGTTTTTCTTGTCCTTTTGTTTACTTACGATTTTGACAATGACCTTTGGTAGACAGTTGTTTAATACCATGACTTCATACTTGGTATATCATCATTTGTAGGATATTATATTATTTTTTTGTAAATTAAGTGTTTATTAATCTATCTATTGTACATAATTAATAAACTATCAACAATCATTAAAAGATTGCAGAAACAAGTTTGTTCTTTCTAATTCCGACTAGTAAGAAATCACATCGTGCCACTGAGAATGCGTCATCACCTGATCAAAGAATGCCAGCGAGCGAGCCCCTTACCCAAGTCATGTACGACTCATTGAGTGCGACTCATTCAGATATTCTGGCTGGATTAAATCGTTGTGAACGAAGATCGAAAGTGTATGCAATTAAATTGTACAAAAGGATTCTATGCCTACGTTGAACTCGTATTCTTATAGCACCTTTGAGAATGCTTTCCCCAAGGTGGGCAATTATGCTTCTGCACGTTCTTTACATCAGAAAATATTCTTTTCGACGGCCAACAACCAGTCTGAATAATAACGGGGACCGGTCAAATGCGAGGGGCAAAAATAAAAACGAAGAACAAAGTCTGGAACGAGTTTGTGTTTGTAAATTGACAACATGGCATGCTATACTACGACGATCTCCTGACGCTTACAGGTTTTTGCCGACTGGTCAACCGTTATGGATGATTTTTTTCCTAAATCAAAAGTAGCGCTGTAATATTTTAGGATTTATTCATAAGAAAAATCCTTGTTCGATGTGATTTTTTTCTGGTTGAACTTATACCATGGACGTAATCACTAGAAGTATTTTTCTTGGAAAATGTTCTGGGGGTACGAGGATCGGCAGATTGAAGTAGGCTCCACCGCTACTAAGACTTTTAAATACAAAGACGATTGCCAACGGACATTATCATAGAGACCGTTCTCATAATTAACGATAAACATTGTCAAATGACCCGGTTTTAGAAACAAAAGGTGTATAAAGAACTATCTTTAGAGGAAATTTCGATCCTAGAGCCCTTTTTACACAAATTTAAACCAAAGTTGTTGTTCGTGCTTTAGACATTCCTTCTTTTTAAGGTTCACCATGATAGAGAACCGAATGAAAATCCTCTTCTGGAACAATTAATTTATTGTAGCCTGGTCTGAACATTTTTGCAATGTTGTTGAAACAAGGGCATTCAAGCTTTACGCATCAGCCGTAGGGTTGTCTGTAATTCCATTATATTTGGAGGTCTATTGACCAAATGATTTCTTTCAATTACTTGAACACACTTCTATGAAAAAATTAGTGTGACGAGCGGGATTCGAACCCACGACCGTCGGCTAAATACGCCGACTACTTAAGTTGTCGTGACTTCGATCCACTCGGACACCAACTAGTCATCTCAACGTACATCCTTTCGAAAGGAGAATTGAAAAATGGCAAAAGGAGGGAAAATTCTAATGTTGTAGGTTGAGATGGCGAGTTGGCGTGCGATTGGATCGAAGTCACGATAGCTGAAGTGCGTATTTAGCCAAAGGTCGTGCGTTCGAATCACGCTCTTGGTACTGACTTTTTATTTCAATCGTAACCTTAAATAAAAAGATTAAGTTGTCTTTAAGGTTCATTATCATTCGTTACCACCAAAATAACAGACAGTACAGAAAATAGGCAGACTAAGATTCATCGGAAAGGACAAAATTGTAGTCGTCATCTCTTAAAATTCGACATGAAATCTCACAAAATTTTTAAATGAAAATACAGAAAACAAATAAAGATGTACGATCTAGTTAACTTTCATTGTAATTATTCAAAAGTGTATATATAATTAAATCACCGCTTTTCTGGTCGTTCGAATAATAAAGTACTTAACTAGTACTTAATTTTTGGTGTTAATTTTTTGTGACAAACGACTACCAACCGAAACAATATATAAAAGTGGTTTTTAAAGTAAATCAATAAGTGTAGGAGTTTAAATTTGGATAGTTTTATAATTTTAATTTTTGTATAACATTCAAAATAGAAATATTTATCCTAGGGGGAGCACGCTAGTGGAAAATAAAAGTTAAAGCTACAAAATACCCGCAGAAAGCAAGTTAATTTTAATTAAAAAGTAATTGATTAACTTTTTATTGCAATTTTTATTATGTGGTGTTGTCACCTGAGTTGAGTGAAAAATGAGCAGAAAGCATTACATAATAAAAACTCTAAACTCGGTACAATCGTGTTTTGCTTCTATTTATTATTTACAAAAAAAGTTGAGAATAGGCCACTTCGGAGAGGGCATTATCATACCCAGCGAAACTGCTTAAATATGCCCCTCCCTGCTTCCAAAGGAGATTCTTAAAATGTCAAGGTTTCAAATTAAATCTATAAAAAGCCTTATCATCGGGCGCTGTCAACCAACCTTTATAAAAAAAGGTAATATGAAATGTAATATGGTATAAGAGAGGTCCTCAGGAGGCTTTGACATCCCATAGAGATTTGTATGACTTCCCGCTAAAATTGTTCTGATTACAAAAAGCACACCTCATTGGCCCCTTAACGTACGGGGCTAAAAATAGAAGAAATATCCCGACATGGTTTATGACCATTACTCGCATGGTCATTGCACGTGATGCAATATCGTAGAACCGTACGTAGTAGTGTAGTAGTGGGCGGATCGCGTCTTAGGTCATCGTCTGCTCGGTTCGCATCTCGGTTACAGTTATACACAGCCCAATATCATCTCCCATGTCGAGTTGTACATGCGTGGGCCGAATATAATTTGATCGCGTGGGTGTGCGATGGTAACTTAATGAAACATCAAATATGTACAAATAAATAAAAGAAATGTAAACAGGACGAGTTATATAAAATTGTAAAATGGGGCGCGACCACACGTCGGAAAAGCAAGAACCACAATATTGTTTCCAAGTTATTGGCGCTGTTGTAAGACCGGTTCTTCAATAGTGTAAATATCAACAACACAAATAATACATGATTTTCGATTTTAGAGAGTCCCCACATGCTTCGCCTTGTCAATAATTGAATGTATAAAGTAATATAATTTTATACGTTTATTTGTATATTTACGTGTTACGTAGGTTTTAGAAAAACATTTTCTTTATCGTGCCACGTTTCAATCTTTATTGAGATCATCTTCAGGGCTGGGGATGAAATTCTAGCATTGTATAAATTCACCTTTTTTCACATCTTACATGGATTTGTTCGTATGTACACACACGCGCAGTGTTCATTCACTTCATTTTATATTCTTAAAATAAGAGATATTTAGCTTGAATTAAATCAATTAGCTTCGTGGACAATCGATTATCTCATCGCTAAAGTACCAAATGTCATGAAATAAACTATCAAAGAAGATGGAATAAAAATAGACTTTTTTTGTAGTTACTGTTATTGTAGTTATTACAGTTGCCGTTTGTTCTTTATCAATAGCATGCTGTTGTAAAAATTCACGTATACTATTTTGAATGTGTCGTAGTGTTATTAATTTTCCCCATTGAAATGTCATCCGGTACTGCTTAGCAGCTCTTTTAAGTTACTAATTTATATATTTTTGTTTTTATTTAAATCAGAATATTAAGAGATTGGAAATAAACCGGGAAATCTGGAAGAAAATTAATCTTGCAGCCTGATGACATTGGATGAGAGGGTTACATAATCTGGTTAAGCACTGTGGTCCACATCGAGGTATAACAGCCGCCGGCGGAAAGAATTATTAGAAATAATAACCTTAATAAAAGAGTGTCTATTAATGGAATAGTAATTTTTCTGTCATGGTTGTCTAGAGTTTGATGGAATAGTTTACCGCAGGGGAAAAACTTTTTCTTTGATAAGTTTATGAGATTATTTATTTATATTAACCGGTTTTTTTCTATTTTAATAATTCTAAATCGGAATAAATTAATAGAATTGACAATGACCTGTATAATTGGAAAACGTCGACATAGTTTTTTCCTTTACTCATCATGACACTCGGCTAATAAATTACAAAAAAAAAACACCTGAACACATTAATTTTCCAATCAGCAGATAACACGCTCTTAGTTTAAATTGTGTTAAGAGGAAATTTGATGTTGTTGACATTGATATTTCAGGATTCAATTGTTAATTGTATTTCAAATCCTTTTCATGGTTTTGCGATCAAGAAGAAATGAAACTCAGTTCAACATTTCATTTTTAAGTTTTTCGACGCAGAAAAAACTCGTGTGTTTAGAATTTTTATCAGTTCATGAGCAACTCGTATCAAGAAACCTGTGCCTGTCATAAACCAAAAATTAAGATTTAATCCTATTTTAAAGCGGCTTTGGACCTTATCTGTTTAATCTAATCTTATTTTATGGTGTCTGAGATTGACTAACAGTCAGTAAAACGTTAACCATAAATCTGGTTAAATAACGAGGCCAAATTAGCAACATTGTTTCTAAATAAATAATTATTTGAAAGTCATGCCTTGTCCCGAGCATGACACAAAGTAAGTTTCACCTTGTTTTCTGGCATACCATGCATTAACTAAGTTGCTAACAGCATGGTATGATTATTTATATTTCATTACTGCTCCATATGAATAAAAGGCTGTATTTCATGAAGTCACCATCGAAAATAAAAAAGCAGCAGGTATTCCAAAATGTACGAAATTCCCAGCCTCATCGTAAATTTCGACTTCACCCCAAAGGAGAGAACATCCGAACCAAGTTTACAAAGTTCCAAAACTTTCATAGACAACAGACACTATGCTCTTCAACCTGTAGGAGGATTTCCTCCCGTTTTAAAATATGTATTCTTCGAGACATTTTGAATATGCTGATATGAGCTGGCCTTTTACCTTTTCTAAAAACAATTATTTTAGATTTAGCCAAGTTCAACTGAGTTCCTACAATGTACATACACTTCTAGGCAGGTTATCATGTTTTGCAATAGCTCACATAGCAAAACCAGATCATCCGGTTAGGGTAATACCATGACTACTGAGTACCTGTACCCCCACAATCCAGTCATGTTTCCAAATCAGCCAAGAACGGAAAGATAAAAGGGGAGACATAAGCAGTCTCGTTTCAAGTCAACATTGTTATCAAATTAATCTTTATGTAAAAATTTGGTTGAAATGAAAAAGTTAGTGCCACGAGCGGGATTCGAACCCACGATCCTCGGCTAAATACGCCGCTGCTCTATCATTTGAACCAACTCCCCATCTCAACCTACGACCTTTCGAATTTTCTCTTCTTTTTGCCATTTTTCAAATGTCCCGTAATCAGCATTCGATTCGAAGATCAGCGTATCATCAAGGTTCGTCTCGTTCTTTATTTCTCTACGGAATGCTAAAATTGTTCAACGCTCTTGTACGTTGGACTAGTTTTTAGAATTTAAAAAAATAATTATTAAATTAGATTTGAAATAGTTATATATGGTTACTATTGAAAGGTCTGCTGGAAATTGTAAATAATTTATCACGTTTTTCCATCTGCTGCAATCAGAAAAATTCGACCATCAATCTCTACCTCGATTAGAAAATTTAAAAATAGCCTGTCGCAAACAAATGAAATAAATCATCAGTTTTATCTTATCCGTTTGGAAGTTATCTATTTTTGGAAAGTTTGTTTGTTCGATTTGTCGTTTTTATTCCCCTCTCCCTGTAATCTATTCCTCCGCTTGTCTTCGCTCGTTGTTCCACAAATGTTGGATATCATCGGGAAAAAGTTATTACATTCATTAATATAACTTTCAATAATAATTTGATAGTAATGGCAATTTATTGACTAGATAAACCAAAATATATATTTCATATAATAAAATCTATCATTGAGTATATTTTTGAGGGTTAACAGACTGTAAAATCATCCAGTTTAAAATTATAAATGTCATACTTTGATTAACCATTAGAAAGGGACTTTAGAAAAATGTCATTATTTGACCACAAATTTTAATTGGAGGCACCACACTCGTGAGACGGAAGAAGAAATTTTCTAAGAAGATAATTGCACTCTTTCAGCACGCTTTATCAACACGGTACGTTTACTCGTTCTCGTTAGCGATCTTTATGCAACAATAAATTATCATAAAATTTACGTTAAACTTGCACGCCGGGTCGTAAATCGTGCCAGATTACCTTTCCACGAAGAGAGTGCAGGGCGATTGCGCGGTCGTTGAATTTAGAAAATAAACCACAAACTGTGGGAGGCAAATTGCCCGCGGTATACGAACAGAACAGGGCGTAGTAATATATTACTAGTCATTAATTCAACGGCTCAATTTTATATCGCTGATTCAATAACATCTAGAGGTGGTGATGACCCTAATCAATAAATTATTGGCATGTCTATAAATTTAATTCCCATTCACTCTCTTTTTATTTTGACAAATAGCGTCAAGATCGGATGAGTGGAATGAGGAAGGATCGATGATAAAAATATGTGCAGTTATGTTTTTTACATTATCCCGTTGTCCGTAAAGAAAGGAAGAAAAAACAACACGAACTTAAAACATTTATTATAAACTCATACTAAAACTAGCACAGCTAACAATTGTGAGATTAGACTTGTTATAGTCCGTGGGGTGATTAACCTGTTGTTTGGTCGTTTCCGTTCACCATGGTTAACTTGGATGGGCTCAGTCTAGAAATTAATAACAAAAGAGTTTCGATATTTCGTTGACTTAAGTGGTGGACTTATAAGTAATAACAAAAAGGACCAATATACACAAAATGGACAGGCCAATCACTACATAAACATACTACCCAATGCAAACTCGTTTGACAGGCGAGACTCTATTCGGACCAAAGCAGCACTTTCTTGGTATTATAGATTAAGCCGGCGACACACCGAAGCAACGCTATGCGACGCAACCCGACGCCTTGCCACGTTTTGTAGGGTGTGCACATCTATGCGACGTCAAGTGCATGCCACGTATAGTCACACAGCGTGTTTCACAAATCGGTATCACAGACGCAACGCCTCTTTTGTTCTTGATGCATTATTTTGAGAACAACCATATAATAAATTGTTAGGTAAATTTTATGTGCACAACCAGGTAATAAATTGTTTCAAATAAGGGTATTCCGATGTTTTGAGGAATTTGCTGTATAACCATCATAATCAAATAATTTTATTTTTGATTTCGTTTAATTTGGTTTGCATTAAAATAGGAATGCTGTAATTAATATAACGATAAAATTATATATAATTAGTTTGAAATTAACTGAAAAAATATGAATGTCCGGTTCTGACGCTATTCGACGACAATGGTGTAATTTTATGTGGAAAACAACGAAATAAATGGTTAGCTAAATTTTATTAGCAAAACCGTGTAATTAATTGTTAGTTAAGTTCATTATGTCAAAAATGGTATTCCGATGTTTTGATCAATTTTCTACCAAACCATAAAAACACCTAATGAATTTTTGATCTCGGTTAATTTAGTTTATATTCAAATAAGTATGTTGTAATTAATGTAGAGAAAACTTGATGTTACCCGACAGAAATCTGTACAGTGGGGATCGCGTACCTTAGAGTAGGGTAGCGTTGCGTGGCATCGGGCAGATGTGCGTATGGAAAGGTTGACTGGAGATTTTCATCAGATAGCATGGCGGTGCGTGTTCCCGGCTTTAAACACGTTATGTACAAGATAGGCTTCAAGATGCAGTCTCTAAAGTTTCTGCTTTTCTACAATGGTAGGTCTCGTTTTTCTGGCTGATAATAATTTTTTCTAAATAGGAAATGCCATCAGGTCTTCATACCTTTGATCTTTCCTCCCGTCCAGTGATACGATTTTGATTCAATTTTCAAGTAGGGCTCGTGCAATAATACTCTCACCACCTGATGGTGTGCTTCTTATCGGCACAAAGAAAATGGACGGGCCAAGGTGGTTATGGGTACCAAAACAATTGGAAATAATTATCATCCTTTTATCTTCTTTTGGTCCACGATTCTGGTCGATAATAGTACATTGATTTATTCTATTGAATAAGTGATGTAGTTGAAACCTAGGTACAATGGCCATATACGCTCATTTTGCCTAAATTCTGGTCAACTCATTACTGTGTCGTGCCTTTACTAAATATTTTTTTGATAAGAAAGAAGTTTTTGTTGAAGAGTTTCGATTAGTTTGTGGAAGTATCAGATTATGACTACATGCCCTGCAGGGGGAGGCTGATTCTTCTTCAGGATATGCTTTATTAGGTTCCTTTTTTTTATATAGATATTAATTGTAGACATATTCTATTTTAAATACATGTTGCTCATTTAAATGGTAATGCCATATCAACAGGCGTGTAAGTTGTTCAACTTGAGTGATAAGATGATTCATAAGTGAATCGATCCATTCGAAATTAGCAAATAAAATACGATCAAATGCAAGAAGAATAATATGGCTATCCTCAGAATTCATACCATAGGATATATAACTATGTCAGTTTAGTAGGATCCCCGGTTATATCACGAATGTTGTCTTGTTTTCGTAAGTATACCATCTATATCTCACGATCAATATATGCTACACGAAAAGTATGCAGGAACGTTAATATTAATGACAGAGAATATATATTTCGCCTATTATCGCCGTTTCTTTTGTAGATACAGCGTAAAAGCTTACTCGTTTGACGTGCTGCTTTGTCTTGAGACAGGCTCATTTTAAAAAACGTCTTGCACTACCACCATGTTAGTACCTTTATTGAGATTTTGGGTAACTTTGTTTCTTTGTTTGTTTATGATATCCCGAGCGCACTATAACGTAGAAACACAGACCATCAGATGGCAATTAAAACGTCCATCCAACACAAACAAGACGATTATGTTAAAATAGACTAAAACAACACGTGCATTTATTCAGAGCGAGAGATCATTACAGAAATCGGAGCCATGTTCTCTCTCAACTTAATGAATCCCACAACGGAGAACAGAGTGCGTTTTGTTACCGAAATTAATTTCACTTTTGGCGAATCATTTTGAAAAAAGTACAGCTTAACGAAAACTCAATACACTGATAGACTGTAGTAAAAAAATTAATTGGGATCTTATGAAGAAAACACAATTGGACGTGTGTGTATGTGTTGGTTTTACCGAGCCTATTGTAAACGTTCCTATTTTATTAATTAATGTTGATCTTATATGGAATAAAAACGCACTGAACAACAAAACGACCTTCCGAACCAAACCCTTAACAACCGACTATACAGGGTGTTCGGCTATTCGTGTTACAAACGTTTCCATCTACACCCGAAATGGAACCAAAAAGTCCTAATTAACTGTGGTCCGAATCTGAACAGTTACACAGTTATTCCTCTTTTTCTGATTTTTTAAAATTTTGGACAAATCCGTTGATACTATTGAGAACTATGTTAAATTTCTAATAAGATATGATCAATAATAAACTAGTAAGCGTTGGAGGAATTAGAGTTTCTAAATAGCCAGAATTATTTTTTAAGTTGAATAACGTACTATGTTGATTCTAAATAATTATTTCCAAACCTAGAGACCAGCAAATTTCAGAAAATGTACTTTATTTTATACCCTTTTTTAGTGGTGTAATTGCTTTTTTAATTTCTTTTTTCAAAGATGAAGAAATTACTACAGGAAAGGAAAAACCGTGGTTGACGGATTGGTAAGGTGGAGAGTTAAAAAAGTAGCCATATTAGCAAGATATCACATAGATAACTAAAAACATTTTGAATCTTAAAACTCTTTTAATCCTATGGGAATGATAATACAATAATCCTTTAATCAACGTTGCAGTCGTGTTGGTAAATAAGTTAACACTTGAACTATATCGGTTTCGAACCCAAAAAAAGTTTAATAATTGTATTCAAAATTTCCTTAATTTTTTTAATCTTTCCATCTTACCAATCCATCAACCATGTTTTTTTTTTCTTTTCCTTCATCAAATTCTTCATCTTTGAAAAACGTGATTAAAAAAAGCAATTGTCTCACTAAAAAGGATATTAAATTGAGTACGTTTTCTGAAATTTGCTGAACTGTAGGTTTGGAAATCACCGTAGTAAGTTTTTCAACTTTGATATAAAAATTTATTTTTCAAAGTTCTAACTGCTGAAACGCCGTTGTCCCCTGTTTTACAAATTCAGTAGTATCATATCTTATTGGAAACTTAACGTAGTTTTCATTTATATCAATGGATTCGTCCAAAACATGTTAGCATTGTTTATTTTAAGTAAGGTCGTGAAATATTAGAAATTAAAAAAAGGGGGGGGATAACTCCGAAACTGTTAAGATTCGGATCATTAGGTTCGGTTGATAAGGCTGTTCTGGTTCCATTTTGAATGCAGATGGCAAATCCAGTATTTTCGTTATACTTTACAGGACGCAAATTAAGTAAATTTTATTTGAAGAATATGTTTTTGAGAAACAGCCTCCATACTGTTTTATTTTTTTTCCCAATTTAACAAAGCATATTACATATTAAACACACAAAACAAGGTAAAGCACCTACTGTGTGCAACGCCCATCTTAACTTGACCGTTAATTTTCACCCTTCGATTATCCTCTAAGAACAGGAAATTGTTTACTACTTACCTTGAATTAACTACACTTCGACAATTGCCATAAAACATTTTCAAATATATCATTACGTTAATCATTTAATATTGGAGCGTAAAAACAAAAAGTCAGTCGATCTCGAGGACACCGCTCGTCTCATTTCAAATGCCGCTTCGGGAATATGATGTCTCCATCGCTTGGTTTCTTATTAATTTATTTAGATTTTATACTTTTTTAAAGAGGGTTTGCAACAGAAGAGGTCGTATCAACCCTCTGGGTGTTTTTGGAAATATCCCATGTGTAAGTACGTTGGGTTTGAATACAGGGCCGCTGGATTCGAACCCCCGGATCTTTCAGTGATGAGCGCCGTGTCAACGTCTAAACGGTCGCAACCACTGACACTCATTGGTTGATTTCTTGGTTCGCTTAGGTTTTTCCTTCTGGCCGACCACTTATAATTTCTGCAGAAGTCATTCGCCAGCACATATGGTAGTTGGTTAGGGGGGTAAGTTAACCTCACACTGACAAGCCATCAATTAAGTCGTTTTTATATTTGCATTTGCCGTGGTTGTTTTTTTTATGTGGTCTTACCTTGATCGATTTAATATAACTATGTAAATACTGTAAATTAATTAGCTTACTTGAAAGTTTTAGTTGTTGCGTTTTAAGGAGGTTATGATTCGAGATACCGTCGAATACCATTTTGAAAAATACAACGTCTAATCCAACACCTCGTCTATTGAAATTGGCTGGGTATTGTCTATCCCAACTCGGAAGTTTTATACCTTGTAGCCTGTGATAAATAAAACAACGGCAGTGTTGAACAGCCAACTTCCTGGGGATGTGACTGTAATCTACAATTCCTTATACCGTACTGTAACTATGGTTAGAGAAGATTAAGGTCAAAAAAATTGCAAAGGCACAACTTTTAGGAACCTTCTTCGCCTAAGCAAAATGTAAAAAAACAGGAAAAGAAAGAAACAACAACAAATATAGAATGTAGGACAGGAGGAGTGTGAACGGTGAAAACACAACAGGGGGAATCTATTCTTAGCATGAGGCCTTGTGCAGAAGATTGCTTCAATCGAAATACTATCCGATATTTTTTTGATAATTTTCATTCGGGTTTTTAAAAATGTTTGACAATTGTTAAGTATTTAAAAAAAATTAGGCTTTAATTTTAATCTGTCCCTGGAAAATTTTATAAATCTTTGTAAAAAAAAGTAACGTGGTAAAAATATAATATTCTACGAAAAAATTATTCTTATACAAAATATCTTTGAAATATCGTCTTATAAAATAGTAGTAATGAAAAAATTCGCGTCACACTATGCTAGAACTAATTGACATCGAATTTTGATGATAGAGAGATAAAATGTCCTTTTTAGAAACGCTAACCTTGTTATTGCCTATTGCACACACCACGAAAGGACTCATTCCGACAGAAGTAGTAAGAGCCCTTGAAATCTTTCAGGACCTGTTTATTTGCATTTTCTTAATGAGTACAAGCGTGTTCACAGCATTGGTCCCGGCCATTAACTGCGATTATGGGATTACTTTCACCCCAAACTGGGTTGGATTACAAGCGTACAAAGCTAATCAAATATAAATATTACTCCATTATATTTAGTGGTCTGATTGGCCAAATAACTTCTTTCAGTTATTGGGTTGTCCGGAAAATAATGCAGGATTTTAAGTTTTCATTAAAAAAAATCTATATAAAATATTCTGTTTACGTTTACAGGATTACTCATTTGTATGAATGTCAACACTTATTAATCCTCTTCCAAATGATATTGTTTGTTTACCTCTGTAGCATTCCGCTACTTGGAAATAATTCAGTCATCCTTATAATGTCAAAGCGAGAATTTCGTACGACTTTCTTTTACGAGTTTAAACTCGGCCGAAGCGGAGCCCAAACGGCTAGAAACATTAACCAAGTCTGGGGCGAGGGTTGTGTTAATGAGTGCACTGTGCAAAGGTGGTTTAAAAAATTTCGGAAGGGAGATTTCAGCCTTGAAGATGAAGAAGGTCGTGGAAGGCCTTCCTCTCTTAATGATGATGTTCTGCGATCAGTGGTGGAAGAAAACCCCAAAACAACTGTTCGAGAACTTGCAGAGCAACTCAAAGTCAGTAAAACGACCGTCGCTGACCACCTCTTTGGTCAATCGGAAAGGGCCCATTTTGTTGCATGACAACGCTCGACCACATGTGTCACGTGTAACATCACAAAAATTATTGGAGCTTGGCTATGAAACTTTGCCTCACCCACCCTACTCTCCGGACCTCTCGCCTACTGACTACCATTTTTTTAGACATCTGGACCACTACTTACAACACATAATATTCAAAAATCAAACGGAACT
>CM077107.1:26938712-26982868 GCA_039619505.1 Cimex hemipterus
CTCTCTCTCTCTCTCTCTCTCTCTCTCTCTCTCTCTCTCTCTCTGTTTTTCTCTCTTACTCGCTCTCTCGACGGCTACACACGAGTAACTCCGCTTTGCATAGGTTTGAAAATAATGTCTGTTTATTTATAGCTCTGAGAAAAAGCTGATTATTTGTGAGTTAACTGCCGGTTCATCCTTGGCCCGGGTCCATTTCAGTAGTCTGTTCGGTACAGGAAAATGAGAACAAAAAAATGTATAATCAATGAAAAAATAACCCAAATTAGAACGAAGAAAGCATGGTCGTTTTGTTTAGACAGCATTATTAACCTAATTAATCTTTTGGTGATAATTTATTTTGGGTCAACTTAAATGTGCTTGGGGTCATTACAATTCCAAATTTCATCTTATTACTTCTTAAAGATGCCTCTTACGCATAATTGATGTTTTAATTTAATCTAGTCTGGGGAAACTTTTTGCGACTTGTTTTTTTTTACTATTAACCAACAAAAAAATTTTTAAGTAAGGTCTTAGTTGAGATAAAAAAGTCAATGTCACGAGCGGGATTCGAACCTACGACCTTAGGCTAAATATGCTGCTGCTCTATCACTTGAGCTATGGTGACATCGATCCATTCGGTCACCAACTCTCCATCTCAACTTACGACGTTCGAATTTTCCCTCTTTTTGCCATTTTCAAATGTCGTGCAATGAGGATTCGATCCTCAGCAGAATTGAAATAGTGGGGGTCGATCGAAGCCACGACAGCTCAAATGATAGAGCAGCGGCGTATTTAGCCGAAGGTCGTGGGTTCGAATCCCGCTCGTAACACTGACTTTTGATCTCAACCAAGACCTTACGTAAAAAGAATAATTGAAAGACGTAATTTGGTCAATTTACCACTAAAGCGTAAATAAAAAACAACAATGCATTAATCGTTTGCAGATTTTGGATGTCAACTGGCATGAACAACTTGACACGTACATAAACGCATTCGTTACGTTTTTGTAATCCTTGCCAATATCTTGCATTAAAAGTCGTAATTAATGATTATTTTATGATCATGAGATGAGGTCTTGTGTGATGTAGGTTTAGAAAAACATTTTTAATGTAGGCGTAGTTAATTTCAATTTTCACCCTTGCAACTGGCTAGGTTTTATCAAATTGTCGACCTTGTTCCTTTCGCAAACAGTTTCAAATTTCAAAGAGCCCAATCGTTGTAATTATGTCGAAAGTGCCGAAACCCGCTTGTGCAACTCTTCAGGTTTCGCTGTTTATGCTCTCTTCTGAAGGGGGGGGGGGCAATTAGCATACATTCCGCTTTCAAATTTTTCGAAAATTGCGAATTAGTCGCCGGTCGTAATATTTTATACAGGAAAGGGAGTTCGGGCATCAGTATATTCCGACTAGCCGACATCCCGTGACTTGGCAATAATAATTAATTCGGCATGGCTCCCTTGTTATTTCACTGATCATTTTATTAGCCCGCTCTAGGAATTCATTCGGAGCCGGGTTCAATAACACAAGTGGGAATCTTTGTAAAATAACTAACGAGTTTTGCTTTAACGAAAAAGGACTGCGCCGAGTGAGGCGAACTTCCTCCGAGAATGAATGAGTGACCTTTTTCCCGATAGTCCTTCGCCTTATTGGCTATTATCGGCCAATAAACACATCTGGGAATATTAATTTAGAGAAAGATAATTAAAATTACCGTAAACATATTACGTTCTAATTTGGCCCTGAATTAGGATTTAGGTATGTGTTTCATGAGCTGGTCTTTAGTTTGATCATCCTAACCCGCCTAGTCTCGTTAATGTTATATTTTTATTTATTTGTAATTACTCTGTATTCAACATTTAAAGCATACAAAAGACGTAAATTAATTCCAATATAATATTTACACAATGTAAACCTTTTTTAAATTTTTTCAATAATTTGAAGTACATTACAATTACCTGGTAGCAAGTAACAGAGACAAAGATATACAAAATGAAAACCAAGAGTTTTATGCGACAATGGGTGCAGTTTAAAGGAAGAGAAATCGTAGAAATAATGAACGCGAACCACGTCAAGATCTGGTATACAGCACTGTACCACCCCCAGGCCAACCATACGGAGCCATTCAATAGGGTAATCAAAACCATGTAGTCGTCCTACGTTAAGGATAATCAAAGGCTCCGGGATAAGCAACTTAGTAAGATAGCCCTAAAAACGGCGCTACATGAAATGACGGGATACACACCCGCCAAGATCGTGAGCTTGCTCGGTCCGGAAAGGAATATGAAGGCAGTATGGATGGGTCTGCCGAGGGGGCCTGACCGTGGATCGATCGGTGTATCTAGGAAGAATAAAGGAATTACGGATCCTCTTCAAAGAAATACAAAAAACGTTTGGACAGAGCCTACGAGAAATCCGGAAGAATAACCTAATATATGACCCGGTTCCACTCCTCGGATGGGGCAGAGTATTTTTCAAGGAAGGTTGACACCAATTATTTCTCATCTTACACAGTTGGTATATTTGGTATGGTACCGTTTAGTACGTACATCAACAGATGTGTAATTACTGGTTGAGTACACTTTTAGATCGTTGGCGTTTTCACATTCAGAACGGTAGATGTTCTTGATACACATGGTGAAGGTCTTTGCTGCAGGGTCGTTTTTATGTAGGATTAACCAATTATTCACCTGTTAAACTGCATAATTTTAGCGATAATGATAATAAATTTACTACAATCGATAGATAAATTTGTACAAGTCGAACCTTCTAAACCGGTTTCAGAATATTAAGGACACCCTTAATTGTTTACATATGTATTTTAGACTTTTTATTTTAATAATCCGAGAAAATCTCTTCCTTTTGTCGAAGTGTTGAACCTATATTTTGAACGTATCTAATCAACCTGGGACGCCTAATCTCGTTAGTTTTGTCTGTCAGGCGCCTTTCGACATTTCGCAGTTGTCAGCCTTTAGTTTTGAGCGTCTGTTGGTCCTATTTGCAGGGTGCTTCACTCACTACGCCGGAGTAAAACCTTTAGTTCATTTTGCGCGGTGCTTGCGGTCCGAAAGACGGTTGCTCCATTAAGGCTCAGCGCGTAACCACAGTGCAAGAAATCAACAATTTTGTTTAAAAAAACGTTTAAAAATGGAGCAATTGTAATATTCATTAAAGAAGTTGCTATACCTAAATGCTTAGTAGGCCAACATGTGGTTCATATATAAATAATATTGCCAAAATCGTACAACTTATGGATGAAAAACATGCACTTTACCATTTACGTCCATGTTCAATTACTCGTTTATGTTTTGTGTGCCGATCTATGCGATTTGTTTTCATGGAAGAAAAAACTGTATCTTTGTAAGCTTAGTACTCGGGAAAAGGGGTAGTCCGTGTCGTATATTAAAGTTTCCTCCCTACTGTGACTTTTATTGCCAAACCCATTGGTCCCAACCGAAACATTAACTACAACGTAACAAAAAAGCGGTACAAACGACAACTCCAAACTCTTTTTTTTTACTGGGCCTAAAAGTGCTGACGAGAGGAGGGAGGTGTAGATCTTCATTCTTATGTAATATAATTAGTTATAATTACTCTCAAATGGTTAATATTGGAGAGCGCCTCACTTACAATCTGACTCTACAATCTAGCTATGGCATGAGATAAAATCTCAAGATTTTTTAATAATCAATAACAATTGTTAACGATAATTTGTCGCCCAGAATGGAATCCTGATTACAGGACATTTGAAAAATGGCAAATAGGAGGGAAAATTCGAAAGGTAGGTTGAGATAGGAAGTTGGTGTCCGAGAGGATCGATAGCTCTAATAGTAGAGCAGCGGCGTATTTAGCCAAAGGTCGTGGGTTCGAATTCCGCTCGTAACGCTAGCTTTTTCATTTCAACCAATACCTTACATAAATATTGATTAAATGAAAGAAGTTATTTGGTCAATCGTACCACGAAATAGAATACATTTAATAATAATTATGTTAATAATAATAATTTATATGTCGTGATAATAGGCGGACGATTAATATTTTGAAAACAATAATTATTCAAATATCGTGAGATGCGGTCTGGTGTGATGTATGTATCAGAAAAACATTTTCTTTATCGTGCCAACGTTTCGATCTTTTATTGAGATCATCTTCGTGCACTCTCAACACGACATGGCACAATTACACAGAAGACAAACACTTTGAGCCCTGAAGATGATCTCAATAAAGATCGAAACATTGGCACGACAAAGAAAATGTTTTTCTGATACCTACATCACACCAGACCGCATCTCACGATATTTGAATAATTATCCGTTAACAGTCACTAATCTCTACACATTTTGAAAACAGTCTGCACAATGTTTATATAATTTTTTATTATATTCTTTTATCCAAAATAAAGAAATAAACATGAAGATATTATTAACTAATTACTTTCGTGATTTTCAATTGGTAATACCCTTTTGATCTGCATGTTATGGGTACGATAGATTTTAAAATTAGATCTTATTCTGATTACACCAAAAGTGTACCATCAATAACCAGATAACAGCTGATCATTTAGCAGTTGTAATAATCAGGCTTTCCATTTACTCACTTTTAAACCTATGCTCAAATATTTTGTTATAACAATAAAAAATTAATAAATGGTTTTCCTATGATAGATCAAATCAATATATACGATGACTACATAAGTCGTACAGACAAGATCAAAGGTACGTGTTTATCGTTTGGGCTAGTTGTTTATAAATCATGATCCTCTGTTAATTGATTTGAAGGTATTGGTTATATTTTATGACTTTGTTCGATATGTAAACGTATGCATTTTTTGGGCTTTGTTAACGGTGAATGGGCCATAGTTACAATTTATTTCCCCGGTTCGTGGGTGGTAAACCGGCTCAAGTCTTAAGTGATTTTGAAAATTCGGTGCTACAACCGATCGGGATTACATATTCACCGTTCCGAGATTCCGCGAGTTGAGGGTGGTCTTTCAAACTGACAGATTTAATAAGACAAGAAGTGAATGTAATTATTAACCAGATGTTTAGCCCGGGGGAAGAAAAAGGAAAAAATTAGAAAATAAAAGACGAAGAGAAATATATCGATGATTTAATCGATCCGAGACCTCTTAGCCCGAATCAGGCCGGTGAGACCAAAGAGAAGAGTGGTCAGAGGCACAAAAAAAGGCCATTGCCATTGCCGGGAGTAATAATTTTATTAACTTGTTTGGCGGGACAGGGCTTTGACGGCACCAAGCAGTCTGCCGATTGATCTGCATAGAGACCGGTTTTGGAATAACTCGTCTAAAATTTATAAGCGCCCTGCCAGGGGCCTGTAATCTGCTGGGTCCTTGTTAGGCCGCCTACCAGTATCTGATCTATTTTCTGATACATTCGTTCAACACACTGTCATGACCAGCCGTTGAAGTCTCCCAACTTCCCACGGCTGTTAACAAATTCGCAAAATTCCCGCATATCCACGCTAACTGATGTTGGGGGGGGATTTCAATGTAAACAAATAAATAAATCCCGAGAGTGTTAGGCTATCAGCGTGTAACATTGTAATCAATGAATAGTTCCAAGCTTTGAAAATGTCATATTCTTGGTGTAATTAGTTTCAGGAAAAAGTACGTACATGTTATGTTATGAAGAAGAAAACCTGATCTTGGTATCACTGTACTACCTTCAAAGTTATCAGACGGCGAAAAATTCTAGGGGTCATTTCTAAAATTGTAGAACAAAGAAAGAAAATTTTCAACAAACATTTTATTACAATAGCCGCACTTGTCGCAGTTTTAAAATAAATATAAGGGGAACTGACCCATTACCTTTTTTTTACTTGTTGCCCTTCAATAGTCTCAACTTGTTTGCAACTTTCGGATTTAAAAGGTCAGATAGTAGAAAGCGTTAGAAACGGACAGAAAACCACCAGTATTGTCGAACTGGCATTTTATTAAAATCTTGATTAGTTCAAAATTTATTTTTCAATTATTCCGAGATCGTGAGATGCGGTCTGGTGCGACGTAGGTTTCAGAAAACAATTTTTTTTTCTTTTACGAGGGTTTGCAATAAGAGAGATATATCAACCCTTGGAGTGCCGGTGTTTTTGAAAAAAGCCAATTTGTATGTTGGATTCGAACGTAGTGCTGCAGGATTCGAACCCGGACCTTTACCTTACAATGATGAGCGCTGTGCCAACGCCTAAACCGTTGCGGCCACCGACGGCCCTGAAACGTTTTCTTTATCGTGCCAACGTTTCGATCTTTATTGACATCATCTTCAGGGCCTGGGTTTTACGAACATTTTTTAAATATAAATGTAGGATGTGAAAAAAGGAATTTAAGCAAAACATCAAAGTATTTGTACTCACTTGTTTATTTTATATGCAATAACCGTAATAGAAAACATAAAATCATGTCTTTAAGTAATTACTGTAATCACACGATTTCAATTTATTTTGGTTTAATTTAATAGCATGAATTAGAAAAAAATTAGGAATAATAATTTATTATGAATAATTTGTATTGAATTAGTTACCGCTCTAGAAGATTCGTCCTCTAGTCTAAACAGTGGTCCGCGGAACCCTTGGGGATCCGCCGACCCTAACTAGGGGGTCCTCTTCGAACTTCGAGAAAAATTAATAATTACAAAACTAAAGTAAAAGTAATAAATAAAATTTATAAAAAACTAATTACAATGAGCAATGAAAAAGAATTTTTTAAATTGTATTTATTCTTCTTTTATTTTTATTTATTTTGCACAATCAAGCAAAATAGGTAGTGTCTCTCTAGTCGGTGAGAGGATCTTTTCACAAAATTTCATTGTTGATACCTGATCCAGCATGCTCAAATTCTGAACGTCTCGCGTATAGGTACAGGTGAAAGTGGAATATCTAAAATATCTAAAAAGCTTTGGTTCCACGACAGCTACTTAGATTTGGGATTTACAAAGGCTGACGAGGGTAAAGCTCAGTGTGTGTGATTTGCACAAAAGTCCTTCGAAACGGTTCCATTGCTTCCAGTTAATTGCGCCTTCATTTTGAGGATACACACCCAAAACCGTGGAGAAACAGACTGATTTTTTAATGAGGAAACGAACTGAGCTGGCTTCTTCTCAACTTTTATTACAAATCATGCAAAAAATGTAAATGAAAACTCAGGAAAAGCGCCTTACTGACTAAGTTATCGACTGGCACAGGCATACCATCGCCGAAACCCTCATTACACCCTGTGTTAATCATACTGTATCTTGCTTATGTTAAAGAAAAAAACAGTAAAACGTATATGTTCGGTGTCCCTTATCATACAATACTGTTCACACAAACTCCACAAGGGATAGTAACAGTATAACTATAATAACAAAAATAAATAATAGTTTTTTTTTACTGAAGGGTGACAACAGCAGAGGTTATATAAACCCTCAGGATGTTTTTTTTCTTTCTTTTCTCTTTGTTTTAAGGCCCATGTGTAAGTTGTTGGGTTTGCATGCAGGGCCGGATTCCGCTGGATTTTACCTTACATTTGGACGTTTACCGTCCAGTGAAGAGCGACGTGTACAAGAGCGACCCCTAAACCGGCCACCGACGGCCCTGTAGAATATCGACCGAACAATACACTATTTGTTCACGTTTGTGTTTTATAAATTTGACATTTTCTTTTTCTCCAGCCTCCTATCCAACATATTTTATCAAACTGGCAATAATCGAAAACGTATGCGTGCTAAAAGTGTATCATGCTTAAATATGGTTTTATTATGTAAATACCCTATATATGATTAACATACATGTAAAAACGTTTTAGTGGTCGTAAACCAGTTTGAGTTATTTTTAGCCCAACTCCTTCCTACAAAGACGGAGGAGGCATTTATTGTTTATCTGGTTAAAATGCAAATGGGTTTGGAGGAGATCATTATTAAAGTTCCGTGATACCAAGATTATTTACGTTTCCATCCTTCCTGTAAGAGAGTTTTTCTATTATTCCAGTACGTTTCTGTTTCTTTCCAAAGGCAATTTCACTGATATTTAATATACTTTTTTGTTTCTTGATAGGGGAAAATTTGAATCCGAATCTCCCCGGGTCAAAATTTTGTCGACGTGCCACTCTTAACGTTTCTCCCTCCAAACGAGTTAAGATCAATTAAAAGAGGCGCCCCGACAATTGTCGAGCTGTTGATTCGCAACACTAAATGTTCTCACATTTAAAGGGCACATGAGAGCAAAGTAGTACTAAAGGTTTCCAATCATACTTCAACATTTAAATAAATAAAAATAAAATAAATTTTCAAAAGTGTTATAACGTAGATAATTGTGTTTTTTTTAAATCCCAATAATTTCCTAAATGTTTACTGTCTGATAGAATCATAACGGGATTTTATGTTGCTAAATAAATTAGAAATCGAATAGAAATGTATGAATTGACCTAATTAGTCTTGTAATAGCCAATTAGAAAGGTACTATCACTCTTGGACCTTCCTGGAAACGCAGGATTAACTCTGGGAACAAACTTTTAATCCTCAACTCTCTCCGATGGATATTCAGAGTAAAAGCATATTTTGCTATTACCATTATATTACCGGGAGGTGTAAAATTTAATTATTGGGAGGTGAGTGCCATTTGCTTGGACTTCGATTTATGGATTTTGTAAAAAAAAATTATTGTCAAGTGGATTATCCATTTGTCCCCCACACCCACATATATAGGGAGTATGCGGGAGAGCATGCGATGTATTTCGACTTGCTAGCCCTTTGCATGCGACGTTACAATTCGGACAAGATGAGAGCGAGGTGGTAACAGCCCTTAGGGGTGCGAAGCCTCTACATCAACGCTCAGGCGGAGATGCGTCAGCTCTTATTTTGAGAATCGGCTACGTACAGTAAGGGCTCCATGTAGCCCAGGTTCGGATGTTAAAGATCCTCTGGTCATCCTATGGCTAAGAGTCCGGAACGTATGTCCCCCATACCCACACCGCATAGGGTAACCGTCCCTATGGGCCTAGGCAAGTCCTACCATCAACTCCGGTGCCTAGGGGTAACCAATGATAGAGGCAAAATCCCCTTACCTTTCTTACCCTTTCTTTTTTCCTTTCCTTCCCCCCTCTGCTTTGGCCTGGATTTCTGAACCCGCACTCCTCAAGCAACGGGTGTATTAGTAGGGAGATCGCAAGATCAGTCGTCCCATCTTACAATAAAACTGAACCACGGGAGTAGAGCACCCAAGCGGCTCTGCTAAATGAGGGTGGATTCGGGGTGCTCGTGGTTTGCAAACAACTTGTGCTTTAGCTGGAGAGTACCGGCCAACCGGAGCCGGAGATAGTGCCTTCTTTATCTCTCCGGGGATGGTGAAAGGTATAGCCGAAAGGCTATGCTGGCAACCACAAAATTGCCTTTTTTAAAGCACATATATGGATGTGCCCTTTTCAGGGTACCTTTGAACTTGGCTAGTGTTGCACTACCTCGCTAGCCAAGGGATATGAGAAATCCCCTTGGGGATATGTCCGGACGTAAAGGATCCTGATGGGTCTCAACGCTCATGAGTAAAGATAGGAACATCATCAACAACATCAACCCCATACACATCCGTTTTATGACCAAGAATTAATTTACTTTTATTGTAATTATGGCGTTTTAATTTATGTGTCTCTTTGAGTTTTTTTCTTGTTGACAAATTTTGTTATCATTAAGTGGTATAAACCACTTAATTATTCACTTAGCTAATCACATGTTGCATTTGTATAAAACATATATTTTACGTTAGAGAAGTTAGGTTATATGATGGTAATGGTTTAATATGAAATCCCATGTTATTTTAAAAAAAATGTAATATTTATTCTGTCTCTTGAAAATATATAATTATCGGGCTGTGTCTTCTTTCGTTTGGTTTTATTATCAAACAATAACTGGGATTTAGTGGTAATTGGAAATAAATCCATTATATTTCGTGATCCGATTGAACAAATAACTTTTTTCAAATAATTACTCTTTATGTAAGGCATTGATTGAAATGAGGAGGGAAAATTGGAAAGGTAGATTGAGATGAGAGATTGGTGTCCGAGTGGATCTATATCACGGCAGCTCAAGTGGTATAACAGCGGCGTATTGAGCCGAAGGTCGTGGGTTCGATTCCCGCTTGTGACTTTTTTCATTTAAACCAATGCATTGCATAAATAGCATCCCCGTTTGACCTGGTAGCAAAATATTTTGGGAGGATATTCATTATTATGAACTATGGCCACATTAAACCGATGATTCTTTTTCTTCACAAAATCGGAATAAAATCTTTATGTACGTTAAAGAAGGAATTTTTAAAAATTTGATATTCCCATCGATAGAATGACTAGTTTCTTGAATATAGAATAATTCTTCCGTGCTTGAAAAATATTTACCAGATCTTTGGGGTGGGGGGTTACACCTGCGCATGAAAATGTTCTAGCACATTAATTGCAGCAGCCTTTTTTCTTTAGGTTAATTGATTAATTAACCCTAGACGAACACTTTTATAAAATTGGGCGATTACCCTCTTGTTCTAGTTGTGAGAATTTCTAGCAACACATTATTCTTGCTTCTGTTTTCTTTTGCGCATTGGTGAAAACGTATCGACAAAAAATCTAAAATTACATCCCAATTTCAGGAAAGCAAGAAATACATAAGATTACAGTGACATCATTTTGAAATTATTAGATAAATCATTAGAATCGTCCTGATAATAGCTACAATAAACTTGTTGAACTGTGTAATTTAAATTTAATTCAATTAATTTAGATTTTAAGTTCGTTTCTATAAGACTACGAGGATAGGCTTCTTTGCAACAAAAATCTCAACTTGTTATACTCCAACCTGGTGCTTTGTATATACATATATTATGATGCAGAAGCATCCGAAGTATCAAATCAGTTGCGTTGCCGCAGAGGTTTTATGGTGTTCTTTTTCTAGCAATTTCCGCTATATCAATGCCAGACAACAACATACTGAGAATTCAAGAGGCACTTGTTTGTTATTTGGCGAGACTTTGAACGCCATATTATTTCAGAAATTATTCTTATTGCAAAAAAAAATTAATTTTGGGGGTTATAATTGCCGTCGGACCTGCTTGTATCGAAAAATACGTTTAAACGGTCCTTCTTGAAAGTTTCATATCTATAAAATGATGTATCTTGTTTGTGTACTCTTTTAACGAAAGATTAACAAAAATGTCACGTTTTCTATAATAGACATTCATCCCGTCAGGTGGCCTACCATAATGTAAGCTGCTAAACCAAGACGTAATTATCTGAAAACAAATGTTATGTGGCCGCAAAACTAGACAAAATATTAAAGAAACAATTCTTTCTTTTTTCTTTTTTTCTTTTTTTTTGTAAACTTTTATTTAAAAATTGAAGCTTCAGGGACAAACATACAAAACTGATAGGTGTTCTAAATGATAAAGGTTCAAAAGTGATAGGTTTCTGGGTTAGAAAAAATGTATAAACGATACCAGTTTTCATGTTAGGAATGGTGCAAAAGAAAATGGCAAGTTCCTTCCAAACTTTGGAACAACCTCTTTTTATCTTTTGGCATCATGGCTGTGATGCCCTTTTTCTTCTCCTTCGATAATATAATGGGATAACTTATTTTTGGTACCCGTTATCACGGTCGCTTTGGATATTCATGCTTTTTGCATCCAAAGGTTGGTCTGCTACTTACATCCAATCCAAGAAGACAGTGTGTTGATCATTAAGAAAGGATTTTCTGGTTAGCGTGAGCAATATTTCAATCAGGAACCACTAGTAATTCGCTTTGTTTAGCTTTTTTCAATGATGGTATGGTGTGGTATTGGTAAACCAACCCCTAGGAAGAGGGGTTTGTACTCCCCAGGCACAGAAGCCTTCTGGCGTATTGTACCTTCCTAGTTCAGTAGACTATATCCTTTTCCTTAGAAGTATCAGGTCATAGACTGATGACTAAACTGTCGCTGCTACAATTTCATTTTCTAAGTTTTTTCATATGTTGAATCTCCATTGGGCTGTTGCTTCGCTTTCGAAGATGATATGGGTGGCTGTTTCCTCGTCCTCATTCATAATCTGCAGATGGGCTCATAGTTGTAGATGTTTTCTCAGAAGCCAGTGACCGGTTAATAGTCCTATCATTCCTCTGAGTTTAGCCCTCTCCAGTTACAGCAGTAATTTTGTCAGTCTTGTTGAGGGTTGTTTCACTATACGTTTACTATTTCTAGCACCGCTAGAGTTTATCCACTTCTAGTTTTGTTTTGTTTGAATCCATTCTGCGATGGAGGATTCTATATTTGTTTTTTTCCCTCAGGTTGGGGACCTGTATATGGTATTGCTTTTTTTATCCCAAGATTAGGTTCGTGCCTATGTATGATTTGACGGCTCCTCCTGTGGCCAAACTGTCTGCTTTCGAGTTACCTACAATTTCTCTGTGCCCTGGAGATTGTTGATTGTTGTCTTGTTGTGTGTCACAAGATAGTTGGGTTTCCCCAGGTTTTAGAGATTTGGATTCATTCGCTGACTAATTTTGATGTGATTCTTTTACATGCTGATGCTGTAAGATCTTATGAGGATGTTTTTGCTTTTACAGTGTAACTTTTTTTAAGATTTTCCAGGACACGAGCATTAATGGCATGTATTTCTGCTTGAAAGACCGAAGCGTGCTTCCCTAATGAGTGGCTTGTATGTTTTGGGCTTGAACAGTAAATACCACATCCGGTTCCTTCGTTCGTTTCAGTCAGTCGTCAGTCAGGTGGACAGTCAACTGTCATATCAGCCCAATCGCACGATAGAAAAATCCACGCAATGGGAACGTTTGGGTGATTTCTTTTTGAGCAGTTTGGCACTATGTGAGCATCATAGCCAGCATGCCTCCATTTTTTACCAAATAATTAATTCTTGCTTTGTACTTGGAGGCACGGAACAGTCCAGATCAGCCATAACTACGGAGTGCGGACTGGAACAGATAACGTGAGGTGGAGTGTCCTTGAGGTTGCATAAGGCACTTGAAACGTTTGGTTGGCACATTTCATTTTTCCCTTCAAGGAGTGCTTCAATCACTTATCGTAGGGTGTAGTGCAAGTGTTGGAGGCAATAAGAACGAATAAAACGTATTTAGGATTTTGGTTACAACGTTTTGGTTTAGCAGCCTTCAGGTGTGCATTGGATTGCCATTAGGAGTACTGCATTTGTGCTCTGGACCCACAACAAACTAAAATGACCAAACCATAGGTCCGTCACAACGACTGGACGACCCTGTTTGCTCACGGACTTAATGTCATGAGACATGCGCACTGGATGAATTAATAGAAATTATTCTCGGATTTGCTATTGAAACAATTCTTCCGCTGATCGCCTTTTGTAAATGAATTTCCTTCACAAAATGAATATGACATACATAATAAATTCGCAAATAAAGTTGGTCAAAGCAGCCGATGGAAGGACAAAAAGATCAGTCCATGTGTAGTGATGGAGACTGTTAAATTCTATATTTAGCATTCAATGGGAATAATTTGCATATCGAATAAAGTCATGCTATGTTGTTTTTCTAAGGTTAACTGCTTAAATTAATCCAGTTAGGGTCGTTGAGCGAGTTTACGCTTAATCTGGACAAGATCCAAAATATTTTCCCGGTGTTGTTTCATTTTATCACATCACGTATAAAACCGGTACAGAGATTTCACTTTTGTGGCGGTTCCCCCTTCAAAAGAATTTAAAATTTTTCAACTCTGACAAACAATAAAGGCATTTAGGGTCGTCGGGGGCCGCAACGGTTTAGGCGTTAACCCCTGTAAGGTCCAGGGTTCCAACCCAGCGGCCCTGCATGGGCTTTTTATTCAAAACACCAGAACTCTGAGGGTTTATAATAAAAAAATGCATTTTCTAGAGATACTTCTTAAGCTAAGATTTAAAAACGAACTGCAGATGTGTTGAAAAGTGCTTATTCAATATTTACGATAATGATTCAATTTTTAAAAACAGCTTTCATAATTGAAATCTCGATCAATTCATTAAAAAACTCACAAAAGTTCTCTACCGGAGTTTGTGTAGTATCTTTATCTAGTATTTTAGTTTCGTGGTTTATCACAATTTGTAGGTTTGTTTTTGCAATCTCGCCATCCCTTGAACAAACCAGATAAAAGGTCAGATAACAAAAAATTTCGAGTGTTTTGGTCATAAATGGCCATTTTCAAAGATAAATCCGCAATATGTTCCTTGTCGGTTGCCAAGGATATAAGAGTGCCGTTTCCCAGTGGTTCGATTTCAACATTTACCACATTTTTAATGAACGATGATGATCATTTAAATCATGGAGGATGATTGAAAGAGACGACATTGTTGCCTAGTTGCCTCTCCGATGACGAACTTTCTTGTAGTTTTTACATAATTCAAGTATAATTATTAAATTTCTGGTTAAATTATTGTAGTTAGGCGGTTTATTTTGAAAGCGGATAGATCGATCAATTAGATTAATTTGACCTGAGACATTTCACCGTGCGGCCATACCCGTAAAACTAATCCATTACGTTACATGTAAGAAGAAGTACGAAAAGTAATAAAAAAAAAAAAAAAAGAACAACCTGTGAAACTATACACGACCGGAAAAACAAGACAAAACACCAAAGATGGGAAATTAATTGAAAAAATGCCGAACGTCGACGAATAATTAATCTTAATTGATTGATAAATGTTTATTAAGGTATTCGTTGAAACGAAAAGTTTCACGAGCGGGATTCGAACCGACGACTTTCGGCTAAATACGCAGCTGCTCTACCACTTAAACTATTGTGACTATGATCTACTCGGACACCAACTCTCCATCTGTCCATTTATTAAATAATACTAAGTATATCTTCATTAAGAGCTCCCCGCGGCCATTTAATTTGTAGCGAGAATCGAATCCTGATTACACGAAATTTGAAAAAGATCAAAAAAGGAGGTTGAGATGGGAAGTTGGTGTCCGAAAGGATCATAGTCACAATAGTTTAACCGTCCCTATGGGCCTAGGCAAGTCTGCCATCTACTCCGGTGCCTAGGGGTAACCAATGATGGAGGCATTATCCCGTACCTTCTCCATCCTTCCATACCTTTCCTTCTTTCCTTTCGTTCCCCCCCCCCTGCTTTGGCAAGGGGATCCTGGGTTACCTCAGGCAACGAGTGCATCAGTAGGGATATCGTAAGACTTCCCGGGTGGGCCATCAGTCCCACCTTAAAAATAAAACTGTACCACGGGGGTAGAGCATCCAAGCGGCTCTGCCAAATGAGGTTGGATTCGTGGTGGTCGTGGTCTGCAAATAGCTTGTACCTTAACTGGAGGGTACCGGCCAACTGGAGCCGGAGATAGAATGCCTTCTCTATCTCTCCGGGGGTGGTGAAAGGCATGGCCAATAGGCCAAGCTGGAAACCACAAAACTGCCTTTTTCAAGGCACATGTATGGATGTGCCCTTTTAAGGGCACCTCTGAACTTGGCTAGTATTGCACTACCTCGCTAGTCAAGGGATGTGACAAGTCCATGCATGTAAAATTTTCCTGGTGGTCCTTCGGGGGCACCAGGCTTCTGAGAAGAAGTCCCCTTGGGGATAAGTCCGGACGAAAAAGATCCTCATGGGTCTCAACACTCATGAGTAAAGATGGATACATCTGTCCGAGAGGATCGAAGTCACGATAGCACAAGTGGTTAGAGCAAAGGTGTGCTGAAAGTCATGGGTTCGAATCCCGCTCTAGACACATTTTCATTTCAACCAATAGCTTACATAAATATTAATTAATTGAAAGAAATTATTTGATCAATCGGACCACGAAATTAAATAGCTTAACACCAATAAATTAATATATACAACTAATCCAAAACTGGGTAAAAACAAAAATAACAAAAACTAAAAGGAAAATAAGTATTGAAAGTGGTAAGGTTGAAGCAAAACTAGGTGTTAAATATGGTTTTGTCGGTAGGAAGTTGGAACCGTTCAAGTATTTGGCCGGTTCTTGGCTGGTTGTTTTCCCTGTTTTCTTTCGGAGTTTCAACGTTCTTCGAGAAATTGGATATTTGTGACAACAAAGGTATCGCTTTCACCTTTACTAGATGACAAATGGTAGACGGGCCGTGAGAGGACGACCATTAATGGACAGGCCTAGTAAACAGTCGCCGGCCTTTTATTTAAATTAGAATAAACCTATTTGGAACACGGGTTTTTAGAAAGTTTTCTGAAGACGCTTCCAATTATCACGTGGCGTTCTATTTATAGGGGGATATCAAAGCGAAGATTGACGGATTCGTCGTATTATCGCATTCCCCTTCCACGTTTCGGCATTTTATCTGACGAGCCGCGGGCCTATAAACGACCTGTTAACTAATGATATGTTAACCGGCCTCGTCCTTGGCGTCTGTTCTAAATTTACCAGGCCCTTCAAGATCCGAGGATTAGCAAATATGTATTTTGACAATACCAAATTAGCCACTTTTTTTAAATTCTGTTAACTCGCTAATTTCATTTGGCGTCGCCGTCCATTATTGCCATAGCCCTCTGTCTGCTGGGCATGAAAATTCCAGGCCCTCTCTGCCACTAGCATAAGAATTTAATTAAAATTGAATGGCCCCTCATTTTAAAAGTTCCACAACCGTTTTAAATGTTTCTATATGAAAAATAACATTTTATAATGTGGAAACTTTGTAGTTTATTATTAAAAACTAAACGATTTATTAAATTAATCCACATTCGCTTAGTGATCATAATTGGTCATATTAATTATCCTTTTCATCTAAGGCCAGGATTCTATTCTCAGCAACTTATGAAGTGGCGTCGGGGAGGAGTTAGTGAAGTAATCACTTCTTTTAATTAATTAATTATTCCAGTTGAGTATTATTTTTATCTATGGGATGATGAATTATTGTCACAAAAGGATTCGAACCCACGACCTTCAGCTCAACATGTCACTTCGAATTCTGCTCGTGCCACTAATTTTTTATCTCACCCAAAAATCAGTGATAAAGGGAATAATCAATTGGAATAATTAATGTGGTCAATTATAACCACTAAGTAAGTATGGATTAATTTAATAATTATAAGAAGTGAAGGCCACTTCATAAGGCGCTGAGAATTGAATCTTGATAACATGGCGTTTGAAATTTCACATGGTATCCGATAGCTCAAGAGGTTAAAGCAGCTGTGTATTGAGCCAAAGGTCATGGGTTCGATGCTCGTGACACCAATTTTTCATCTCAACCAAAAACCATTGATATAATCAATGATTATATTTGGAATAATTAATATGTATATCTATAACTGCATACCTTTTTAAAAATGTCTCAAAATGTTCTTAAACATTTCTCAATGTGTCAGTTATATGCCCTCATATAAGGCATTAAAAACTTTGCGAGCAACATTTATTTTAAAAAATGATAGTCTCGGTTATAAGAGCTTTGGTTGGTATTTAAGCTATGTTATGGGGTTTTACTTCTAACCTCCCCCATATGGATTAGAGGTCATCTGAGTTTCTTTACTCTCTGCCATTTAGTTTTTCACTTGTTGGCATTTTCAATTCTGGGTGAAATTGGTTTTACTTCAATCTCTTCATTATGTTAATAGGTGACACTTGATTTGCTATGCAAGGCACCCATGAAGTATGAGCTGGTACAAAAATTTAAAAATAAATCTATACACAACTCTATTCTTTATAATGCAGCAGCATAGATCCAACCCCTGGGGTGGTAGTGTTTTTGGGGGGAAACAAAGCCCATTTGTAAGCATGTTGGGCTCGAATGCCAGGTTTGCTGGATCACCTTACAGTGTCAATACCTAAACTCAAAAATATTTTTTACATCATATATTTCAAATATGTACTGTCAAATTCTTTTTGATGACATTTTATGCTCTTTGTGAATTTAAACACTAACAGAACTAATCTAGTTTTTTCTCCTAATGTTGCAGAAAAGTGGTATGCTGAGGCACAGTGGTCTCCCATTCAGAATGGGATGCCCCTCTTCAAACTTTTTAATTCAAAGGTATTTCATTTCTCATTCCACTAGTTATTTTATAAATTAATGTTTTTTTTTTATATAAGGTGAGGGTGTGGTGAGGGGGGGATGGTGCGGCTCCCCGCGGCACTCCTAGCTCTCCTCATACTGAGTGTGGCACCATCTTGGGCCCAGGTTATCAAGAACTTGACTGTCGGCTACCTGACAGCAATGAAGGGCACTCTCAAGGATCGCCAAGGCCTGGCAATATCAGGCGCTGTCACAATGGCACTTCATGATGTAAGCCATCAAAAGTTGAAGACCGCTAGATATACTGATACATAACTTAAATTGCAGGTTAATGAGGATCCTGAGCTATTACCAAATGTCACTCTGGTACTTCGATGGAGTGACACGCGGGGTGATACTGTCGCAGCAACACGAGCCATCACCGATATGGTTTGTGATGGTGTTTCAGCATTTTTTGGTCCTGAAGGATCATGCCATGTTGAGGCCATTGTCGCACAGTCCAGGAACATACCAATGATCAGTTATGTAAGTTTCTGTCATATTTTACATATTCTCGTGCTAAACTAGGAATTTATGGGACTTTTTGTCTTTATAGAAATGTTCCGATTATAGAGCATCTGCCGTACCTACATTTGCAAGGACAGAACCTCCCAATACTCAGGTTTTTTAAGCTTTTGTTTTGTTTTAATTTTTGTCCTTATTTGTAATTGACATGAAAAATAATTGTTGGGGATTTAATCTGAAGGTAACCAAATCTGTGATCTCACTTTTACGTTATTACAACTGGAAGAAATTCTCTATAATAACTGAAGACACATGGTCAACAGTGGCAAAGAGTCTTGAAATAGAAGCAAAGAAGCACAACATGAATATAAGCTATTTAAGAAATATACAAGACAGGCACAAATGTTGTGAACAATCGTTAAGTTGCTGTCACAGTGGTTTTTGGTACCAGATAATCCAAGAGACAAAAAAAAGGACAAGAAGTAATTTCTATAAATCTTTCAAATGGATATTTTTTATTAAACAAAATTTATTTTTTTCTTCAATTTCAGTATACGTATTTCTTGGGACATCTATGTCGTTAATTGACATGATGACAACAATGCAAGCTTTAGAAATGTTTGAAAAAGGAGAATATTTAGTAATTTATATTGACATGATGACTTATTCCCCCAGAGAAGCTATCAAATATTTATGGAGTAAGTCATTCACTTGTAAAACTATGTACTTTTAGCATTAAATAAATAAATAAAATTTAAACTAATAATATCAATGTTTCATTATGTTAGTGAATAATCTTGTGCTGATATAAAAAAATTGTATGTGAACTTTTTAACCACACATATTCATTTTTTTTACATTTTCTGTCACTTTAAACGTAAAAACTTCAGTTAAAATAAATAAAAACTTTTAAGCATTTTTGTCTTTCATTGACTATCTTTTAATAGATTCTTATATCTTGTGTTATATTCAGATTATTTATATTTCATATTAATATTTTTTTGTTTTGTAGAACCTTCAGTTTATAACAAACTCAATTCTTGCCAAGAGCAGCCTGGTTTTGTAAAAAGGGCGCGTTCTCTATTAGTCGTTGTATCCTCACCTCCAGTTGAAGATTATGAAAAGTTCACCGAAAGAGTACGGATGTTCAATGCGATGGAGCCATTTAATTTTGCCACACCGACATTGTTTTTAAACGGCTCATACTTGAAAGTAAGATTCAAAGGTGCTTCAGAATTTTTCAGTTATAGACATTTTCATTCATATTTTGAACAGATTCTAAAAGTCATAGGTTGTTTATGAAATTTACCTTCTTTTTTTCTTTTTTTTCAGTTTGTTTCAATATACGCCGCTTACCTGTACGATTCAGTTAAGCTGTATGCCATAGCTCTAGACAAGTTACTTAAGAAAGAACCATTTCTCAATGAAACAATCATAGAAGAAATTGCAAGCAATGGGACAAATATAATTCAAACTATTATTGACACCCGCACATATGAAAGTATGTTGAGTGAAAATGTAGTTTAAGTTAAGTGTATAATGCGATGTATTCCAGGTATAACGGGTACTATGATAACATTAGACAGTAATGGAGATTCGGAAGGTAATTTTTCTGTCCTTGCCTTCAAACCTCGTCAGCTCGCTGAAGATAACTTCACTTGCTCCCACCAAATGGTTCCTGTTGGGATATTCCTTCACGGTGCTTCACTTCCTGTAAGTATAGAATGAATCCAAAGTTTTTTACAGTTTTCATAGAATGTGTTGCTTATAATTACAGGAATTTAAAATCAATACTTCTGTGGATTGGGCAATAGAAAAACCAGAGGATGAACCTTCGTGCGGTTTCGACTATGAACTGTGTGCCAAGGACGATTCACAAAGAGGTTCAATTATAGTGGCAGGAACGCTAGCCCTACTTTTGTTCTGTTCAACTGTGATAACATTGAGTATATATAGAAAATGGAAGATTGAGCAAGAGATTGAAGGCCTCTTGTGGAAAATTGATCCCCAAGAACTTCTAGACTACCAAGACATTGTATCTTCACCGAGCAAGGTATTAAATTAACATTTATAATTACTGAATTGAATGAATGTGTTTTGCATTGTTGTTCAACTGTGGAATGTTTGGTATGTATCTAATTATTGTTACTCGTAGTTTCATTTTAACCCTTCAATTTGATTGAATTGAATGATTGAAAATACTAGCACATGCACAACAGGATTGATTTAAAACATTAGTATATCACAATATATTTGAACAAACAATTAGAAAATTTGGTAGTACAAAAAGAAATTGAGTGTAATCCATATTTAATATTTGGAGAATTATTTAAAATTGTTTAACACACCTGGACAAGGTAGGATTATACATATGAATCCATCTTGCTGGAGGCAAACACTTATTTTTGTATATCATGGGCTTGCTGTATAGAAATGTTATAAATGGTGCTGGTTACTAAATCAAAAGACTAAACCAACTGATAAGCAGAGTTTGTACAATTTAAAAGTTATAAGTAAAATTCAAAGCAAATGTTTAAATCTGATCTCTGCTATGAATCATGTTGATGGATCTATCCAGACATACAACCAAGTACAAACATTGTGGCATGTTCATCTGTGCAACAAGGCACCATTCAATCCAATCCATTCTCATTGAAAACGTACTGGTTTAGTGTTGTTAGTACATGTACTGTAGTACTGTGCAGGACAAAATTATGGATTGAGTCTACATAATCATGATCCTGTACACAAAAGCAGAAGAAACTTTGGTAGAAAGTGGAATGTGTGGAAAGTGGCAATGTCTATACCCACCATGCCATACCATAAATTGTGGATAGACACGTATTCACAATTAATAATAGTTCAAAGATCAGACTTAGCTTCCCTGGCAATAATTTATTTTGGCCACAGGAATATTTACTAATGAGGAGTTCATTTGTTTAAAAAATCAATAAGGAATATGTGCTCATGAAAACTATATTTTTCATTAAACAATTTTTACCTTATTTTTATTTTCTCACAAACAAAAACTATTATTTATTTTACAGTTGAGTTTAGTCAGTGCTACATCTTTTGAATCGAGATGTGGTCCACAAATGTTTGCAACCACTGGGCAGTACCGAGGGATTATGGTGAGGGTGAAGGAAATAAAATTTTCCAAGAAGAAAGACATTACACGTGAAATAATGAAGGAAATGCGCATATTGAGGGAGTTCCGCCACGATAACGTGAACTCTTTTATTGGTGCTGTTGTTGAACCCATGAGGATACTTATTGTCACAGATTATTGCGCAAAGGGAAGCCTTTATGTAAGTGGATCACACCTATGTACATTTTATTTTTTTAATTAATTTATTTTTTATTCAAGGACATCGTGGAGAATGAAGATATTAAGCTGGACAAAATGTTTGTAGCTTCTTTAGTCATGGACCTCGTCAAAGGGATGATCTATATTCACAGTTCGACCCTTGGGGTTCACGGAAACCTCAAATCTTCCAATTGTGTTGTTACTTCTCGTTGGGTCCTGCAAGTGGCCGATTTTGGACTGCACGAATTGAAGAACTGCCCTGAGAATGATAGCATCGGGGAACATCAGTACTACAGAAGTATATACTTTGTAAATAGAAAACATTCCAGTTTCTCTGAGGTTTAGAGTTTTTTTTTTTCAAAACTTTAGAGTTTCTAGGTTAGTCAGGGCTCAATAGAAGGACAGAAGAAAACTTTGCATTTCTTTGCCTAATGTTAGAGCAGCAATATGATGTCTCAATTTTGACAATTGATTGAAGTAAAAAAATTCAAGTAGTTGCTGATTGAAATTAAGAGTTGGTGTCTTGGCAGACCAAATATAATCTCAACGGTAGAGAGGGGGGGAGAGAGAGAGAACTTATTGAATATCATGGGTGTAAAAGTTTTAAAAATGTATAATCATCCTTCAACTTTAACTAAGTTGACTTAAAGTACAAATTATGTTTAAATTTTATTTTTTGTTAAGTTTTGTGATCCGCTTGACCAAATAAATTCTTTTACATTAATTAAGGTTTTTAGTTGAGATAAAAAAAGTCAATGACACGAGCAGGATTCGAACCTATGATCCTCGGCTAAATACGCCGCTGCTTTACCACTTGAGCTATCATGATTTCAGTCCACTGGGGCACTAACTTCCCATTTCAACCTACCTTTCGAATTTTCCCTCCCTTTTGCCATTTTTCAAATGTGTAATCTTGATTGATTCTTGGTGACAAATGAAATGGTCATGGAGAGCTTTTGTGAAGTATACTTCATTTTGCTTATTGCATTTTATTAGGTTTCGGGGTCTGCTCAACCAAATAAATTTTTTTCAATTAAAACTAAATACTGGGTTCAACCGTTATTGTTTAACACAGGAAAGTTTTTGACAGCCCATTTTTACCCAATCTTAACACAGGTTCACCCAACTAACTGGAATTAATTAGGAGAGACTATATATTATACATGTCTTCCTCACATAACAATTTTTATTTAAATTATTGAAGAATATTGTATAATTAGATGTCATAGCTATTTATTTATAGGTCAGCTATGGGTAGCACCTGAGTTATTGAGAAAAAGTCCTCCTCCAAGAGGAACGCAGAAAGGTGACGTTTATGCGTTTGGAATAATTATGCATGAAATCATAGGCCGCCGTGGTCCATTTGGTGCATGCGGTGAAAGCGAACCGGAAGGTAAGTTTCCTTTCAATTTTAAAAAGTGACAATTTTATTTATACTTTATTTTAAAAAATTTAGAAATATACAAAAAGGTCAAACAAGTGCCTCAACTGGACGAAGCACCTTTTAGACCCAGCTTGGACATCATTAGAGACTCTGAAGTATGCTCAGACCAGGTGCTGTCCGTAATAGCTGAATCTTGGTCAGAAGAGCCTGAACAAAGGCCTGATTTTCAAAGTATCAGGGTGCGCTTAAAAAGCATGCGAGAAGGAAAGTGAGTTCTGAATTATATATTAATAAATTTAATATAATCAACAGCTTAGATCCATGTAGAAGCTAGTTATATTAATTATATTAAATAAACAATTATTGTTTTTGTTTCCTTCCAGGCAAAGAAATATCATGGATCAAATGATGGACATGATGGAAAAGTATGCTAACAATCTTGAAGAAATTGTTAACCAGAGAACATTAGAAGTTTACGAAGAGAAGCGAAAGACAGAAGATCTTTTGCACAGGATGTTACCTGAGTAAGAAAATAATTCATAAAGGGCATGAGCACAATATATCATGGTTAAGATCGTTACATCTTATCTCGTATTGGTCACTTTTCCTTAAAATTTTCATTAACAATTCGATTCCATAAAAATTTGAAGAATGTAAAACTGTGTGGCCTTTGGATTCTATAAATCTTATGTAGCTTTTCATAATAATTTGTAAATGTTCTCACACTTGTAAATTATATTCTCTATAAGAGAGCTTCTTTCAATTAATTAATCTTTATGTGAAATGGGAAGTTGGTGTCCGAGTAACTCGAAGTAACGATAGCTTAAGTGGTAGAACAGCGACGTATTTAGCCGAAGGTCATGGGTTCGAATCCCACTCATCACAATGATTTTTCAACTCAACCAAAAACCATAGATAAAAAGAAAAATCAATTGGAATAATTAATATGGACAAAGAAAATATGGATCTTAATCTTAATCTCAAGTGCTCTATCTTTTCATCAGTGCATTATAAGTAGGTAATTTGTGCTTTAAAATGAATATGCTATGGAATGTTCTGCACTGTTAACTGGGAAAAATAGTGTTGTATCTAGGCAATCATTATAAATGGGAGCGTTATATATCAGTTTTACTGTAATTGAACTTATGGACAGGGCCATAAAGAAACTTCGTTCTAGGATCTAGGATGTGAACCAGTTAATCACAGACTTACTATTTTTGTATAGACATGCTTATTTACTAATTATTTTAACATAAACACAAAGTTATAAGAAACTGATATAAAATTTAAAGATTCTTTCAACTATTATAGACACTTAAACCATAATATCTCTATGAGGCAACAGATAGATGATGAGGTGGTTGCACAAAAAAAAAAAAAAAAACTATAAACATAATAAAATGCATGAACCAATAAACTATGGTGCTTATATCAAATGTTACTTCTATTACATCAAACTTTCGTAATTGGAATATAAGTTTTTTCTTCAATGATACTGCCTAGATAGGCACATTTATTTCAAAAGAAACTCGTCATTTTCTAAGAAGATCTGTAACAATTTTGCTTTGTTTTTCGCAGACCAGTAGCAAAGAGTTTAACAAAGGGATTTGGGGTCGAACCAGAGTCTTTTGATCTAGTCACTATTTACTTTAGCGATATTGTAGGATTCACGGCGATGTCAGCAGAAAGCTCACCCCTGCAGGTAATGAATTTAGCATTTTAAACATTTCTGGCGTTTTGTTTTCAATAAAAATTATCTTTCAGGTTGTTAATTTTCTAAATGATCTCTATACACTTTTTGACAGAATTATTAAAGGATATGATGTTTACAAAGTTGAAACTATCGGAGATGCTTATATGGTGGTAAGTTATTTGGTGTTAGTTTGAACTAGTTTAAGCTTTTACAAAATTTATTGTCTACAAATTTCACTTCTATGAATATCAAATATAATTTGAAATCGTGATGTCTCAGGTATCAGGTCTTCCCATCCGAAATGGAAATTGTCATGCAGGAGAAATTGCATCGATGAGTTTAGATTTACTCCAAGCCGTTAAAAACTATCAAATCTCGCATAGGCCAAACGAGACTTTAAAGTTGAGAATCGGCATACACACAGGTCTCAACAACTTACTTGGAAAACTTTATGTACTAATTATAATTTATTTTTTTAAATTTAATGTTTTCAGGCCCAGTGGTAGCAGGAGTCGTTGGTCTGACAATGCCGAGGTATTGCTTATTTGGTGACACTGTGAATACAGCGTCGAGGATGGAGAGCAACGGTGAGCCTTTACGGATTCATATATCTGAACAGTGTAAGCTCGCCTTGGACAAGGTGGGTGGTTATCGAGTCGAAAAAAGAGGAAAAATCTCTTTGAAGGGTAAAGGCCCTGTAACCACCTACTGGCTCGTCGGAGCAAACGATTTCGCAATAAAACGAAGAGAGGTGCGATAAATTGGATCAATTAATATTATTTTAGAATCTAATATGACTTTTATTTAAAGGTCGACGTTACGGAACTTGGTAGACCCTTGTTTTGTCGTCCAAGAAGGTCGCCAAGAATGTTAACAGGAGGTGTAGACAGCAGGAGGCAGAGTACAATCTTAAAACAACCAACAAATCCATTGCAATTACGTCAATTTGTACGATACGCACATTCCTTAGATCAATTCCCATCAGTAGCTATTCAACGCTCGGCAGTAAAAAGAAGTTGCCATTCTCTTCAGGTGATTTTGCTTGTTTGTGAGTGTACGTTGTGCAAAGTGCATGTAATTTTCTACTGAAAGTTGGTCTGCCAAATATTTCAAATAATACGATCTAACCTCGAATGAAAATAAATAAATTGTTTATTCCATAGGAATACTGTTAAAATTAAAACTATTAAGATTCATGACCTTTAATGGAGAAAGGTTCGGATGATGAAAAAATGTAAAATAAATTTAAGTAGATACGAACTTTATATCTTTTTGTTATCGACTAAAGTCATATACACAAGGTGAGTGAGAATGAAGTGTGATCATTGAAACGACAATCCTTCTATTTGTATTTATAAATAACATTTCAAATATGTATCACACAGTATAGAGGAAACTGGATTATTTTGTCATACTAAAATCATTGTTTTGGCATTAAACTGTTAACAACTGTGAATTAAATATTTTTACAATATTTGATCAACACGACAATTTTAAGCCGACCGATTAAATACCTATGGATAAAAATAGTCATACAATTTTTAGTGTGTGTTATTTAGCGACTGGTTATTCAATTATTTGTTCAAGAAGTGAGGAGTGGTCAGGAATGAAGTATTTTAGAAAAATGCCTTTTTCATTTTTTTTTTCTAACTTGACATTTCAACCTTTATTTGGTCGGGTCATTTCCAAATTCTGGGCGAATAACAAAATACACCTTAATTTTTAAAAATTACTCTACCGATGTAATAACAAATTTTGAACCAAGTATTTCATACATAAATAAAGTGTGTTGTTATTCTTGTAGTGTCAGGTGTGTTTTGTGTGAAATTGTGTTCTGCATTTTTATATAATTGTAACAGGGTGGCATAGCTACACCAACGTCATAAAGCGAATAAACTATTAAATTTAATTTTATATTCCTTTCATTATCATCATAAAATAATTAACTTTCTTTTCAATGTTAGTAACTGTGCCCCTTAATCACAAATCCAGACCAGAAAATCTTTGAAATTTTTGTTGGTCATATGTGGGTTTATTGGACTGAAATGAAGTCGAGAAAGGGACTTCATTTCAGTCCAATAAACCCACATATGACCAACAAAAATTTCAAAGATTTACTGCCATTATCCCCACCCTGTCACAGTCTTATAGAAATTTTCTCAACAATTTCCCACGAAACAAATGCGATACCACAGGAATAGCACTACACTTTATGTAAGCATTAAATGCTCGGCTCAAAATTTATATTATTTACTTCTGTGTTGCATTTTTTCAATCGACATAAGTTTTGCAGTTCACCAAAATTCTGAACATAACCTGAATAAAGGTTGAAACGTTTGCAAAAAAAAAAGCAAAACTGTTCTTCCTAAAATAATAGTTCATTCCTGACCATTCATCACTACTTCAACATTTTTTAATATTAAATGTTTTTTTTTTTTTTTTTTTTTTTTTTTTTTTTTTTTTTTTTTTTTAATTAATCTTACAATGATCTATTTGGCCAGACTTGTAGTTTAGTTTACAAAACTTTTTTTCTTCTTCTTCCCCTCCTCCCATGTACCTACCTTGGCCATTTTGTAAAATTTGTGAATTATTCTACTTTAGGAAAAGGGAATGTCCGGCGAGGTATGCGGCAATGGGGCTTTGGTAGTGCCTTTCCTTGGTGACAACAAGAAGTGGCATTCCCTGGAAACAGTTCCAGCAGAGCCGTGTCCAAAGAAGCTGGCTGCGAGGTCTTCTTTCAAAAGTTGGCTCGTTGGTCTTTTCAACAACACCAGCTTCAGGAGTAGTGATGCGAGCTTGCGTAAAGGGGGTTACCAAGATCTTCAGCCGGAAAGAGAGAGCATCGTGTAACTATGAGATTTAAAAGATAATATAAAAATGAAAAAAAAAATTAAAAAACAACAGAAAAAGTGTTGAAATCGACTACTGTGATTTTTTTACTTCATTTTCAGTATAAGTAACATTGTGGATTTTGTAATTTATTGAAGGGTGTTAATTTTGTATGATCTAGAAGTGGACTATTTATTGACTGTAATGAATTTATATTTTAATATTGTGAAATAATTGTTGAAAAGTATACTCTGGGGACCTGTGAAAATGTGATTTAAATATTTTATTACCTCCTCAATTGAAATGAACTAGTTTCTTTTTAATTAATTCGCTTACAATTTAAGCACATCGAAAATTTCATGGATTGAAATTTTTTATCGTCCAAAATCGTCTAATGCAATTTGTTTTAAATTTGAGATTGGAATACATGTTATATTGTTCATGTTTTTAAAACTTATAGTAATTTTGTAAAATATAGAAATCCTCTACTTTTACAATTTGATGACGCTTTGTAAATAATATATTTTATAGTTATGTATTACTGTTATTATAGCAACCTGTTTTAGTGTCATTTGAATCATTTAGAAAATTATAGATGTAAGTTATACAAAGATCACTTTGCTAAACATATACGTTGTGTAAATACCTTGTTTGGACTGGAGCCATATTTATTAATGTAATAGTTACCTCAAAGAATGTAATTACCGAATATGACATTCACCTAATTTCTCTACATATCGAAAGTAAATTTTTTTTTTAAATTCTTTTTTCATTATTTCTATCATCACAGAAAAACTAAGTGATTTTACTGAAGAAATACATATCACCTGACCATTAATTGTCCGAAAGCCAAAGCTCAAAGCACAAGGTAACATGTTCACTATATTTTACTTATGTATCATTTTTCCAGTTATCCCTCTGAAAAAAAAATAGAAAATTCATTCAAATGGCTCTTCGAATAAATGTTTCCATGTTGCCATAATTAATTCTAAGCCATTCTGATTGTTATTATATCCATTGATACAGAAAAGTATTTTATTTTTTAAATAGAAACCTATTTTCAAGTGATTTATTGTTTAAATGTATAAATTTTGGATTGTGTACATAAAATTTGATGAAAGATATAGTTTTCTATTGGACGTACAAATGTAATAAATATTTTTATTTCGGGCTTTAGTGGTATAATTGTGTTCTATTATTTTCTTGCAAGTGTCAATTATCAACTGATAACGAAGGATTTTAAGTTAAAACAAACAAATTTGGGAAACTTGAAAAAAAAAAAATCATGGATGAACACCAGAAACGTTTACATTTACAAGATTTGTAGGGATGGCTGTGAATATTATAGATTAAGGGGAAGTGTCACATAGTAAGCTGTGCCAAGTATTAAGAGCTTTATACTACATATTAGTATTAGCTATACATATTCATATAGTCAATTGGCACAAAATGTGTCCAACCTAATTTAAAATATTTTAATAAAGCAAATTTAAATGTTGTTTCATTGTTCCACATTTCTTTTTCTTTCTTGTTTGTTTAAGTACCTTCCATCAAACTAAAATTACTTCAGGTCCATGACGTTTAGTATTTAGGGAGAGAAATGTACAACGTTTTGGCAGCTTACATTTTACAGTATAGTACAAACTATTTATTTACACATTAACATAATGTAAATTTAAAAAGTACAGCGTATACATCTTGTGTCTGTACGTAGATTGAAAATACCTTGCAGCTTTTAAAATATTGTAAATTTGTTATTTTTGTCTGCGTCATAATCATTTTTATCAGCTACATTACCGATGCAAAATTGGACTAATTAAAATTTCTTCACTTTTCGGGCAGGGAATAAATTTACACACCTTTAAAAATAGTATTTTCAAATCGACTGCAACCTTACTACTAATAATCATTATTACTAATAGTCATTATTAGTATGCCACAATTGTGTGTATATGGACTATTTGACACCATGGATCTTTTGCACCTGTGGAAGACTCTACGTTTTGCTTAATATCTTTTAATGTACAATGCACAAGGGCTGGGACAGCATTATACCCAGTTTCTTGAAATGATTTGCAGTGGTCTGTTTTGTTTTTTGTGAAAAAATGCTCAATTTTGTATGCACTTTTTCTGCATATGATCCATTTTCCCATACATTGAGGTGCCCTGGAATAAACCTATTAACTTTCCCTAATGTATCTGATGTCAATATGCCTCTCGATTGCCAAATGTAAAACAGAAAATTTGCAATTCTATTTTCTGTTTTTGCTAATGAAAAATTAATAAATTGATTTTTCTTTGTATTGTATTGTACTGACAGATTTACATCTAAAAAAAATCGTAACTAGATAGATAAAATTTTAGTCTTACCTTTTAAAAAGATTGATTAGGGATGGTTATGTTGTTGATATGACCTTTCTATTGCGAACCCTTGTTTTAAAAAAATAATTTAAAAATGTTTGTGAAAAACAACCTATTTCCTATATTCAACCCAGAAATCTGGTTTTGTTCCTTTTCTAAATTTACTTGACTTGTTAAACCAATTATTAAATTATACAATTATTGCGAATATATTATAGGTGAAAAATAAACTGTCTTAAGGCAATTGAGGCAGTAAAATCTAATATGTGATGTAACAAAAATATGCTGCAATTAGCAAAAATGCATTTGTTTTGAGAAAGTGTGATGGGTTAATAGTGCAGTGTGTTTGATGTTTCTGATTGTCAGGTGGCAGACCTCATCGCAATGTTTAGCTTTTAATTTTAGACAAATTTTAATGGATCTCCATCAAAATGACAGCCGTGATTTGAATAATTATACAAATAAGGCTTTAATTACTGATTAAGTTGCAGATGGGGGGGGTACATTCATAACTTTCCTTTCAAAAAAGTGTATAAAAAGAATTGTCAGAAACATTCAATTTACAATAAATACAAAATAATTCATAAACTATAAAACACTGCAGCTGTTTTGCAGCTGAATTAATGCACTTACAATTGAAATGATTTAGGCCCTACACAAAAGAAAACAGCATTTAAAAATGAAAATACAGACATGACACAGAGGACAGAATAAATTTAAAAGTTTCAAGATGGCCAAAGTAAGTGTTAAAGGGTACCAATATAATTTTTAATAGTGATAAGTAACATACAGTTTGGAAAAGTAATAAAACCATGGTTAATTCCCTGAATCGATCCCTCTTGAGGGTTAGTATTATATTTAGTCACTTAAAGTTTTTTAAAAAAGTCCAAAACTAATGACTGCTGTAAGTGTAAATAAAATTATCATATATTATCAATTATAATTCTGAGGGCATGTACACATTGAGAAAAGAAAACTAAACAGAAAACAAAGATGAGGTGTAATGCACAATTCTTGTATTTCTTATCTTTTCATTTTTCTTCTTATAATCTAAAATAAGAGAAATTTAAAACTGATGTATCAATGTTAGGTGAAATTATTATTTTTTTAATGGGATTGTAATAACTGGGTCATCTATAAATTAACATTTTACTTTATTAATTTATTCTGATGTGTCACTGTAAATATATTGCATAGAGATTAGTGACCGTTAATCGATATCTGAATAATACTGTAAGTATATTGCCTTTTGAAAGTTTTAAAATAGTGTGTGGTGTTTAGTGACGGTTAGGTAATGATTATTTGGAGAACGTGAGGTGCGGTCTGGTGTGACAAAGGTTTAGAAAAACATTTTCTTTATCGTGCCAACTTTTCAATCTTTACTGAGCTCTGAAGATGATCTCAATAAAGATGGAAACGTTGGCCTGATAAAGAAAATGTCTCCAAATAATTTTAAAATAGTCTCCAACCCTCAACTGTGTGTTATCTTATATGAGGTATATAAACGTTTAAGAATATATCTGTATTACTAAGCAAAAATTGGTAATAATAATAATATTAATATATGTATTAGCTAACTTCTTGGATTTTTTATGGAAGTTCACAACAGTAATATTAATAAAGACTAACTTCCTAGATTGGATACTTCAGTTTTTATTTCATTTAATTTTTTTAATATTATTTTTATATACTCTTTCCCCACGGCAAATGTGTAAAAGAAATTATCTCTTTTTCTTTCTTGGCCGACTGCTCGACTAACAAACAATAAAAAATAGTTTGGCACCATTTATTTAATATTTACTAATTACAATAAGTTTACTGTAAATTTATACATTTTAAGCAAAGTGAAGCTGAAATGAAATTTATTAATTGATTAAATTAAAAGTTATATACTAAGGCTAGTTAAATTGTTTATTTATTTTTAGAAAATTCAAAAATGTAAAACAGATGACAGTATTGATATTGATGGATTCAAGGAAATAATGAAAAGACCGATTCATTTCATATCTTGCCTGAGCCCATGTTCAGTTTATCACTTTTTTGGAGGAGATACCAATTTGAAGAAGTATAAAAGAAAAAGCTCTATTTGTAAAAAATGTGGGTATAAAAAGGTGAGCTTCATTTATGCATTTTTAAATTGAAAGATATAAAAACTAGATTAAAATAAAAATCACAAATGGTTGCATAAATCATTTTCTAATACTACTGAAAATCTTAACTCATAGCTTATTTTTTTTAATTTAAAATTAATTTATTCAATTTTTCAATTCATTCCAATTTTAGTTGTCGGAAGGGATTTACCCTGACAAGAAGAAACAGGTAAAAATTGCATATACAAACAATATACATAAAAAAATATTACATAATATTATTAAAAATGGTATTTAAATTCTCAATAATTCTAATTTTAGTTGTCGAAAGGTATTTATCATGACAAGAAAAAACAGGTAAAAATTGCATATACAATTTATATATGTAAAAAATATTACATAGTAGTATTAAAAACAGCATTTAAATACTCAATAATTCTAATTTTAGTCACCGGAAGAGATTTATCGTGACAAGAAGAAACAGGTAAAAATTGCAAATATAAACAGTTTATGTTAAAAAAATATTACATAGTATTATTTAAAATAGTATTTAAATTCTCAATAATTCTAATTTTAGTCGTCAAAAGAGATTTATCATGAAAAGCAGAAACAGGTAAAAATTGAATATACAAATAATTTACATATATTGTAACTTACAATCTTATTTTATGATAACATCACTTTTACATCTTATGAGATATTTAAGTTAGTTGAATATCCAAAATGTGGCAAAAAATAAATAACATAAAATGTCAAACTTTATTGACTAAGTCAGACTATCGGATGTCCTAACATAAATCATGTTAATTTAATCATCATCACAATTATTGATTAATTTAGTAGGCTATTAATATTTTGGCTATTAATAAAGTTAAATAAATAAATAAAATAAATATGATACAGACTCAAAAACCGAAAACTGGACATTCATATTTTGCTGTTTATTTCAAACTATATGTATTTTATTTTACAGTTTATACTGATTACAAAACTTGTTACTAACTTACAACTTAATGTGTTAATTAAATGAGATCAGAAATGAATTTTAATTTAAAAAATAATTATGAGGGTTTGAAAGAAAATTTAGTGATAAGATAAATTATTGTATGAGTTGTTTTAATCTATTTTAAACATTTTTTCTGTTTTAATTTAATTTTTTTTTGTGTGAATTGTCTTTCAAACCATCATAATTAAATATTTTTATTTAAACTCATGAATTTCTGATCTCGTTTAATTTGGTTGACAGTCTTTTTGTTTAAAAAATTTACATGTAAATCATTCTAATGTTAAGACCTGTAAAATAAGGTAGTTTGATAAAAATTGAAGTGATTACAATTATTACTTACAGCTACTATATTTATATTGTTCCAGCCCACAAAGGACATTTTCACCATTACAGACCAAACGGTAACTTTTTTATTTGTGTTTATATATGCTTATTTGTAATGTGTAAATATTAAAAGAATTACATTGAAATCTTTTGCCCACTCTATATTTATATGCTAATAAAACAACATTCTACAGTTTCAGCCTTCAAAACATGATAATGTTTATACTCCAACAAACAAGGTAAACAACATAATCGTTATTTTTTATTTGGTTCATTCTATAATGATTAATAAATATTTTGTATAATTATATCTGCACATGAGAAATATCTTTTTTAGGCCCTTTTTTTGTTTTTGTTTTTTGTTGGAGGTCTGCGAGTCAGCGAACTCTTGTTTGAACCAGCACAAAGACACTTACTTGGTCTGTCTCCACTCAGAGTGTGTTTTTGGAGTAATTCAAATGCATTTTGACATTGTCACATCTTCAGTGAAGAACTGTCTGTCAAGGCCTCACTGAAGATGATGCAATGCCAAAACGCATTTGAATAACCCAAAATACTATGCTCACTCAACATGACAAAATATAGTTTTTGAAACCGAAATGTTGAAAAATTATAATTTTATTTAGAAAAAGACAACAATAACAAAACAAGCAAAAAAGAATTTGTTGATGAATAATTAAATAAAAATGTTTTCCTAACGAATAATAATTTTTGGAGAATGTATGATCAAGATGGTATAAAAAAAATTGCCTTGCTTCTACAATAGGCATTTATTACATCAGACACTTTTCAGCCTAATACAGACCATCTCTAGTGGCTAAAAAACAAAAGTGATAATTATTACTATTACATTTTGGTACATCCTTTATTCTTAGCCTATGTATAATTAGTGAATAATTTGTACCACTTTTGTTATTTAATCAAAGACGATGGTGACTGAATGTGTCTGACGTAATAAATACCTATTGCAGAAAAGACGACTTATTTCCAACTCACCAAATTGTTACGTAGTTCCTCAAAATCATGATGGACAACATTAAAAAACCTAGGATTTGGTTAGACCCATAATATTTGGTCTTATTATTAAAGAGAAACTTTGTTACAGAATAGTGTTCCGATAGAAACAGAGGACAAAACCACTAACACAGTAAATGTAAAGTATAAAAATTTTAAACTTGTTATTTTTTATATAATTTTGTATGTACAATAATTATAGGCTGAAGTACAAACCACTCCAAAAAAATTTAGTATTTCCTTGCCACCTATCAAACAAGTGACACTAGTAAGTTGCACCACTACATTTTTAAATTCCATTATAATCATTATAGCCTTATGATTATAATTATTCATATAGTTTTGTTTGTTTCAATTTTAAATTTTTAATATGGATGTACATATGCAATTTTTCAGCCTCCGTCTATCATAGGCCCCTCTATAGAGAAAAATATACAGGTATTGAATAAATTAATAAAGTATTTGTGGTTGATATTACAGACTAGTTTGATCAAATTGATTAATTTGGCAAAAACTATTTTGAAGTAGAGGTTTGTGTACACAAGTGTGCATGCAACATCCTCATGAAATTTGATCAAACTACAAGTACAGTAATATTTCACATATTATGCATATGAATTGTAGATATATTGTTGACAAATTTCATAATAATGGTATGTATTTAGAGAAAATTAATTAATTATTTATTTTAAAGTGTATTATTTTGTTTTTTTAAGTCTCATGGGAAAGTTACTCAACATTGTGTGGATGAAAAAATCTGTCCCTGTGCCAAAAAGGGAATTTCCTGCCCACTTTATCCGACAGAAATTTTAACAGATCCAAACTACAAATTACCCCATAGAGATTCTCCTCAATCTTCCACCACGAAAAAGAATACCGTCTATTTTCAAAGAGTTGAAACTTCAGTGCAAACCGATTTGCAATCGACGGATTTAAAGCTTCTGCAAACAACTGAACATAGATCTACACAAACGGATTTTCCAGCTGCAGAAACGGTTAGAGATCAAAGTAAAGAGGCGTCTATGCAAACTGAATTGCTACTTGACGATATTAAAATTGCTCAGCCCGTAAAGCCAGTCTCTACGCAAACAGATCCAGCACTTTCTGATGGAAAGATTAGACATTCAATTATAACAGTTGGATCTCAGAGCAGTGTAAATGCCCCAAAATCGAACACTCCAAATATTGAAGAAACAACGAAGAAAAATAATCATTCTAATCGTAAAGGATTATCAGCCAAAAATTTAGAAAAGAAACTAAAATCTGGTAGTTCGAAACATATTAAACGTGAAAAGGCCCATAAATCGCCAAATAAAGGAAAACAAAAGCAGTCTATGAATACACCTCCTCCGACTCGACAACAATCTGCTTTCAGTCAAGAAACATCTTTGTAAACATTATCTTGTGCAGAACTCAACAGACCTAATGCAAAGAGCTTCTACGAAAAGGTGCATTATTAGAAATGAATATTTCTGTTATACAAAAATTTAAGACCAATATTTACTGTGTTTACATTCAGTTGCAGCTTCTCCCAGGCCAAGTTATCATCTTAATGGAAACAAACTAAAAACTATTTCATTATGGTAAGAAAAAAAATTAATAATGAAAAGGCCTCTAAATTCCCTTTCGTGTACAGCCAACAAAAGATTTTAACTAAATATGCCCTTTCTTTTGTCATTTATGGATGGATCCTAAGTTTATATTCACAGCACATAATCTGAATTCTAACTGCTACAGGGCTTAACATTTTTACATAGTAAGTAAATTACAGCTTACAAGCTTGCTGGAAAATGGTTAAATAAGCTTTAACATCAATGAAAAGTCTTGGTAGATCAAGCATTATTATTAATTAATTATGTGTAGAGATTAGTGACCGTTAACGGATAATTATTCAAATATCGTGAGATGCGGTCTGGTGTGATGTAGGTATCAGAAAAACATTTTCTTTATCGTGCCAACGTTTCGATCTTTTATTGAGATCATCTTCAGGGCTCAGAGTCTCACTCTCAACACGACATGGCACAATTACACAGAAGACAACCACTTTGAGCCCTGAAGATGATCTCAATAAAAGATCGAAACGTTGGCACGATAAAGAAAATGTTTTTCTGATACCTACATCACACCAGACCGCATCTCACGATATTTGAATAATTAATTAATTCATATATGTATTTGTAGTTATAATTGACTGTATTAACTATGTATTATAATGTTGTAATGAATTATAGTTTTTATCTAAGGTCTTGGTTGAGATGAAAAAGCTAGTGTTAAGAGGCTTAATTCAAACCCATGATCATCAATATGCCGCTGCTCTAACCGTTTGAGGTATCGTGACTGACCAACCAAGACATTAAAACAAAAGTATAATCAATCTAAATTATTATTAATAATATTTATATTTACTCAAGACAAAGAACAAGAGGAACTTTTTTTTTTTTTTTGTCGTTTCGGATGTAAAAACACCCCCTGAATTTGAAACATTATTTGTGGAACGCAATACATATTCTCATTTGTTGTTTTAGGTTGCGTTTGATAACACTGCTTATTCGTAAATCTGGTTGAAAATGAACTCAGGTCCAAATTCAAACCTCCATCAATTTACTTCACTTACAAATAAAGATGAAAATCATATTTGAACATTGATGAATAATCCAACAAACCTTTGAAAAGATGGTGATCATCAATAATTAAACATTCCTCACACAGGAGCTTATGTTAGCTTACAAAGTTGAATTTTTATTAAATCTATGTCTAAATGAAAGCTGTTAATTTAATTTAAAATATTTTCAGATGAACACTTCTAATGCCATCACACAATTGTGGTGACTGTGCAGCAGCCAATGAGCATGCAATGTCCTTCTATAATTTGCATTATAGAAACTCTATTTTTTGGGCTATTTTAAATTCCTCTCAGCCTAAACTGTCAAGTTTAATATTCAAATTTTAATGAGCTTTCACTTTCATCATTCACTAATAATCAGTGGAGCGAGCAACTATTGTTACAAGCAAGTTTTGTATGGAGCAAAAAGTCAAATGAACTCTTAAAGTTTGTTTTCTTATTGAGGAGTCTAATTTGATGTAAAAAAAATTCATGATGATGGTAAAATGTAATGTTGTCATTTAATGTTAATACTTGTACCAATTCATAATCATAGCAAAGAAGCTATTTTTCCTCCCTCGGCATATTTTCCCCTCAAATGGGCGGCCAGGGGTCATTTGGCTCTTTTTAGCTGGCTGATCAGGCCACCATTCATTTCTCTAAAGTTAATGCCTTTGTGTTATTTCATTACTGTTGAAAGAGGCACTTTGTAACTTTTTTCTCTAACTCTGACTTACAAACCTTCTCAGTTATTAGTAAGAAGTTATGGGCTTTTGAGGCTGCAATTCACTTTTTTTATTACTGAAAGTAAAGAACAAAAAATTTAAATGGGGAGGAACTTAATGAAAATGAACTCTTTTCAAATCAATTTCTGCCTACTTGCCAATACAATTTTCAGTGCTATCAACTACCACAACATACCCAGTGGTAGACCAAATTGGCTAAATCAATTTGTTATTAAAGGACTATAAAAATAATTTTTAGGTTAATTATAAAAATAAATAAACAAAAATCCTCTTTCACACTTTTATTAAATGATATCAACACGTCTGGTAAACATTTAACTATGATTAAATACATTTGCTAAATTAAATAAACCTCTGTCCGAATAAGATTTCTACTCAAAGACTAAACATTAAAGGAGTTTTTAACAATTTTCCATATGGTAGAAAAGATTTTGAAGTATTTTCAGCTGAGGCATTCTGCATATACAAAAATGCAAATCACTACTAAGTTTAATATAGAATATTCATAACTCTTTCATTTCAAAACTTATTTGCACTCCCTGTAAGTGAGTATATTTATTTTTAAATTTGGATGTTAACTAAATTACATTGTCATTTAAGATTGACTGTGTGCACTGTTTTAGATGTACCGTTAATATGGCAACCTCGTTTATAATGCAATGGCCAACAAAAAGTCAAGTACCTGATGAAGATACAAGAACATTCCTTAGATACATAGGTAATAAACATCTGAGAAAACAGTAATTAATTTTAAAATATTGAAAAATAATTTGTATTGTGTTATAGGGGCAGGGTTCCTCGTTGGCTGTGCGCTTTCTGTATTATTAGACTTTGATGGTATAAATATTTTGTGTATGAATTTGTATATTTTTTAATGTTGAGTTTGGTATTAATTTATCAGGTTGGCCTTTATTTTTCGGGACCAGTGTTGGTGCAGGTCTTGCAACAAATTCACTTGACAATGCTGAAACAAAAATGCTACCTATTCAAAATGTCCATAATGTGTGAATTTGAACTCTATTAATGTACAAAATCAAATCTTCAAAATCATATTATTAAAACAGTTTACCACTCTATTTTTTAAATTGACTATTAACAATTCACAATATTAATTAAGAAATATTATTTTCAAAATTTATATACTCTAATCAGATGAATGTTAAATATAACTTTGAAAACACTCACAGAATCCTAAAATTATATGAAACTAGATGGTAGCATCAAGTCCCTCTCATCTGCACGAGGGAAATTGCTTTTGCCAAAGAGAAATTTTTCCAGTCATATTTCATAGCACAGAAATATTAAGGAACTTTTTATAGGAGGAAATATTTAATATCTTCTTTACAACTGGGGAAAATAATACAATTTTTAGATGGACTAAAATTCAACACTATATTATACAATATTTACAATAGTTCTAGAATGGACATTGGTGTGTTCATTATTCTTTTATGTAAGGTCTTGGTTGAGATGAAAAATTTAGTGTCATGAGCAGGATTCAAATCCATGACCCTCATGACACTAACTTCCATCTTGACTAACACCTTACATAAAAAGAATAAGTAATTGAAATAATTAATATGGTCATTAGACCACTAAACATAAATGGATTAATATTTTTCATTATGTTTATTCTGTTTGAATGACTGCAGCATATCGAGAAAGGCAATGAACTTCTGTTCTAGAGGGCAAAAAGAACTTAAGTTAAGGTCGTAGTTGATCATTTTTATATTTCCATAAAGAGCTTAGCAAAGGAGTGCAATGAGTAGAACTGGGAACTGTAGAATTCTTCACTTGGTATTAAAATCCTAATGACAAAATAAGTACTCAAAGTTATTGCAAAACATCATAATGGCACAAAAATTAACCTCTCTGCAGACATAAATTATGATGTAAAGTAAGTGTGAATACAGTGTAAGATAGAAGGTAAGTGATAGGTAAAGAAATTTTAGAGATATTATATTAAATGGGATGGTAACTAATTATCTGACTTATTAATAGCCCAAAACACAGATTTTTATAAGAATAAATCATCCAAATTTAAAAGGATTGCCTTAATACAGTACATATACAAACAGAGCCAAACAGGTGGGAAAAGGGCAAAATGATGAGTTATATCCATGAGACATGAACTCTTTAATTTTCCAAGCTGAGGTCATATGGGTTGGCCATTTCCAATCATTTTAGTCTGTCAGATAACTTTCAGCCTTACATCATCATGAAGAGTGACTAGGTTGATAAAATCATGGAACAGGTTCATCACCCCATGTTGACATCTCACCATGAGATTATACAAATTACCTTTGTATATGGAAGTATTTAGAAAAGGTAGACTAAAAAACGAAGGTAGAAAGATCGACTATCGGATATCTTGCTGCATCTTCACCTTTAGGTACATTATGTTCATATAACTTTAGCTACAAGTTAGTCTGGAAGTGCCTATATCCCAAGTGATAGTTCAGCCCTAAGAGGGAGCTTGGATATGAGAGGGTAACAGTCAAATTAAAGGTTAAATTTTATTTATTAAATTCACAATTTGTTTTTTATTATGCAATACAGATATTGTATTCAAATTCTCAAAGAGTTTATTTATATCATTGTACCAAAACAACGTTCCAGGGATTATTTCACACTTGTTTTATCAACTAAGTAACAAGCTTAGACATTTATTTATTTAGCACAAATATTAATGCAAATAAAACTACTGGGAAAATTCCAGTTTCTAGATTTTAGGTGTGTTTACAGGCAAAACATTTATTTTTAACATATTTGAAGGTTAATTTCACATTTTTTATCGCTTTGATGACCCAGATTTTTTCCTGTAACACTGTATCACTCGTGATATGCTGTTAAAAGTCTTAAGTTGGTAACAGAATTTCATTATTAAATATTATTTTATTAAATTGTGCAAAGAAAATTTTGCACTGTCTTTTTTTTAAAAGATGTAATGACAGAGTTGGAGTTAAACTTATAACCAAATGTTTATACTTCTGCACTATCAGTATTAATTAATTTTTGAAAAACCATGTCTTCAACCATTCCTGAAAACTAGGATTGTTTACTTACTCAAGTTTACCCCAAGTTCCAGGTATCGCAGCACTTTCTTAAGTAACTCATTTTTTTTAGATTAATTTTCTCTGATGCCAAAAGTACTAAATTATCTGCATACATTAACATTTTAAACCGATTACTACACCATCCAAGCACTATGGCAGATCGCTAAAAAAAAGCGAAAAGTAGTGTGCTTAGCAGGCACCCTTGCTTGACGCTCATAGGGTCAACCAAATGGTTCGGTTAATCCATTATGACAACATATGGAGGCAGAGGATCCAGTAATATATTTTTTAAGGAATTGACCAGGGGCGTCGGTGGCTGCAAGGTTTCGTCTTTGACCCGGCGCTCATCACTGTAAGGTCAAGGTCCGGGTTCGAATGCAGGGCCGCTGGATTCGAACCCGACATACTTACAAATGGGCTTTTTGCCTTTTTTTCAAAAACACCGGCACCCTGAGGGTTTATATGACCTCTGTTGTTGCGAACCCTCGTACAAAAAAACAAAAAACCCGCAATTCATATAACTTAGAGAACAGATAATGATAATCGATGTAGTGGAATTGTTTTGACTAATTACAATGGTTAAGTAATATTCATAGCTGTCCTCCTGAGTGTAGTTAAGCTTATTATTTGTTAGATGTGTGTCGTAATTAAATTGTACCCTGGGGCTTTTCCAAGCTAGAGTTTTCTTTCTTTACTTTTTTAAATTGTGTAATTTTCAAAACGAATCGATAGCAATCTTTGAGTCACACAACACCACGATGTTACCTACCCATTTAAGAGGTCAAACAATAACAAACAAGTGGTATGGAGCTTTTTAAATAAAACTTCAGTTTCTGTCGAAAGTGTAAAAAATGAGCGATTCTTCAGAAGAACCTCCTCCCATCATCGTGAGAAACGCAACTAGTCTTCAGAGGCTAAAGTTGGAGAAATTAATGAAGAATCCTGTAAGTCTCTTTTGTACATCTTGGGCTGTAAAGTCGTCTTGTCGTCTGTTAGAGCATTGGTGTCTTATGTTTGATTGTTTTAAAGTCTCTCTGTAAATTCCATATAGTAAAATGTTTACTGATTAAATCTAAACATTTTATCAAACGAAGATAGAAAGCTTGTCATATAGTAAGTACATTTTTTTCATCCGATGCACAGATCCAACTCAACTGGGATCGTATCACACACCCACGAGAAAAGTGACTCTTATATATACTTGTAAAAGTTTTACGGGAGAGGCATATGGAAGTTAACTTTTTTGTCTTATGGATTAAGTACATTCCATTATCCAGTTGTTGACCATTAAAACTGTATGATATTTAGTGTCCATTATTTGGAGATGGTGAGATGCGATCTGGTGTGATGTAGGTTTTAGAAAAACATTTTCTTTGTTGTGCCAATGTTTCAAATCTTCATTGAGATCATCTTCAGGGCTCAAAGTGTTTGCTTTCTTGTGTTCTTGCCTGTCGGTTTGAGAGTGACAAGAATAACATATCTACACGGAAAACAAACGCTTTGAACCCTTAAAATGATCTCGGTAAAGATTGAAACGTTGGCACAATAAAGAAAATGTTTTTCAAAATTGTCTTTTGTTTCTCCAAGACTTAAGCGTAAACAAAAAACTTTAAAAATTCAGTTGTACTACTTCTAGAAACTTACCCATTTTTGAATTGTGACACTTTTCTTGCATACATCTATTGGCTATCAGTAAATTAAGTTAGTTTGTTTGCTTTAACAATAGTGGTGGTCAATGGATCTCTGTAAAGCTATTATTATTATTATTTTTTTTTTTTTTTCAGTAGTAATAGACAACATACAAACTTAACAAGCAAGCATAAATATCTGTTACAAAAAACAAAACAAAAAAACAATTGATTTAACCATTGTTTTTTATAAAGTGAAATTAATATAGGCCCTGATGATGACCTTTAATAGTTCTAAAGCTTCGTAGTAACAATTAAATTTGCATTTTAATTCAAGACCATACCTTGATCAAGAGTTTGCAAGTGAAAAAGTGGTTGTTACTTGTAACATTGAAAATTAAAATAATTATAAAATTAGTACAATTTTGCTCTTACAATGAAGAGAAAAATGCAGCATAAGAGTACAGCAAATGTTGTTAGATTCAATTAAGGACAGGCAATTTTTTTTTCATAAAATATAATATTGTGTTAATTCAGATTTACAATATTTCAATTTTCTATAACAGTTTTGACCTACAACTTTGAAGTTGAGCCTTCATGCTTCCCAGATTTGTTAGTGAAATCTGAAGAAGCAGAACTGTGACCTCTGTAGGTCAAAATTTCCTTCTCATTACCATCATTAAAGTGCAATGAGAAGATCCAATATCATTATTTTGCTCTAAAGTAAATTCCAAAGAGGTGGAATTTGAAAATTGGCATACTTCTTTATTTTAATGGCAGTTCCCTTTTTGTTGGTTTTCAACGTATTTAGAATGTAAATGTAATAATCAAATCGAATGTGGATGTAAAAGTAATTTTTACAAATATTTAAAGTATGTTTGCTATGTGTATAAATATTATATATAATGTGTAAATAATCTCAGAATCAAGAATGTATGAATGCTCAAAATTGTGATACATTGACACAGGAATATTATATTGAGATGAATCGGTTATTATAACAACAGTAAGTTATTCCGGAGCACCATAAAATCCTTCTTAAAACAAGAAGAAAAAGAAAACTGACCTAACTAGAAATTAGGTATTTTTCTTGATAAATTCTCCAATGCTATACAGCTGGACAACTACGATATAACATTTTTCGCAAATGGAAACTATATTCCTGATAAATTCAAGTGAAACATGGTGCAGCCAGCACATTCAGTAGCAAAGAGTCAATACCATTTATCCTATAGCATCACACCCCCAATACTTAAAAAACAACTAAATGATCAATTTTTAGAATTTTTTTTTACTTTTGTCACTTTTCTTGTGGGTGTGCGATATAGTTGCAGTAGTGAAAAACATTCTTCTCTTAATGTGACTGTCCAAGAGGAAATCGTAAAAATTTTTTATATCCATTTGAAAGTTGAATTTTGCCAATCCTTGTCTCAAACTACTCACTATCATTTTTCTCACGGGAACTCCACTGTCAATTTAGTAGACTATTTGAGAGTGGTCATAATGGCATCATGATAGAAAAGCAAAGCTGCATTAATTGAAGTAATTATTGTACCCATATTACTTTAGATAAAAAGTACCATCAGTTAGAATAATTACTATATAGAAAAAAAAAAAAAAAAAAAAAAAAAAAAAAATATATATATATATATATATATATATATATATATATATAT
>CM077107.1:26983268-27003239 GCA_039619505.1 Cimex hemipterus
ATATATATATATATATATATTGTATTGTAAAGTATAATAATGTTACATTATACAACTAACGTAAATTTATATTAATAAATATATTTAAGTTAATAATTAATTTGTATGTTATAAATTAATAATTAAATGCATATATAAATTTCTGGGTCCCCTGCTTTCAGGAAAAACCAATATTGATCCCAGAAAGGCAGAAAGAAAGGAAACTTCCTCATGTACCGGATTTTGTTCGAAACGTCATGGGCTCGAGTGCTGGTGCTGGGAGTGGCGAGTTCCATGTTTATAGACATTTGAGGCGTAAAGAATATGCAAGGCAGAAATACATACAAGAAAGAGGTCAAAAGGTATTACAAATAGCTGAAATTTATAAATTAGAACGTGTCAATATGTTCTGCAATATGGAGAGTTGGTTCATTTTGTAATTTTATATCTCTTCCAAAAGGCAAATATTTCATTTATTTGCTGTTAATATAATAATAGTAGTAGTTATGTTCATTTCAGAAAAAATATTTACTAAATTACATAAAATATAACAAAAAGCAAAAACATTAAAATATTCACATTCGAATAACCGTTGTTAGTTCAGTATTAATATTTTAGTAATATCTTTTTATAATGTTAAATAGCATTCTACTATAGAAAATACCTATACCTAGGCAAACATATTGATGTTTTTAAATATATCCAGACACCATTTACATTTTTTTACAGATATTAAGAGATGAGGCATATCAACGCAAGCTTGAAGATAACAAGAAAGCAGCTGCAGAGAAAACTGCTAAAAAGAGGGCCAAAAGGTTGAAGAAAAAAGAAAACCTTAAGAAAAAAAAGCTTTTGCTCAAGAGCATGCCCAAAAGTGAGAGTGATAGCAAGAAAAGTGAAAGTGAACTCAGTGATAGTGACGTTAGTGACACTGAGGATAGTGATAACACCAAGACGCAGGAGGAAAACGGCAACCAAGAAAGCCATGAAGTTGGAGGAACTGATAAAGAAAATGACAATATTCAGACTGAGAAAATGATGGTAGATGAAGTCAAAGATGAGAAAGAGGAAGAACCTTCTAAACAAACTAATAAAAATGAATCGAACGAAGGGGAGATTAATAAACAAATGGTTGATGAACCAACATCTGTTTGTCTGAATTAATACAACCTCAATTGTAATGTTTATGTAAATAAATATATATTTAAACTCTTTTTTTCTATTTCCTTACAATGCAAATAGCAATTGAAAGTAAAATTTAATAATTTACACAGGTTTGTAAAAAATACCATTATTTTAAAAACATTCATTTTTATTATGTGTTGATGTCCGTTAACATAATGTTAACACACAGACAAACCTACATCCTTTATCCAAATATAAATTATTTGATGGTTCCATTTGTCTATTCAATCTATAATCTGTTTGCACATTTATTTGAAAGTTACATTTTAATTTTTTAATTGTATTCATGATTTTTAAGTTGTAATATTTTGGCACTATACAAAACACCCGGGTCGTGAAAACTTCACAATTCATCATGAGGCCTTTCTATGAAATTGTATCGTGTATCTTCATGTAAATTAACCTTTTTCCAAAAGCGAATTCTGCCATAATTTGGATCTGTAATGAACTCATCGTCCATAGGATCAGCACTTTTAATCTTCAAATAGGAATAATCAGGTAATGTCTTCTTAAGTGGCAACAATTTTTTTTGAAAAGGTTTCCTGGAAAGATTTAGAATTTAAAAATCAATTTAAAAAAAATGGAGGGATCAAAATTATTTTACCCAGTAATAAAGGTCATCCACAAATCGACCATTCTTTTCGACACTTCCAATGACTCTTTGATATGGTCAAAATTCACATCTTCACATCTGAGAACATAAAACAGGTCATCAGCATGACTAGTACCTGTGTAATAAATTTATTTATTATTTCATTTTGCTTTATTTTATCTTTATCAGCATACATACCTGAATAGACATCCCTTGATAAATTGAAGCGTTCTTGCAGGCCAGTTTTGCCTAAATATGAAAACTGGATTGTGTAAACATCAGAAGAAAGATATTTTGCGTGATACAAGGCAGCTAACGATACAGGCACTTTAAACACTCTATCCCCAATCATCTTTAACGAGTAATTTAAAACAATTTATAGAGTTTTAATTACTGACTTATGTCAAAGTTTAAGATAAATCATTCGTTTTATCTGTTGGAAGTGTTGACTTTTTCTCACTTGTGTTGTAGGCTGTGTTATTTTGTAAAACTTTTATTAGTTTGTAAAATGTGAATTGAATGTACAAGCTTCACTTTGAACTCAGTTCAACCACAGAAGATGGCAAAATGACTGGTTGAACAATACTGAACAGATGGTAAAAGATCCTCACCTTAATTAATTGGAAGTTAATTGGCACAAAGGACTGTGAATGAAATGAAATAACCTTAAAATTTACAGGGTTGACTGTTCATAGGTCACAGATTTTGTCCAAAGTTTTTTGGTAATTCTACATTTCAAAATATCAAACATGTATCTGGCATTTCTTTTGAGTAGGCCCTAGTTTTGCGAATTAAAAAAAAAAATTATATTTTTATTTCACCACACTACTTGCTCAAATCAACTATGTGATATATCACTGTACAGCATTGTTTATGTAGATTGCAAGAAAAATATAGTACAAGTTATCAGTTTATCAATCACCAAAAAATTTCTAAAAAATAAATATTTTTTCAAATAAATTAGGTCATAATTTTTTTTTCATGAAATTTTGTTTTAGCACCTCTAGAGACCACCAAATATAAATTTGTGTATGAATATAAATTTATGAATTTTTTAACCACTAAAATTGTTTCAATTTTTAAGAAGTTGTTATTGGTATATCTTATTAAAATAACTAAAAGGATTTTAACATACCACAACCAACACATACCATTTGAAAGAAGAGAAATGTAGCTTTTTAACAACATATGTCCTGTTAAAATATATAAAAGATTTCTACCAGAAAATTATTAGTCAGAAACATATTTTTTAAATTGAAAAAATAGTCCGAATTTAAGCAATTGATAATTTTTTAAAATGAATTTTTATGAAAATCAGTCTTAGGTTTTGAGAAAAATGGTGATAGAGCTTGCACTAGATATGCCAGTTAGACAGGAAGGACATCGAAATTATCAATTTAAAAAAATTTATTTACACTGAATTCCAAAAAGTCAGTATATATTTTATAAAGCTAGAATCACAACAATGAAGCCAAAAACAAATTTTCACCACTTTCTACAGCGCTTAATTGTTGGTTAAAACATGCAAAACAAGCAGTATTTTGTTGGTTTATCTTTTAAAATCATACCATTTTAGAATATTTTGCATTGTAGAATTTTTCATTTTTATGGTAACCAACAATGAAATTATTACATCAAAAATAATATTTTTCTAAAATCTATAAATAATGATTTATGTCCATCTCAACTCTATGATCCACCAAACTAGTCCTCCCTTTGTTAGTAAATTAATAACAATTTATTAAAATTTTTAGTGTTTTTGGTATTTTTAATGGCAAATTTTAGCTTAAGAAAAAATTACCTCGATAAGTGCTTTTTTCTTATCCTGTACACGATAGGTTCCAAAATATTCATTTCTTATCATTTTGCTAACTGCCGACTGTTTATTAATGTGGGTAGTAAAATTGAAATCAAGAAGATGTGGAAGCACTGTCTCCCAGTTGTCATTTAAATATTCCACTTCTTTTGGATTAGCTAAAATCTCTGGAATAATATCATATAACATAAAGAAAACTTGAAACATAAATTTCAATCGAGAAAAAGAAAACAATGAAACAAACCAGCTCCTGGATAAAGTCCTTCGTCTTGAGTGAGTGAAAACAAAATGGGTACATCATTGACCATTTTGTTACGAATCAGATAAGATGGAAGTTTGTCAATGAATGAATTATTCCTGTTATGTTCGATCACTGGTCCGAATGGTGTAAATGGGTTGTAAAGCCAAGGCTAAAAAATTTGAACACCTTAAAATCATCTGCGTATATAATAAGAAAAATTGTACAAAGACATTTTCAGATTAAAATACAATTCTACTCTTTAAAAAAAAGTGTTATCCTGGGCAACTTCTCCTACAAGAGCATCAAATGATAATTCAACGTATGTGAACATATTTACTTAATACATTTGTAGTTGTAAATACCAAATAAATGTAATAACAAATAAATAAAAAACTCTTTAAAGTTGTGTAATTATAGTAAATATGACAGCATAGTAAAAATAAGCAAATAAAACTTTACAAATAAAAGTATCTTATAAGACTGCTGAAATCAAAATATTTGGACTTATCTTTCCAACATGACTGAATTGCCTTTCTGTGGAATAGGAATCCAAGGACAAAAAGAAAATAAGGGAACTATGGAATTCACTTATTGGACATAAACAATCCAAGAATCTTCTAACCAATTTCGGATAGAAAGAAATCACAGAATGTGTCAAAGGAAGCAGGAATAGACTGCGAATCCTAACAGTATTCCTAACAGGACACTGCAGATTAAATGGACATCTAAAGAAAATCGGAGTAATCCAAGATGGCACATGCAGATTCTGCACAGAAGCAGAAGAAACACCAACACATCTACTAACAAACTGCGGAGCAACATTAGCCCGCAGGAGGAAGTGCTTTGGGATGTACAATGTGACCATAGAAGAGCTTCAACCTACAAAACCGGGCCTATTAATCAAGTTTCTTGATGAATTAGGACTCACCGATGTGCTTCAGGCAGAGAACGGACGATACAATAGCTCTTAAAGGGCGCAGCATACATACCCTAGAAACTTTCAATCGATCAATCATGACTAAATTGACAATGAGCTAATATTTATGTCACTAATCCATTAATAATTTACACTGCTTCGTAAAAACAGTGGTGCACTTTGAAATTTTTATTTCTTTTTTAATTATTCAGAAATTGTGAGATGCAGTCTGGTGTGATGTAGGTTTCAGAAAAACATTTTCTTTGTCGTGCCAATGTTTCGATCTTTATTGAGATCATCTTCAGAGTTCAAAGTAGCCACTCTGTAATTGTGGCACTCTCAACACGACACGCAAGAATGGCACAATTACACAGAAGACAGACACTTGGCACAATAAAGAAAATGTTTTTCTGCAACTTACATCACACCAGACTGCATCTCACAATTTCTGAATAATTATCAATTAACGGTCACTAATCACCACACTTTTCATTAATATTAACAATGAAATTTTTTGTTTCAGGTTTGTATTATAATATTTGGTTAGTTTGAATATGATATAGTGTGAAAATAAAAATACCTTCAAAAACAACAAAATAATTTAAAAAAGAAAAAAACACTTGTGAATGAACACAAAACATAATAAACTAAACTTAAAAATCATTACCACTCTAATATTCTCATTCTTAACCACTTCTTGAGAAATTTCATCCCAAATCTCAACTGTCGTAAATTTCAGCTTAGGTAAGGTTGTTATTTATTTTATTTTTTTTTTAATTTGTTTTACCCAAAGTCTAAGCTTGTCTCAAAAGTACTCAATGGGGTTCAAATCAATATGGGCTGGACTTCTCAGAGTGAAAATATTGACATCTCAAAGCTACTTCATAACACTGGTGGTGACAGTTGGTCTTGCATTATCTTGCATAAACAAATATTTTTACCAATAACAGGAGCAAATGGCACAACCTATTCTTTGAGAATTTCTATCAAATAGATTTTGCATTGAGAGACAGCTTATTAATAATGTTTAACTATGTTTTTACATTCAAAGAAGTTCCACTCCACACCAAAAGACTGAACCACCTCAGGAATGGAGAGAAAACTGGAACTTGTCCTAAAACAATAACTTTCCTTCATTACTGTCTGTCGAATGTCGGTGCAAACCTGTTGCTGGCCTTATGGGATGTTGATCTTGCAAATCTCCTTATTGTTTCAGCACTAATGGGCCCAACCCATACAGTTTGAAGTCTTTGAGGTGTTTCAGATGGAGTGGAAAAGCGATGTCTCTGAGTGTGCAATCTGATAAATCAGTTGTCAGCCAGTCCCCTGGCTCTGGCCGACCTGGTCTCTGAAGACTCTTTTTACAGTTCCTTTGCATCCCTTTGTACCGCTGAACAACTGTCATTTAAAACAAATCTAAAAATCTCACAGCACAAAGCTGATTTCTTCCATCATCAGAAAGTACAATGGCAAGGGCCACTTGCTCGCTGATTATAGGCATTTTTGTTATCAGTTTGTTTTGTGCCACCAGCAAGGCAATTCTTAAAGGCATTTTTAAAGGATTAAATGCCATTTTTGATAATTTATTTATATTGTATATTAATATATTTATATATTGTGGAGATTTTAAAACAAATAAGAAATTAAGTGATTTTGCCTCACAATTGACGACAAAAAAATACTTTCCATCTAATAATAATTATGAAACCATTTTTAAAAATGCATTCAAAACATTGTCAAATTAGAAAAAGAAACAAAAATTTCAAAATGCGCCACACTTTAACAGCATGTTTATTCAAAATAATTTTACCATGAATAATTTTGTCAGTTGGAGAATTTGTTTGCCAGGCCGGTTCCTCAGGCAATCGACCATTTTTTCTGTGTCATGTACAGGGCACCCCATTTCATTTGCAATCATTTCAGCTTTGCCTTTTGAATTTTCAGTCTGTGCCCAGTGGCAAAGCGCTGATCCACTAAGGATTATAGCACGTTTGAACAAACCTGGGAAAAACAATTAATAATTTACAAAGTTTACATTATTTGACAGTGATTAAAACCTTTGCTCCTTGGAGAAAGAATATGATAATGGGCACTAGCAGCTCCTGCAGACAATCCTGACAAGGTAATTTCGCCAGGGTCTCCTCCGAATGCTTTTATATTATCATAAACCCATTTCAGGGCAAGATTCTGATCTTTAAGACCGTTATTACCAGGTAAGATGTCATCTTCAGTGCTTAAAAATCCTAAAAAAGAACAACTAACAAATTAAGGAAATGGTGCTGATAGTGGTAAGGAAGTATATTCGATGATATTTTAGGCAACATTTAGTATTCTCCACATTTTGTAAATTATCTCTCAGAACACACTTCATCATTAAGTCTTAAACTTGTACACATTGACTGTGTTAACTATGTAAAAAAAAAAAAAGATAAAAGATAAAAAAAAATAAAATAAAATAAAAGATATCTTGTACTCTGTATTATTAATTTATAACTACATAACATGTATGTATAATCATACTTTTTTCTTATCTTTGTTGTTAAATACATTACCTAAAATGCCAAGCCTGTAGTTCATAGTGACTAAAATAACATTTTGATCCAACAAATACTCAGGCCCACTTGACAACCCAGATAAAAACATAAATGCTCCGCTATGTATGTTAACGAGGACGGGCAGAGAATTAGTTTTATGTACATTTGGACTCTGGAATGTTCGTTCATTTGCTGAAATACACTGTGAGGGCATTAAAAACAAAATGAATTGATTACCTCTGGGACATAAACATTCAGGTACAGGCAATCTTCTGATCCGTAAACGGGATCGTCCATTTTGTAGTAATAATGACTGTACTGAAGGCAGTCATTGGGTACACTTGTAGCATTGAGCAATCCTGTCCATGGTTTTGATGGAATCGGGTCCTGTTCAAAAAACCATCATAAATTAAAAATAAATTCATTTGTTTCTTTTTTGTGTGTTTAAACCTCACTCTAAATCTTAGATTTCCTACAGGCGGTTCTGCATATGGTATCCCCAAGAAAGCTGCTATTTTTCGCCCTGAAATTGTTTCAATGTATTTTCCTAGGACCTTACCCTGCAATACTGCTACTTCAGGGTTTGAATCAGCCCACGAACTTAATATTGTTGTAAGGAATAAACTTAACAGAAAGAACATCACCATTGTAGGTCGGTCTTGTAGCTATGTAGATGAAAGACTTGTTGATAAGGCAACAAATATTAGAATACAAACTAGTTCACATTCAAGATCTTAAACATTAAAAAAGGGGGGGTTCAATGTAATCTAATCTAATGGGATTATTGTTTAGTTTTTTATAATTAATGCATTAACAAAGGGTTATTTACTTGTTTCAGTTCAATGATCATTACGATTTAAAACGTTTTATTCATAAATATTTTGATCCATCCCATTTTCTCTCTCTAATATTAAAATACAATTAATTTTTTCTACCTTTGTATGTATTTCAAGGTTCTTATATTCTCTCTCTCTCTCTCTCTCTCTCTCTCTCACGATTTTTAACTTTCTTAGCTAGGTTTTTTTCCTATCCAACTACGACTAGTTTGCTAACCATTGTAGCGGTAACGTAGATATTGAAGTAATTAATTTTGTAACCGATTGATGTAGTTAATTGTGCTCAACTTACTACAAAACGCACGTTCCTGTTTACAGATGACTGAATAATTTTGTTTTTAATGCACTCGCAGCGTATTTTAGCGAACGATTCCAGAGTCAGAATGTCCATAAAATCACTTCTCTACACGCCCTCGTGTACATATGTACATAGCGGATCGTTCATGTTCTCTGGGTCGAAAAATCGGCCCAATTATTTGCTGGATCACGATGTTATTTTAGGCACTATGAATACATTCTTGGCATTTTAAATAATAATTTCACGATAAGAAATAAAAAGAAAAGAGAAAATCATGCATACTGCTCGTTTAAGTAGTTGATTTAGTAAGTTTAAGTTCAGTAAACGTAACTAATTCATTATTGATTAAGTAGTAATTGATTAATACAGGGTAAAAGTTAATTATTAGCGAGAATGGAATGAATTTGACCCCGCCAAGGGAACCTCGAGGAATCGGCGGAAGTGAATGTTAGCAAACATTTATTTTTGTATCGGCCGTCGGGTTTATGTTAATTTATTAGAATAAATGTAATTGATTAGTGTGAAAGGAAAGGCTGCTTTACCCCCTCCCCTCGAGGAATATCGAGCACGATGGGGTGCGTGTTAGACGTCTAGATAGTACAAGTAAGTTATTAGGGTGTGGGTGTAAGTCAAAGCAAAAAAATAGAAAATCGGAGGAAGAGAGGAGGTGCAAAGCTGTGTTGAACGTTTTAAGTGAAATAGGACACTGACAAGGGAAAACTCAATGAAATCATAATTTAATACATTATAAGAGCAGGGGAGTATTTACTATTTAAAAGTGAACTTATAAATACATAAGATACTTCATTTTGAGTACATAGTAGGGTTGAATGAAAAGATCAGGTAATATGCGGAAACTTTATAACAACTCAATTTAAAACAGTTTTTTATTTTTATTTTACTTTTTTCGCAAAACGTTGAAAACGCTGCTGTAGCAGCCGAGCAGGATTTTTGTGCCGCTTTTTAAAAAATTAACTGTCAACTTGTACTTGTTGATGGGTGCACCCGGGATGGCCAGGTTGTCCCAATTCGCCGCGTCGAAGTCTTCGATGAGGTAAATCCCCTACGATCGAGCAACGAGCATATTTCAAAAATTCCATGTAACATTTTATGTATTAATTTACCCGTTTTAATGGACAGTCGGGGCTCGTCTTCATTTCCTTGGTCAAGGCGATCCATACAGGTCCGAGAACCAGTCGGAACGCTGTACAACCGTCCTCTCTTGCGAAGTCCACTCCAGAGCCAGACCTCCATCCGCCGTTGCCCCATATTTGCAACTTTACGTGCACCTGAATAATATTTCTATATTTTACCCGACCAGTCGAAATAAGGAAATGTTTGAATATGACAGTCCAATCGAGTCTATTGTCGTACTGCAAAAATAACAGCACAGCACAAAAGACGGTACGACCAGTGTAGATCTTTAAATCGAACAGACGAGAATTGAGATTTGCTCTGGAATTGTGAAGTGAGCTTTCCAAATGTAATTGTACATTTATTGCAGGGTTAAAAGCTGTTTTTTACACAGATTGCTTAAAATCTACTGGAGCGAAACTTACCGCTACGTTATTGTCGAATGGAACTTTGAACGTCAAGTTGCCTTTCATGCTCATATGATTCCTGTCTTTTTTAGACAGTCGGAAGTTAACCTGCAAATCATTTGTCCCCGTATTCGCGCATGTGAGGATCGCTTCGTGGACCACCTTAAATTTTAACTTGAAACAGAAAAATTTAAGGGTTAATTAACGTTGAGAATAACGAAAGGGGCGCTTGACTCACCGCAAAACCGTTATCGCTCTTGGCTTTTTTTAATGAAAGGAATACAAACAACCATAAAAGAAGGATCGTCCGCATCATCGTAATATCTGTGCGGAATCGGCCCAACATGGGCTTTTAATAAACGGGATAAAATCTTCGATTTTTAACTGTTTCCTTCCATTAGTCGATAAACGAAACGGAAGTGAATACATTACGTTCCATCACGGATGACGAGATAACTTTTATCGTTTGCTCCTTCCATTGAATAATAATTGCCTTTATTGAAGTGAAACAGGACACAAAATAAATTCTGGTTTTGATTTTTATGCAAAACATAGGCGACTTAAAAAATTGTAAGCCAATAAACAATTAATTTAAAAAAAGATTTAAGCAGTTCAGAACCACCTGTTTAGAGGTAGTTAGCGTTTAAGAAACAAGCCTTTCTTCATCCCAGGAAATGGGTTATGCCGTTGAAGGCTGCATTGTTTCTTTTCATGGTCTTACTCTAATTGCTTCTTGTCGTAATGTCACCAATTGAGATGCCAGAGTGGGTGCCCGTTCTTAATTTGTGCAGTTTGTAGAGCGAATGTTCCATTAAACGCCCATGGAGAAAGTATCTTTGCTCCTACGCAACTTTTACCTTTTAAATTGCGGCTGTCATAAATCAACTCGGAAAAACCAAACAACAAAGGTTGTGTTTAGTTGAGTCATTTCGATCATCTTGATATCGAAACGCGGATTGATATTTCACCAACTTTTGTGCTGGGTTTGCATTTTCGAACTCAAGAAAGTATGCAGTACGCAGGCAGAACTACCTCTCTCTTTTTCTTTCTATCTTTCTGTCTGTCTGTCCCTATCTATCTACATTCTACAATATATTTCTAATATCCCAAACTTTAACAAATAGTTTTGTTTTGCGTACGTCTTTCTGGTTGTTAATTTTTTATCTTTTTTTCTCTATCCTGCTTATGCAAGGCACCTCGTAGAGGAGGAGCTGCTTATGATTCACTTTATATGCCTGTCTGGCTTTCTCTCCTCTTTCTTTGTTTCTCTCTCTCTCTCTCTCTCTCTCTCTCTCTCTCTCCTCTCCTCTCCCCTGTATCTCACATTTTCTCACTATCGTAATTTTTCTAAAGCACACACACACACACACACAGAGGCACACTTGTCATATGTACTTTTTTCCTCGACAAATTTCTCTTTGACTTTTTTATAAGATAGCAGGATATCTTTTTTTCCCTTATAAATTTAATATTGTTATATTATTTATTTCATTTTCGAAGCACAAGAATGTACGCAGACCAACTACATCCCTCTCCCTCTCTCTCCCTTTCATTTTGTCTTTTTTTTGCCTATTTATCCATACATTCCCTACCTATCTCTCTATCTATCTTTTAATGTATCTATCGCTTACTCTATGACCTATATTTTGAAAGAAATGTTACCAATTGTTTAGCTTGAGGAAGCATTTACTTTTTGACTTTCTGTATTTTTAAAAAGAGTATAACTGTAAGAAAAAATAATCAATCATGGCAGGATAAATAAAAATGTTTCTAATTAAACATTATGTAAATCTATCAAATCATGTAATTTCCTGTTTACTTGGATTTTGTAAAACATTTTACATTTAAACAAAATTAATCCTAACATTACGGTTAATAAACGAATACGAGAAATATTAAGTTGTTACAAAAGACGTTGTGCAATATGATCAATCGTTGGATGTTCGACGATGGAGTTATAACACGCTTGAGACAAACGCAAATTGTTGCAATTTATATAATTAAAGTTACGAAATTCTATAATATCTCCTTATTCCTGTTGATCAAAGTCGGGTATTTTACGTTTAAAGTTCTTTATACTTTTGTGCATAAAGCTTAGAATGAGCCTTAGGACCCCCTCATAGCAATTCTATTAATATTAACATATGCTGCTCCAGTTTGGATAGAAGCGGTAACCTTAAATACAGAGGCTAAGAAGGATCCAAAGACAGATGCTACTCAGAGCAATAAAAGGATACCGGACAATCTCGTTCTTGGCCATATGTGTCAGAGCTTTGTCAGAGTTTTTGACTAGAACATCTTCAAGGCGTATACTTACGTTCTGGCATACATTGAGATTCTGGTTTTTACGCCGGTCGTCGTGTATTCCTTTAAACTGGTAACCTGAAGGAGCAAGGTCAAGACTACAGTGAATATCGATTCTATCCATTTCAGAATGTAAATATTTATAATGGGCCATTACAAAATGGTATATGACATATGTATAATACATTGAATATAATAAATAAATTACATTTCAAGAGGGAGTTGGAAATCGATTCACCAAACTAACTAGAAAATTGATTAATCTTTATACAAGGTATTGGTTGATATAAAAAAGGAAAATGGGAAAAAGGAGGGAAAATTCGAAAGGTGGGTTGAAATGTGAAGTTGGTGTCCGAGTGGATTGAAGTCAAGATAGCTCAAGTGGTGGAGCGTGTGGTGTGTTATCTAGGAAGAAATTTTGTGAAATTCTTAATGGACCTGCTTGATTGTCTAGTTGCGCTCGACATATGCTAAAGAAAAATATTAAAGGTTTAGAATGAATTTAATTTTTAAATTAATTAATCTTTATGTAATTCTTCACATCTGAACCTACCGTTCGATTTTTCCCTTCTTTTGGGCATTTTTCAAATGTGAAGTTGGGATGGGAAGTAGGGGTCCGAATGGATCGAGCAGCGCCGTTTTTAGTCGAAGGTCATGGGTTCAAATCCCGCACTTGACACTGACTTTTTTTATCTCAACTAACACCTTACATAAAGATTACTTAATTGAAAGAAGCTATTTGTTCAATCAGACTACGAATTCTAATGGATCTAACTAGAAAAGTTGAAAGTGATTTTAATACTAGGTAGACTACTTTCTCAATATATTATGGTATGTAAATACTAGAGCCTAAGTTTTTAATGAATTTTGTACATTTCAATTCGTGATAGTAAGTATATATACATTAAATTTAGTGGTCTATTGACCTAATTACTTCTTTCAATTAATTAATCTTTTTGTTTAAGGTTTTTGTTGAAATAAAAAGTTATCGTCACGAGTGGGATTGGAACCCACGACCTTTGGCTCAATACGCAGCTGCTCTACCGCTTAAGCAATGGTGACTTCGATCTACTAGAACACAATTACCCATCTCAACCTACACCATTTCGAATTTTCCCGCATTTTTGCCGTTTTTCATGTCGTGTTATCAGGATTCGATTCTCGGCGACATTTGAACTGGCCAAGGGAAGCTGTTAATGAATTTTACCTCGTTTTACTTATTAAATCCATTTTATTTAGTGGTTTATTGACCAACACCTATATTTACTATGTTTAATCAGGTTAATAGATTAATTCTTCTGGTTTTCTGCTTGTTTTTTTTTCTCTTAACTTGTGATGTATCGGTACTAGATTTACCACACAGAACGAGTATTGCTAGGAAAAAGGAAAGGCTGTTGATTGGTAGGAAAAAGGAAAAGGCCTTCATCATTATTTGACTGTAGAATTAAAAGGAGTATCGAACGTTAAAGCGTTTTCGGCTTATTAGTGCCGGTATCCGCGGGGGACATTTTCACTTTTAATTGTTCGGAAAGTGGAAGATAGTCACAGTTGTCGCGGAGAGTAACAAAGAGTGAAAAAAAGCTTTCACGAATCGGTTAACAAGTTAAAAAGTACCTAAACACCACAACCTCAACCGTTTGGTGGTCAATGATTTTTTTGTAATTTGGTCGTTTCCGATCATATTGGTCTACCAACCCTCCTGGGTCGTTATGACAGACGCGCTTCGGCATCTCGCCATCATCGGTGTTGGTGCTTTAGGTGATACCGACACAAACCAAAATCATCGGAAACGATCAAATTATAAGTTCGTCACCCCGCAAGCTACACGGAGAATCGATTTTTCCTCTCTAGTGTTTTTTTTCCTAAATATATCTAAATATACCTAAATCTTCTAATTCTAATCATTTTCAATAGTAAATGCAAATGGGAAAAAATAGCATTTTCATTGAGGTCTTCGGCCTGAAAATGGATTTTTTACGGAGGTCGTGAAACCCAAACGAAAGGCTCTATTGGGAAATCACACAGCACGCTTGTTATTACAAGGACTAGAGGAAAAGCATCAAGCAAAATATATTTTTTTACAATATTAAAATTAAATCAAACCTCAATTAATAATAATAATCTTTGTTCACAGCTTTAGCCATTTTATATCACACACAAATATGTAACATGCAATACATCGTTTAGTTCGGAGCAGCACTCAAAGCGGAATTAATTTTATTTTTAAAGTTTTGTAATTTATTACAAAATAGATCTACTGCTACTAAATTCATGAGCCTACATGCTTTGATAATAGTTGCTGGGAATAAATAGTTAGTGTGACAGAAAGGGATAGAAAATAGATTTTTATGTCTAGTTAATTTCAAAGGAACATTTAAATAAACTCGTTGCAGAAGCTCAGGGCTCTCTATAATACAATTTAACAATTTATATGAAAGTATAACATCATAAATATCTCTACTTATTTTAAGCTCTTTGTTCATCATAATTTATATTAGTTATTCAGATATCGTAAGATGCGGTCTGGTGTGATGTAGGCTTCAGAAAAACATTTCTTTATCGTGTAAACGTTTCGATCTTTTATTGGGATCATCTTCAGGGCTCAAAGTGTTTGTCTTTTGTGTACTTGTGCCATTGTTGCGTGTAGTGTTGAAAGCCAAAGAGCCTATTTCTTTATATATATCTTTCTTTTTTTTGAGGGGGTTAAGACTTACACTCTTCGAAATTACAAAGGTCGAAATCACTCGTTCGGTAAGGGGAAGATGATGTGCGGCGAATCACAATAACGACTTGAAACTAATTGCTTTATACTTCTGTTTTATTTTTTGTCTTTTTATAGCAAGTAAAATGAGACGCCTGCCTTTTCATTTGCCGTCCTGATATACAGAAGTATAACAAACGTTTCCCAAGCAAACTCAGAAAATCTATTTTACTAGTTGCAGCTGAAGAGAGATCAAATTATCCAGTAGAAAACCATCCTAAACTAATTTAATCGCCACAAGGAAAATAGCTCATCCATAAAGTAGACCTGACTCTTTAATTAATTTTCTATTTGACGGCGAGTTTCTTGTGTAAGTACGGCAATAAAACGTTATTTACTTGTAATATCGATTTTATCTTGCAACTGCATTCTTCGACGCGACAAGTAAAACATATATTTACACATAAACAATAATAACAATAGCATGAAAGCTTGAATAACTACCATCACTGGACTAGTGCTAGGTTAGTACATCAATACGATGAGGAGGCCTAGGAGACCAATGTCAAGTGTTAAGGTTGTCCCGGAGCCACCGTCGGGGATTGTTGGGGTTATTAGATAATGTGGTGGATGGCAGGTTCAGATGATGTGGTGGTTTGGAATGGAACATTTTGCAGCGGGATTGGGCTAGCTCGGAACAAGAGGGACACATAGATCGGTATGGATGGTGTGACTGGATACATAGAAAGGGGCGTTGACTACTGTTCTGAGGATTTTGGATTGAAGGGATTGGATTCGATTGAGGTTGGAACGCTTAGCACTCCCATCAAGTTCAAGTCTGTATGTCTAAATGGTGGCCAGGTGGGCAATGTAAAGATGATGTCATTCCATGGTTTAAAAGAATACAATTGGATTAAAATGGAGAAAAGACGAGAATAGGTGTTTTCTTACAAAATAAGTAATCTTCATGTTCATTATTGTTAAGTAAATCAGTTACTAAAAATGTATTTTTTATTTTGTTTTATATAACAAGAATATATCGGCTAATGTAATTTCAATTAATAATAAGAATAAGAATAAATTTTATTAATAAATATTTATTTATTTTATAGAAGGGTTTTGTCGTCATCATTTGTCTTAAACTATGATTCCTTCCAATACTGAAAATTCTTTCGGTTTCCTCTTAAACAGGCAGGCATATTTATAAGTAAGCTTACATATTTATAAGCTTCAACTTTTTATGATAAGCTTACAAGATATTTAAGAAAAAATGATAACGTATGTTATACATACTGTAGTCTCTGTAGACGCAGATGATGCTAGAAATTGTCTTACTTCTTCCATAATGATTGTTTAGGCGAACTTACTTGACAGTGTCCCTGAAAAAGCACATTTAAGCTTGACAGTAGGACACTAACTTAATTCTCCATAATTAATCAAAGTTGCATTAACTTCTTTTAGCAAAGCAATGATATATTTTTACAGCCCTTGTAGATGTACTTCAAACTTATCACTTTTTCCAGAATTTCAGTTTCGACGAATTTTTCGAGCACGCTTACTAAGTGCTCTTGAAAAAATACTGTTGATGGTAGAACCGGTTGAAAATAAGTATCTCTGCATCTTGTGAAGCAGCATTTTTGGTGTGTAAGCTAAGTTGTTGAATATTATTTATCCCTGATCGTCCTGGTACGCTATTCGTGGTCTTTCTTTATTAATCGTTGACCGTTAATTCGCATCCATTTGGTATCTACACTCCAGTTTCTGACGGATGTGATGACCACTGACAGTTTTTGTTGTCCATTTCACTGTTCATCCAAGGAGCACGTTTATGTAGAGTGTGTCTGCTGTTTTTTTCGACGTTTGTTGGTACTTTTGTGTGATACGTATTGAACACTCTCGGATGATGAAATGATGATTTTCTGTACTTAACGGTCGGCGTTATAACAATTTTTTTGCAATTCTTGCCCACCGTTGCCTAATGTTGAGAGGTACAGAATACTCCCAGATAATTACTTGAGAATTCAAGTATTCTACACCTTATCCGTGTGTACAAACAGAAAATCTAACATTTTCTAGACGTGAATTCACTTTTGCCAATTTAAGATATAAACGTAAGATGCATTTCCGTCGAAGGTTGAATGTGAGGACTCAGAAAGAAGGAAGACAAAAGGAAAGGAAGAAGCAACTGTGTCAACGACATCCGACTGAACAGAAACATTATCCGAATTGGAGGGAGAATGTTGTAGGAGGAACAATGGGAAAAACCGGCGAGTGACTTTCTTAACTCAAGGATCTTATCTCACCCCTTTTTTTTGTTTTGTTATACTCTCAACTGTCTCATACCGGGAACGTCTTTTCTTCTCCCTGTCCTATTTAAAAAAATGAAATCCTTATGAAATTAGTGACACCCTTATTAACGGTCTGCCTAACAGGTGCACAGAGGTTTCAGCTAACGGAGGACATTTTACTAGATATTAATTGTTTAAAAAAATGATTCTGTCTAATAAAAATAATGGCATTAAAAACTTTTATTATTTTTCAAAATCCCTTAATTAAATTTTTCTTCAGCAAAAGAAAACAATAATTTCTGATCAATTTTAATCCAATTTATAATAAAAAATAAAACAATAATCTGGGGCTGAAATGACCTCGATGTCGGAAGCCCCAGCAAAAAAAAAAAAATAATGTTAATCTGTACTACAAAATGAGCAATATCCCTATTTATTTTTGAGCAATTTAAATAGCTAATTATTTAACAATATGTAAGATATTTTCTTGAAGTACACGGGATGAAGATTCTTTTATATCAATGAATATTCAAGGATGAATATATACATAGATAATATTTAAGAAAACATATTCCTTAATGCTTATTTCTCCGACAAGTAGATGAAGCTTAGCTGAATCATTAAGAAAACTGAGTGTGACTGTTTGTAATTTTCTGTAATTTGTGACCTTTACCAAAATATTCGACTTATTCAATAATCTTAAAGTTTGAAAAAACGAAATGTAAGGAGCTGTACATTTTTATACGTGATAAGTGATTCTATTTTTAACAAAAGGAAAAAAATCTTCGCATTCTCGACATGAGCACAGTTCATCGGTGATTGATGTAATAAGGGGTCAGACATTTGACGTACGAAGCCGGGATTCGATCCAAGAACCGTTGAATGAAAATAGAGCGCGTTAAGTATAATCGATTTTGTACTGTTGTACATTCCACTAACACTTCTAATACTGTAGTACTTGATGTATTAAAGTCGAAGATCAAAATGACCGACTAGTACAATAAAAAAGGCTTAACACATCTAACACTCCACAAACACTGCTAATACAAGTCCTCCTCCACCATCCACGACCTCATAACTAAAACTTCAAATATATCACACTGAACAGGGCCAAATGTCGAAACTCGTTTGAACGAACAAAAAAATAGCAAGGATATTCAGTCCAGGATGATAGGAACTATCAAATAATTTACAAAATATTGTCTGCATAAGTAAATAATAAGACGCGACTATAAAACCACTATTACTCTTAGAAGAATAAAAAAAAATGATTTCTTTACTATATTGTATTTGTATATATTAAACATAACGATGAACTATAGAAGAATCGATGAAAGACAAATAGTCAATAGGCAGTTACAGTCAACAAATTCTTTTGATGAAGAAGAAATCTAGGAAGACGATGAATTTGTTTAGGATCGGTTTCTGGTCAGGGGGAGTTGCTATACTTGGTAATCCTTTTAAAAAACGACCTATTGTACTATTGAATTTGTACTATTGAATTAATGTCGTAATGTAATGTTGAAATATTTATTCAGGCCCTGATGATCTTATAAAGGCCGAAAGTGATTAAAAACCTGGCGAGAAACCAGTTCTCAAACTCGTTAATAAATTGATACATCCGTGGAAGTTTCAATGACTGGATTTTGGATAGTGGTTGAAGTTGGAGGACGAATGAGTACAGTTAGACATTAGCTAATAGTGCAGTACATTTTAGGCAATTCTCGATTGTTTTGTTCGTTCAGTTCTTAAAAAAAACAATCGGCAAAAAAAAATTCTGAGGCGGCCTTGAAGGACTAGTAGTTTGTCCTAGTGAATAGGATCAGGCTAGTAAAAACAAAACAATCCATTAATGTTTGTCAACGAATTCAGTCTAGAGATGGCATAATTTCAGTACGCTCTGATAAAGCATCAGGGGTTGATGTAAAATTACATGTCTACTGACTTCCCTTATATTTTTACTCGAGAGTAACGCGGAGAACGTTTGCAGCTATGCATTTGAGGAAAATGTAAGGATCGAAAGAGGTCCTGGAAAAATTGCAAGGAGTCGGGAAGGAGCCGAAGGGTAAGCGAAGCCGGTCACAGGCTAAGCGAAGAGGGGGTGAGCCTACTTTCCTCTCTCTACCTCGTCCAGCCGAGTCAGTCAGTCGGGAGTTGTTCTTCTATTTCTGTGTTTTCTTCTCTTTCCATGCCATGGATTAACGCCGAAGAAAGGAGATGCCAGCCATGTCCAGCATGGAGAGAAATAACAACGCAAAGCGGAAGGCTTCATGGGATTCGAAGGTAGGCGAACGGGATTTTGTTAACATTTTTTTTCATGTTTGACGATTCCAGAATTTTATTTTTTATTGCAACCCATATTCATCAATACATTTAAAACAAACATTTTTTATGGCAACAAATATAAACGCTAAGAACATTTTTTTAAAGTTTATTTTTGTTGGTAATCGGTAAACTTCTAATAATTCTAATAAAATTCTTCTAAAAAAGAAAAATAATCACTGTAATATTTAAAAAAAAATTAATGTTAAGTAATGCAGGTAATGTTTATTTATTTATTTTATTGATTGTGAGACAGAATTTGCGCACAACATTTGCGTTAAACAACATTAGGAAAGACTTGTTGCACGTTGCTTTTTCAAAACCCAATTTCCCCCATTAAAAAACATCTATTTGGAAAATCTGCAGCTTTAATAAATTCACTTTAAAAAATAATATTTATATATAATTTAAATTATAT
>CM077107.1:27003639-27152525 GCA_039619505.1 Cimex hemipterus
ATATATAAATATTATTTTATATTATATAATATATATTATTATAAATATATATCGATGTATCGTGATTGTTTATTTAAAGTTGTTAAGTAAATACTATTTTCGAATGTCCATTTAATTGATTGATGTTCTAAATGTAATTAATTAGTTTGTCTTTAATTCTAAATGAACAATTATTGAATAAATTAAATAAAATTAAGATAATTCTAGTAAATAAATGAATAAGTTATTTAAAAATATTCTATTTATTTTCTAAAAGTTTAATTGCAAACTTTTTTGATGTTTAACAAGTTATTTTAAATTAATAGTAATTAATTTTATTATTTAAAATATTGTAATACTACTGTTAATTATGAGAGTGGGTGATGAACCTGGTAGTTTCCAATCATCTTGATCCGCCTAGTCTCGCTGGTTTTCTGCCAGACGCGTTTCATTATATTAAGTGCGTATTCTCGAGCGTTTATCCTTTTTAAAATAATTACATGTAGAATCTGAAGAAAACGGAAAACCCCTGAATTTGAAATTTCCGCAGAGGATGCCAGGGCTGATAAACGGACAAGGGTGATCAGAGACGACAAAATTACGGTTCATTGGTTTATAGTAATTTGTCTTAATCGTTATAAGTTAGACTTATCGCCGTCATAAAAAAAATATTTTTGAATAATTTTCTTTTTTAATAATTTTACTACCTCTTCGTCTGAATACTATTAGAGATCGTAGGTTTTTTGAAAAAGAGTATGTCATAAATTTTTTTTCAAGATTGCGAACGTTAGGCGAATTAAGAAATCATAATCCTAAATAAAAAAATCACCTTAGTATTTCCAGTCATCAATTGATTAGCCTCATATTTCGGATTGATGTTTACAGTGCAACTAGGCTTATGAAATCAGTTTGTGATCGTTTAAATAAACATTTTACCATTGATGGAGGTCACTGAAGCAGTGGTCAAATTTTGTGGCTAGGCCGTTGAAAAATAATATATAAAGATTATAATATAAGATAAATAAATTTGCTAAACTAAATAACAACAATGGACTAGAATTGTAATAACATTTTTGTTTAACAAGTTGTTCTAAAACAGATTTACACTTTACCAACCGAAATGGTATTGAAATCCTATAAAGTTGGGGACATGGGCTATGAAGTATGTCTTTTTTATTCTTGAAACGATTTGTTTTTTCTTAGAGGTTATTAATATGAAGTTGATGAACATTGAGAGGGCTTGCTGAGGTCATCTGGGTGACGAAATTTACGATACTTTCATTGTCTCCAATCATGCCGCTCCGTCATCTTCAGAGGTCTAAAAAATGCCTACTTAAAAGTAGTAAACCAATCACACTAGATAGGCAGACGGGGATTTTATGAGATCAAGCCAACCACCTGCCGTACCACGGTAGATGTCGAAATGACAAAACGCGTTTGACAGGCCGAAAAGCGAGGATAAGCGTACCAAGGTGGACGGATACGACCAAACTAGTTGATAAACTTTTTTATTCGTTACCAATTACGACCATATGTACGAATGCTCATCGACCTCCTTTCTCCAAGGGCGACAGGACTTTTGAAGTGGGTTCTCTTGTCACAGTTCGGCTCTTGAAAACGTCTGTTGTAATCTGAACCAAGTGAGTGAAAAGAACCCACGTACGTCAACAGCCAGTGGCTGATACTTTAATAATAACTTCTCTTGAAAAAAAATTAATGCTGGATTTATGCAAATAAGAGATGGGTTTGGTTTGTTTACTTACTGTACTTAAAACAGTTTTTCATTAACTAATGCAATACTTATACGTTTTCGAACGCTTGATCTTAGTAAAAGGTAAAGTAAACTACACTTGCAGACAAGGTGTGCAAAAATAAAACATCAGATCGAATATTGTAATATATATAAATAAGTTGTTTGTTAATATTCCAGAAATACAAAACAAATGTACACAAAAATAATTAATTATAATTCCTTAAAATTTTTATCTAAGGTTTTTGGTTTAAATGAAAAAGTTAGTGACACGAGCGGGGTTGGAACCCACGACCGTGCTTAAATACGCTGCTGCTCTACCACTTAAGTTATCGTGACAAGTGGTAGAGCAGCGGCACATAACTGAAGGTCGTGGGTTCGAATCCCGCTCGTGACACTAACTTTTTCATTTCAACCAAAAGCCTTACATAAAATATTAATTAATACAAAGAAGTAGTTTGTTCAATATACCACTAAATATAATAGAATTAATTATAATTATTGCAATGAAAACTTAAAAGTAGGCGTGGTTTAATTTTTTGATTTCTTCGTTACCATTTACCGAAAAACAACGATAAATTGTCAATTCGCTGTATAAATGTTAAAAAGTATATCAGTTTATGCCCTTGATATCGCTGACATTGAACTTCGCGACCCCCCTTTGTCTTTACCGACGGAATTTCAGCCCTAAGGTGTAGATTGGAAAAAAGAAGGTTAAATTGTTGTTGTCTTTTTAACAACTGTAAATCGAACGAGTTGGAAGCACGCGCTCGTAAATTCACAGGGAAAATCATCACGCGCCAAGAAAAACTGCTAGGTACGATCGGGAATCGTTCGACCTCGTAAAAGCTTTCTTTTCCCAGGAAGTGTTGGCTTAGGTGGGCTGATATAAATAATATGAGCCTCGTACCGTCATTGCAACAATCATTAATACTATGCCACTTTCAAAGAAGGAAAACACGTTTGCAATCAAAAGAATTATTATTCGCGCAATTTCATATGAGTTGGATCTCATCTACGATAAATAGGAATTCAAATAATTGACCTGATTATTTTGCATGTGTAAACTGTTTCACATGTATTTGAAAGGTTAAAACTTTTTTTTATACTCTAATTATGAAATTCAATAAGAAATCGTTAATAAAACAGTTGAAAAATAGGAAAATTTGATATGAACAATTAGGTTAATTATTAGGCACTAGACGTTTTTAATGATAATTTGACAACTTTTTCTTTCGAACGATGTTTTCCTCCAATTAGTCGACATTTAAACGGAAATCCTTTATTGTTATAATTTGAGATAGACGGAAATAACGTTTAAAATTTGTAAACAAGACCAAAACGTTTCTTTTTGCACATTTTGACTTCGTTCTGACATTCAATGCAAATGTTAAAAAAGAGAACCGTAAAAACCAATTCATATATATTTATATATGTAAAATACTTTTTATATATGTACTAAATATGTAATGCATTTAGTTGAAACAGGAAAGAGAGTTATGCTGAATTTCCGAGCATATAATGTTGTGCGAGTTTCTGAAGGTAAATACTTTCTTTAGTCGTAATTAGCGATGAGTGCAAACATTAGTTGCCTTATGTTAATTTTTGTTGTTATGTTTCATAATTAATTTAACTTTGTTATTCTGATTAAGTTTTTTTTACTCGTCTGTTTCTTGTTTATAATCACTTTCATTAAGGAAATATGTTTATTGTACGATTTTGTATTTGTAGTTTTATTATTTGATTGTACTTTCACCTCGAAGGGTTCTCACTCTCCGATTTGCTGGTCTAGGGTCTATACCTTTTTTGCGACTATTCTCGACCCCCAACGCATGCTAAATTTAATCTAACTTAAAACCAACTAACTTCTATAATACAGTCGCACAAATAAATACATTCACTCCACATTCATGTACATTCAGATTAGTCGGTGGAGTACTCGGTATTTCTCTATCGACCTATACACAACAGTACTAAGATAATCTAAATTATGGTCGATGGGGTACCTTCATAAATATTCCGCATTTGACCCAAAATACACACTGCTGGATGGGCAATGGAGACAGCACTCACACTAATAAATACACGCGCTCAAACAAAACACATAAAACAGATCTATATAAAATATTTTAAAAAAGGTTCTCCAAAAAGCGGACAAGGTATTCAGAAGCTTGCTACTGTGCCCGAAAAGCATTCTTAAATTCGGCAGCAAACCTACACGCTCTCTGTAAGGAGCCGAGGCAACATGATAACCTTCTATTATATGGGACATATCGAACAATTTTTCTCCCCATAAGGGATGCTCTTACTATGTTTCTCATTAATTTTTTATTGTGCTTTGTGTCCTTTCTCGTACGAGTGCATGTTTTTGTTCGTTTCTGAGTTTTGGTTTGTTTGATTGTTAGATTGTTTAATTTTTAGACATTGCACATCCATAATAATTTATTTTTTGTACCACGTGTGTTTTTATGTATTTCAATATACTTATACACACAAGGACAAAACCGGAGATTTGAATTTATTTTCCATAATAATTAGTTGTAAATATTAATATTAGAGTGAAAATGTAAACACAACAAAACAACAACTTGTTTTTTGTTTTTGTTTTTAAGAGGGTTTGCAACTTGCAGCGGTCGTATTAACAGAAAGAACCTCAGAGTGCCGGTGTTTTTGAAAAAAGCACATTTGTAAGCATGTTGGGTTGGAAAGGAAGGCCCACTGGATTCGAACCCGGATACTAATCCTTTTATACTCTTTAATTAAATATAAAGAAAAAAAGTTCTATTTCACTATCACGCGGCAACTTAGTTGCCAAACATCGAAAAAGAATAATTACTAAGTGATCTCCACCCTCTTAATGAACTCACGGCCAGAAATGGACGCCGTTCATGGCTTACACGCCATTTTGCGTCCGTGCATGTTCATACAATATACTTCTAGTTTCAAAATTCTTGTTTATTGCATATTTAAATTGCAATTGTAAATAAATAAATGAATGTTTTCAAAAATCTCCTTTTCCAGAGCAAACTTATCGAGATGTTTGAAATTCTTTCTTTGGAAAAAAATTCTAGTGAAAAATTAATTATTCATTTTTTCTTAAAGGTTTTAGGCCGTTATGATTTCGAACCTAGTCTTGGGTTTGCCACGCTTAACAGCAAAGCCCGGAAACTAATTCTTAGTTAAATATTAATCCATCACTAAATAATTTTCTGGTGTTTTCGGTTAATTTTTATTTCGTTTAATTTGGTTTATATTAAAATGAGTATGTTGCCACTATAATAAAACTACATTGAAAAAATCCAAATCCTTTTTTTACTGTATATCTGAATATTTGAAATAACTTGTAATATCCTTTGTAAATATTTCAAGCTTATTGTACCATTCTAATGCACATATTGTATTATTATTTTAGTTTGTGTGTATTATCGTCAGTGTATGTTCTATCAAAGTGTCTATATATTTTTTGTGTTGAAACCAAATTAATTTTGATTTTACTAGTAAATTATCACATTGTTAAAGACCAAATATTCGTACATATTAAGCAATAAAGGTCACTGTCGATTTAACCGTTTATTACTTCACGTTTCAAATGCAGTCAGGTGGACGGTGTAAATTTAGCCAGTTATTTTTAAAATTATTTCCCCTTTGTTGGAACGTGCGCCTGGGGTTGCAATAGAGTAATTCATGTGGTATTTCCTTGACATTTGCCCAATCGCCTACAGGGGGATTCGTTTCAATATTCAGTTTGCATAACGGGAGAAAATTCCAAATTACGAATGGACACGTCGTCTCGACCTGCTATGTGTTAAAAATGGTGAAAAGAAAAACAACGGCTTAAATCTTACGGCTGTTCAATGTTAAATGTCAAATTCTTCCCACGTATTGAACTTGTTAAGTCCAAATAAACTCGAGGAATGGCTATTCTATTACATTTCGAGTTATAGTTTTTTTTTTAAATTTTATTAAATTGAGCGTTGCCATTTTCGAAGATTCTTCTACACGGCCATTTTTTTAAATTTTAAATAGAAAGCCTACATCTTTCAAACATAATTTTTAAATGAATCATGGACTTTTTCCTTTATTAGTAGTACTTTCTCGTCTGAGTTCGTCTTGCAAGAGGCTTTCGAGGGTTTAACAGGTTTTTCGAATATAAAATGTCAACAAAGTGGGTCAGCGGTCACGGGGCCGGCATGGTCTCACCGGTGCGATGTTTTCGCCTTTGAGCTTCTGAAAGAGTAACAATAATATAGGAATTATATTGCGAAGCATTCCCGGCTTGTTATGAGTCCGACGGAAAGCATCGAAAAACGGCGAGAAATGTAACAGGCTCCCAGAGTGTGTGACCTAATGGGACGCAATATACACACGGCCGTTGCAAAACGTGAGAAGCGGTCATGTATAATTGTAGCAGTCCGAAACATTCTAATTATCCTAAGCACGGTGCTATTTAATTCATGAAAAAAGTAAACACGGTGTATTGCAAGTACGGATCAAACTGTACTTCATTATACTTTGAACTGGTCCCCTCATCACGTCACTTCTTTATTCCGTTTGAACTTGCTGTTTGTCTCTACAACTCACTTTGTGCAGAAAGTCTCGGCAGCAAACCTTGCGCTTATGTGGCCTGGGTTCATCTTCCAAATTTAATGTGTTTAATGCGGTTTGCCACGTACGGATGTCAAGTTCGAGGTTTTCAAGTTTTATTGATCAGTTGGAATGTTTATGCTATAGTTAGAAACCCGTGTTGATCCCTTATTTCTGCACACCTTAAAGCTCCATTTTAATATGCATACAAAATCCTAAAGCTCCCTGGTCACCGCTGGCTGCAGCGCCTGGGGAGCGCAAACCCCGCTTCCTAGTATCCTTTTGCACCATACCTTGGTCACCACAATACGAAAATGACAGCTCAGGAGATAATAAATAAAAATATTTTCTGATATGAGCACTGGAGTTCCTTGTCAAATAGATATCATCCTTCTTTCCGATCGCTCGAGACAACAACGAATGGATGGCAGAATTCCAGTGCATTCTTTCTTAAGGTCTAGCAACAGGTTTTTAGAGCGAGCGTTGGCATCAGAGAGGTTTCTTTTCTACAAGAAGCTTGACCGAAATTTCCATGTGTTCTCCTTGACGAATGATCAACGTGGAAGGACACTAAAACTAAGGGATCTCTGCTAGCTCATCAAACTCCGAGGGGAACTTCTGTTCCTTAGCTCTACCTCCTCGATAGGCTGCCAGACGGATACAGAAATGTGCTGTCTATGCAATAAAAGGGAAAAGTAGATCATCGTGCACTTTTCGGCTAAATGTACCATTTTGTCCGAGACGCGTGCTTCTTATTTGGGTAGGGCTCTCAAAATAAATCCAAGTCAAACTTTTAAATAAGCCAAGCCTGAAGCTAACAAAATTCGCTCGCAAACCCTATTCTACCGCTGGGAACTGGTACAAAAGATCTATTTTTGATTTATTAGAAGAAATTATTAATTAATTATTGTGTATTAATTATGGAAATTTATCTTGTGCTATGTTCACCAGGTTATTTTATTTTATTTATTATTATGATTTATATATATCTTAATTAATTGATTTTTTTTTTTTTTTTGGGGGGGGTGTTTTCTTATATATATATATATACACACACACACACACGGTGAATATTATTAAATGTTATTGGCTATTTTATTATATTTTTTAAATGTTAAATTTATGTTCTTTTTTTAAAGAGTATTTTGTTATTTGTTGTAATTGTCAAATAGAGGGTTATTATTTCGTTTGAAGTCTTGAGGTGCCAACTGTTTTTTGGCAATCCCATCAAAATATACCAGGAATTTAAAGTAAAAACAACATAAAACAAGCTTACAAGTACAAAATTACAAAAAAAAAAAATTTTAAATAAATTTCCTTTATCATTGTGATATTTGAAAAAAGATAAGTACGAGCGTGGAAACGTGATTACGTGAAGTCGTAAAGATGAAGTCACGTGGTTTTTCGAAACGCGTGCCCTATTGAGACATTGTATCTATCACTTTTCCCATGTACTATCTTTAATTGATTATCTGCTTTCTATCAAAATCAGAAATGTTCTCCATTCGGCCGATTTACAAATATACAATTTGGTCGTCCATTATCAGTTTTTTTAGATATTAGCTAAAAAATTACTTAAAATTGACATCACAATTGACAAATATTGATTGGAAAATGCATGCAGAAGAAAATAATGGAGGCGGAAGACCAGAGAACTTTTAGGGATGTCCAAGTCGTTACGTAAATAACTTAAATAGTACAATGTAGATTTTAACGTGTACATATCAGTTGTCTCTTGTGCCCACCCCTTATAACATCATGATTAAAATGATGGCACTCGCAACACGGCAGACAACAATGACACATGTACCCGGGAAACAACCACTTTGAGCCCTGAAGATGATGTCAATAAAGATCGAAACGTTGGCATAACAAAGATGTTTTTCTAAACTCTACGTCACACCAAGCCTCAACTCACGATTTCCGTAATCACTGACTAACGGTCACTAAACATCACATATTATGATTAAAATGAAAGGATAACCTGGTTACCGAAAAGGCAAAACTAGATTTTAACAAGAAAATAATTTTTAGTTGGTATAATATGCACATAACTACATAGGTAATTTGTCAATTACGTTAGCTGTGTGTGTTAATTAATCTTGTAATATCGACCTGGGTTTGTGCCAAATCCGGTTTCGAATTTGGATATTTTCCGGATGAGTTTAGTTGGTTTTGACTTCCTTACATGGTTATTAGATCATTTCGTGTCAAAAACCATATAAAAATATGATAAGAAAACGTTTTACCTTTTACATATTATGACAATATAATTTACTCCGAATTAAACCAAGCAACGTCAAAAAATATCTAAATGTCTAATCTATCTAATCTAAAAAACACACTACAAATTCAAATAGAAAATAAAGGTGTGGAATGTCGAATCACTTTTTGTAAAAGATGGTTCATACTCACATGATGTTGTTTACAACTTAACTAACTTGTTTACAACTAAACTCCTGCTCAAAATTAACGCACCACTTCAATATTTCACCATATGTTTTTCTCAGGTGTTTTTTGAACGTTATTTTTATTTTTAGTATTGTAGGTTATTAATAATAAAACATTACAAATGAAAATGAAAAGCAGAAAAGGACGGTAAACTTTATTAAAAAATATTCCATAAAAAAGACTGAAAAGGTCAAAAATTTTCATTTAAGTTCAAACACAAATTTAATTACTCAGTATCTGGTGTTGCCTCCCCTGGCTTTGATTACTGCATCCAGGCGTCTTCTCATGCTGTTGATGAGGTTTTTTACCCTTTCTTGTGGAATATTCTCCCATTCTTCCAATGCCGCTTGGCGCAGTTGCGAAAGGTTGCTAGGAGGTTGTATTCGGCTCCTAATCCTTTTTTTTAGCTGATCCCAGATATGCTCAATAGGGTTGAGGTCAGGACTACGAGCTGGCCATTCAATCCGCTCAATATTCTGTTCATTTAAAAATTCTTCCACCGATCTCGCACGGTGAGGTCTAGCGTTATCTTGCATGAATAAAAAGCCTTGTCCAATATTCCTAGCGAAAGGCACTACATGAGGTTGGAGGATCTCTTCCACATACCTTGGTGCATTTAGAGACCGTCCTGGAACAACGACTAACTCTGTGCGGGCCTCCATGCTGATACCTCCCCAGAACATGATGGAGCCTCCACCAAAGGCGACGCGAGGAATAATATTGCACTGAGCAAATCTTTCTCCACTTCGTCTCCATGTCCGAGCACGACCATCTGGAGAATTAAGAGCGATTCTAACTTCGTCAGAAAATAAAACTCTCTTCCAGGCATCAAAACTCCAGTTGAGGTGATCCCGGGCAAATCGCAGCCTGGCTACTCGGTGGTCTCTGGTCAGTAGTGGCCCTGAAGCAACCCGTCTACTGCTCAAGCCAAACTCATTCAGCCTTCTTCGAACAGTGGGAGCCGAAATTGAGACATTCCTGGTGCTTTGAAGGAGGCTACTCATTTCCGAACTTGTCACCTGCCTCGTTCTGAGGGCATGTAAGCGCAAAAATCGGTCATCCCTCTCGGTCGTTGCTCTTGGACGTCCTTGTCCAGGCCTCCGTGTGTTGCTGCCAGTTTCATTGAACCGTTGGAGAGTTCTTCCGATGGTAGTATGGTGACATCCAATTATTCTTGCAACTTGTCGCTGGCTGTAGCCCTCCTCAAGAAGAGTCATCGCTCTGACGGCTTCACGCTCACTCAAATGTCTTATGGGCGCCATAAGTTCTAAATTAAAGTTTAAACTTCCAAAAGAAATGGTGTCTGTTAAGCAGATGCAGTGAAACTGAGGAATAAACCAGGAGGAAACTCTTGTGTATCTTACCAAATCCATTTCAAAGCGGATTAACACGATTGTAAACAATTCTTGTTTACTTTTGTGGGATTGTGAAGCATAAAAAAGAGAATAAACATGAAGAGATTTAGCTGGATTTCTCTAAAAAGAATTTCTGTTTAAAAATTAAGGTGGTGCGTTAATTTTGAGCAGGAGTTTAGTTGTAAACAACAACCGGTGAGTAAGAACCATCGCCTTTGAGTCTAAGCTCATATCAATCTATGTATGTCACCGGCGGATGCGGGGTGGTAGCAGGAAACGCACAAGCATAACATCGTGGCTAGGATTTACCACCTACCCCTGTTATTCAAGAAAACCGTTCCGCATTGGATGTACGAACCAACTAAATTGTTGTCAACCGAGCTATTAAGCTTTCCTGGGATGAAATTATTATTTACACAGAAGAATAGGCCGAAATAAACCTGACATCTTGCAAATGAATAAAGCTAAGACAACTGCAGTTATCATGGCAATATATACCCTGTTTGCTTAGAAAAAATAAAGATCTTCTCGGAACTGACTGTAGAACTGGAGGAGGTATAATATAACGTGATGTGTGAGAATGACAGAGGTAATTAATTACTGCAATGGACTCTTCCTTCAGTCTGCTGTGTACTGACCGAGTTCTTGGGTCTACCTAGTGGAATTATTAAAGACGCCTAGCGAGCAGTTATTTTGGACACTGCTAGTCAAGATGGTTGTAAATATCTTCTAAAGTGTTGCTTGTTAATAGTGTTTAGAGTATGAGACGTCCCCCGCTTAGGACTTCGTCAGCAGGATCTCTTACTTTCTGTTTAGTGCACTCGGACACTCTTTCCTGCCATAATAGCGTCGGCAGTAATTTTTGCTACATTGATTAGGGCTGATAAAGTCTTTACATTTTATTAGTTAACAACTGGAAGAAGCAACTGGTATGCTGAAGTTGAGGTTATCGACCTGCAGCAATTAATGTTACGAGTTGGATCTTCGGGAGGTCAAATGACGAATGAAATAAAAAGCGAAAGGATCGGCTTTCGGGTTCAACCAAGCTTTCAGCGACGTATATCCCCATCCTCAGGGCATCACCAAAATGAATTTATATACATCCAAATCGTAACATCGATTTATATGTCTCTATTGTGAATGATTCTTCTCTTTCTCCATTGATTACCGCTATAATCTTTTAAGCTTTCTAAATGGTTTGAAAAGGTGTAAGCATAAAATTTTGTGTATGTGTTCACTTGGCTGTCAGTATCTCTTCTGTGTATGTTGTAATTAAGTCTTGGTTTTATCGTTGACTTTATTCCCCAATCGCGTAGAATATTCAGAGGGAAAAATAATCAGCTTCTTTGATTTTAAATCAGAGTGGAGCTATATTAATAATACAGCTTAGTACATGATTTAGAAGGAGATTCGCCCAGTACACAGGAGACTTTCAGTGGATGTTTAAATCGTTTTAATACCAGACGTAACGCGGCAACGGAAGAAAGAAAGTCTTTGTCTGTTTGTCCTAATCAATTTCAGAATAAAAAAAATCAAGGCTATTGATTTCGACATCCAGCCCTGCTCCTTCCAAGTGCTTTGGGCATCGTGAGCGGCGGACAAAGACACTTCCCTTTTGTTGTCTCTCTGAATGCGGAGTTGTGAGGATTGCGGTCGTCCAACGCTTAAGACACGGCTTACAATACGCTCCGCGGTCGGCCTTTCATCTCTTTCTTCTCCTCCACTCAGAAGGGCTTAAACGATGTAGGAAAACGGCGAAAATGACGGTTAGAGACAATAGCTGAGAAATTACACCGGCTAATATCACGATCGTTCGAATGATGGATTGAATCCCGGAACCATTACACTTTTATGGTACGAATAGCGTCCATTTAGAAAGCGTTTTGAGACGGACCTCGCCGATCCATTATCAACTCAAAATTATTGCGGTACGACGTGCCAGATTCCAGTATCTTGGATCATTGGAAAAATAGTTTAATCAACAAGGAGTGAAATAAGGTAAAAAACCAACTCCTCAACTATCATATAATCAACGTTTTCAACTTGATTTTAATCATATAAAATAACAATAAATGCTTTATTAATGCAAAATGTTTACAAAACAAAAATATGTGCCATAACATAAAATAACGGCATTACTAAAACCCGTCTGCCGGAGGTTGAAACCACAACCATCAAAAATATATAAATATAAATAAAATAATAATACTATAATACTAATTTGAAAACGAAAAGGACTATTGATCATAATTGAATTCCCTAATAAGATCATGACGATACGACCAAGCCTGTCGGGAGAATCTGATCAGTTGCAAACTGTTCCTGCCATTAAGGAATTCAATTAACTGGGTTCTGCTGAGCCTGCTGTGACCTGCATGTTGATATCTAAATTCCGAGAGGATGGGACGTACCCCCAAAAACAAGAAATGGATCACATCCTCCCTTTCTCTGAGGTAACAAAGAGCACAGAGGGATAACTCTCTTTCTCGCTACGGAGTGTAGTTGAGAAAAAGCAACTCGCCTCTTATTTTAAAAAACCAATTCAACTCCGTGGGCAGATGTTTTGTATTTTTTGAATTAAGGGAGGAGGTAATCAAGGTAGGAAGGTACTGCAGATCTTTATATAAAAACTGTTAGACTGTCGAACCGACCGCACAAACTCTTCCCGCTAACATTCATCCATCCTTTGGCGTATGGCCATCAACTGGGCACACCATTTATCCCGATCCTGGAAGTCAGAATCAAAAGGGCATGAGTATTTTCCCACCAAATTAACCCAGTGCTTGAACTAGAATTTTTTTTGATAATCTCAAAAGCGAGAGAACGAGAAAGGCGGTGGGCAGGCAGATTCAAAGTCTTCATGCAGTGTCTTACATGGATACCGAAGGTGAAAACTTGACCCAGAGAGGTTGAAGTCTCAATAGAAACCATGTAATTTGGTGTTACGAGTGGGAGCGCAAACAATATCTTGATAAAGAAACGGTGAAATTTTTCCATCAACACTGGGCAGCACAGCAAAGAATTGAACGGCAAACTGCTTTGAACAATTTTTTTTAGATGGAAGGAGGGACAGGGACTTAGGGACGTTAATAATGAGGGTCTTCCAATAGCCGACGATATCCTCTCCGAAAAATACCCAATCATGGACAGACGAGGGTACTTGATTTTAATACTCTTCTTTTATTACAAACGTCACTGTTTTGACAATAAAATACTATCTTATTAAATTATATGTATGACAATATCATAAGATATTACATAATTATTCAGGTATTTTGGATACATCTTACAATTGGATTCTTAGCAATGAATGAGAATCATAATTCAAACAATTCAGTAATTAATATTAAACGTTGTTTTATCTTCTTTGTTCGTATTCGATATTCAGTAGACGTCTGTACGTCCTTTTTTTAAGTTCTGTTCAAAATCAAATGTCATGCAAGTAAACCGCAGCAATTTAGAATTGAAAAATTATGATACCTACATCTTTATTTTATTGATTTTATTCTTAAGTATGTTAATCAATTTTATTTAATGGATCATTAAAATATAAATTACAATGATTATTTGGAGACCGTGAGATGCGGTCTGGTGTGACGTAAGTTTCGGAAAAACATTTTCTTTATCCTGCCAGCGTTTCGATCTTCATTAAGATCATCTTCTGGGCTGAAACTGTTTGTTTTCTGTGAAGATGTGCCATTTTATCGATCCTTGCCAGGGTTTTGTCGTGGATATGGCGTTTTAATAGGTGACATGAAGACAAGCAGTACATATAGGCGTGACGTATTATCCTCGTATCTTTGCCATTGACAAAAGAGCACAGACCGGCCCCAGCAGATAACAAAATCAGGATAATCAGAGATGATCAAGTTACGGGAAAATAGTACTGTAACTTGATCATCTCTGGTTATCTATTGGTCGGAACGATCGGAGGCCAAAACTAAGAAAGAAATTAATTTTTAATTTTCTCGTGAGCAACAAAAAGGATGAAAATTCAAGTTTACACTAAAGAATGAATATGTTTGTTACGAAAGTAACATAATAATAACGAATATAAGCGTGTAACATTCAGGCGGACCTACCCCGCCAACGTTTGTGCAAAAGAAATCCTTTATATCCAAAAATAAATGCAACCAAACAAACTAATTCGCTCAATTATTTTTTCAATCGTTCATCGTAGAGTATTAAAGAAGGGATTCACAAAAACTGAAAAAATGACCTGTGTCGAATAAGGGGGGTATTAAATGTCTCTACATGTCACGAATCGATATGCATCATGTTCGGCAGGATGACCTCCACGACTTGTGAATTTATTAGCGATTGTAGAGCTTTTATTAATGGCCAAGGACACAACCTAGCTCCTCGGCCATCAGTCATGACTCTCTTGCGCTCTTAATTACAAAACATACTTTACACCTACTTCTCTAAGTTGACACCGTGAAAACAACTTTCTCCGAAAACCATTTCTCCGTAAAAATTCTTTTTAACGTTTAGTAACGGCTAATTAAAACCGTCGGAAGGAATATTTGTTTCTCGATCAAACAGTCACAACGGTACCTGTTGTCCGCTTCTGGAGCGGAAGGTTTTTCAACAGCGTCCTGGAGGGCTGAACCGACCTTCCGTGAAAATGTTTGCTGTTGAACCGGATCTTTGCTTAGCGTGCTGTAATGCTGTACGAAATCAAGAGGTATTTTCCTAATACTGCCCCCTGTGGTACTTCACGGTTTACATATTCTGTTTCGCTATAAGCATCATTTACTTTTACAAACTGCTGCCTGTTAGGTATGCTTCAAGAAACTTAAGAGGTATCTCACGGTTGTCATAGATGCTATGTTCTTTAATAACGTTTCATGGCTGATAGAGTCAAACGTGCAAAAAAAGCCCTATGACTTATTTCTTGTTATCTACATTTGCGCATATATACTTAGACACATCATAATGTGAATGAGATGTAGAGCTTTTTATCTTCTATGTTATGACGTGCGTCAATCGATCTTCGAACCATTTTCTAGGTCTCATCAATCAAACAACGGTGAAAACGGATTCCTTATTGAATTACGTTCTGTATTAAGGGCGTTAGGGAGTAAGGATAACAAAAGGAAATATCCCTTATTCCGTTTGAGCGGCCAAGCTTGAAACCAGATGCACAATGCCCACCGGCTGATTATAATATTTCAACCGACAGTCTCCCGACCGCAGGTCCGCTGGGGTCATTTGCTCTTTTCTAATCCTTTACGCATTAACAGTGCACTTTTCCAGTGGTGTTCTGTCCTGGAAAAGTCACATTTGCGATTGTTTTTTTTTGTTTTTTTTCTAAAGGCATCCTCCTACACATGTGGATGACTTGCGAACCCTCGGAAAAAACCCGACTATTCCCAAGTTTCTTCATAATATTTGTATTTTGTCTAAAGTTCTCATGATGACACTGGTATTTTCAAAAATGTTTACATTATTCTATAAACACAGAAACGTCATATTTTCTTTCTTTGCCAGGCGTCGAAAGCACCATTGCCTTATCAAACATACTTCTATCTGACCTGCATTTAATATAATACATTACATTTCATGGTCTGATTAAACAAATAACTTCTTTCAATTAATTAATCTTTATTTAAGGTGTTGGTTGAGATAAAAAAAGTCAGCTTCAGGAGCGGGATTCGAACCCGCGACCCTCGGCTAGATATGCCGCTGCTCACGATGCCTAAAAGATCTTGATCAACTTTCATATATAAATAACATCTCCTTAGAAATCCCAAACTTCTTAATTCTTACTCTCCTTTCCCTTTTGATGGTGAAGAACATTTTTATAAAAATGTCCTCTCGGAAATTTGACTATTGTGCGAATTAAGTTTTAAACGTGAGAAAGAGTCTTCACTTCTTCATTGAGCTCATTACCTCTTCTGGTAATAAAAACGTTAATGTTCTAAAGGTGATTATAATTAACACCGTTTTGTTAATTAGTACACCGGAAGAATCTTTTGTTAAAAGGGTATCTCGGCAGAATGGAAAGCCGAACGACCCAATTGAAGTTTAAAATGTGCATATCAAAAAATACACAATATGTAAACCAAACCAAATTCTTTTTACAAAACGCGTTATAATAAGTGTTTGTACCTTTAAAAAACCTAATTCAAACTAAATCACAGTACTTATTAATTAATTGATCTCGTATTAACAAAAAATTACTTTCATTACCGAACGTTAAAATCTTTGAAATACATGTAATTATATATACAGGGTGTCTGTTTTAGATGGCCTAGCTGAGTTTCTGTTGAACCAATGACTATCAACAAAAATATAAAATAAAAATAAATAATAAAAACTTATTTTTTGGTTTTTTTGAAAACGTCATTGGTTCAAGACAAATTCAACCGGGCCTTCTAAAAAGGACACGCGGTATATAAAATATGTATACACATCGACAAACAAGTGCTCAGCATGAAGAATAAATAAAGAAAAGTTGAATGAAAAGTAATTAGTTTTTAAATTATCATAAAATACATCGCTGCACAGCTTATTAAACGGAGCACTTATGAAAATTATTTATTAATGATATCACATAACATGAAATATGTATGATTTATTTTACTCTCTCTCCACTCCCTTTTTATCTATGCATATATTTGTATGTATTTTATGCATAAATACATATTATATAAATCATAATTTTATCAATAATTTCGTTTTTGTTCAACGAATGTCTCATGGTTCTTTTAATTTCTTTAGTTTGACCAACGCGGAAGACGAAAGCTAAAAGGGAAATCTTGATGTTCATTCTCTAAGCTTGCCCCATGTCATTATTGTCGAATCGCTTTTCTATTTTACATGGGCTCTTTTGCGGCGACTATGGTTCACGACTGTTTCGCAACAGACAGGCTCCATATCCGTAATCGGGTCGGCACGGGTGAAACTCTCGATTGACTTTGATAAATCCGAGCTGTTGACGGCTTGGCACTAGTTTCAGATTTCCTTGAACTAATCTTTCCATGAGTGAGAACCACTGCAATAAGTACAGATATCTTGCATTGATATCAAAGAAACGGTTGATGGAAAAACCTGATAGAAGCTTAACAGCTTCATACTAACAAAAAATTGTTTTAAGTCTTGTTTGTTGTTGTAAGCACTTATGGTTTCAACTGCTACACAAGTTCTCATTAAAGTATAATTAATCCTTTTTAACCATGATACGATTTGTAATCGATGTTCATAACATCGTGACGATATTCGACTTTGCGTGGAAAAGTCTTGAGCACATGTATGTTCACGGTTATACAACATGCCTCAGCTGGTCGCACGATTTAGAAACGTTTACTTTGTTACAACAAACTTTCGGTATAATTTTCGTTTCGCTGATCAGCAAAGGTGGTTGATTTCATGCTTTCTTACGGACGATCACGCTTTCTATTGATGAAGTATGTGTGTGTATCTATTGTCCATAAAAAAAACCAGTTACTTACTACACACGTTCATTTCGAACCTTGCGAACCTAAAAAAAGTTGCTAAAATGATTATTTTTCGTATCTAAGGCATAACACAGTAGAAAATCTTAATAAATAATAGCAATCTGTTCACCCAGCCTTACGGCGTCAAAATAACGTTGAAAAGGTTAAAATTTACGTTTTTTCTGAGTTGGCCTGGTTTAAGTTCGCTGTGTGCAATTAGTGATCTCTTCAAGGTAATAATTTTGTCGGGCATTCAATGTTTTTACGGATAAAGCTAACTTTATTATACTGATCATTTGGTGTAATGAGCACCCTTTGCGATTCGGTTCTTGATGGTACATAGAGACCACCTGTCCAAGCCTTGACCCTTATCTAATTTAAAACTAGTAATAAAAGACATCCGGCCAGAGGCCAACTGTGACCAGGAGGAGCTGTCGAGAAAAGGATCAGGGGAAGGCGGGACTCCTAACATCGTGGAAACTGTTCACAGTGTGGGACCAGGTGTAAGTCGGTCAGTCTTGTGCGAAAACACTCGGGTCGAAAACCCTTTAATTAGAGTCTTTTAGAAACTTTCACCGTCCCACGTACGAAACGTCGTCCCTGGAGTTTCCACAGCCGTCAAGTGCTAATAGGCGCTTTTATTTAAAACTTGTAAAAGGGAGAACAATAATAGTCGGTGTTTCTTGTCACCCTGATGATCCATAATGGTATACGGCCTCCACCCTGGCAAATTCTCCCATCTTAAAAAGAACAATGGTGTTTATAATTTTTTTCCAACCCGTTACATGTTACATATTTCGAAAGACATGCCTTTTTCTTTTATTTTAAATCAACAGTATTCTGAACCGGGCTGATGCAGGTGTGATGACCGTTACTGTAGAGACTCAAAGGCGAAGAAGAGGCTAAAAACAAAGGAAGTGTTTTGCCACGCCAAATGGTCCATGACATGAGCGGATAAATCATTAGACCGTGATTTTAAACAAAAAATTATCCAAGCGTTACTCTTTAGTGTTATGTTAACCAACTTAATTATTTGAGTAGACAAATTAAAAGACAAGCTCGGTCTTTCTCGGTAAGAGGAATAACCAAGCTCCCTTTAGTCGCTTCGAAGCTGTTGATTCAATATGTTATGATTGAATCAGACTTGTGATCCTATATTGTCAGATGGCGTTCGCCCAAAATTAATGCCGTCCCAATCGGGTCCATTCCTTTTTTTAAATCAAACTCTTTATATCAATACGATATAGAAATAAAGTTGAAGGTATTTATTTGTACGAGAGCATATATTTTTTTAAATATATACCATGTTTTATCTACCTCGTCATAATTTCTTCATAAATAACTCAAGTACTATAATTAATCCATTGTATTTAGTTGGTCTATTGATCAAATTACTTCTTTCAATTAATTAATCTTTTTATGTAAGGTATTGTTTGAAATGAAAAAAGTTGATGACGCGAGAGGGATTCGAACCCACGACCTTCGGCTCGATACGCCGCTGCCCTAACCCCTTGAGCTATCGTGACTTCACGACTGGGACACCAACTCCCCATCTCAACCTACCTTTCGAATTTTCCCTCATTTTTGACATATTTTCAAATGTCGTTTCATCAGGATTTGATTCTCACAGCCTCATGAAGTGGACACGGGGAGCTACCAGTGAACTAATTAATTCTTTTAATAATTAAATTAATTCATATTTGTTTTGTGGTCTAATTGACCACATTCTGTTGTAAGATTGTTATGTTACATTTTCTTAAATTCATTTTTTTCACTTTCTACATGTATTTGTACAATTTAAATAATGTTTACAAATCTCGGGCCCTGAAGATGATCTCAATAAAGATTGAAAAGTTGGCACAATAGAGAAAATGTTTTTCTAAAACCTACATCACACTAGACCGCATCTCATCATCTCTCATTAATTGTTAAATTTACTATAAATAACTGGCATCTAAGGTTCGTTGTTAGATTTTTAATTGCAGACGGAAGACGACTCATCCTCAGCCAACAGTGCCAACAACAAGTGCAAAAGCATGTCGACAAACGCGTGTCAAGATGAGCTCAAATGTTGAAATTTACAACAACAAAAAATCTCTTCCCCGCCTATTTTCCCTTTAAGCGAATTCATCGGAGGCAGATCTCTATATAGATTGCGAAGCGAATCAGCCCATGTCCAACACGAATTGACATTATGAGTTGTGGCACTGGCATTAGCAACCAGGCCAGTGAAAGGAAGCGACAGGTATTGTGTCTTTATGCCATTCTACGGACCTTTCCTTCGCGTTCTAGCATTTAAGTTTTTTTCTTTAAGTGTACCGTTCCAACTATGTAACCCTTAGGCAAAAAGAACTTATTTCAATTGCAAATCAAAGACGTGTTTACCGGAATCCTGGATGGTAACGGTGCTAAAAACGAAAACAGAATCTTCAAAACGCTCTTCTGTAGTGGTATTTCTTTCAAAACACTTACAGATTCTCAACTTTTTTTGTAATATGTTATCCTTATTTTCGTTCCGGAAAACTCTCATTTTAGACATTTTTAAAGGTAGGAGAAAAACAGATTTTTTATATATCTTTTAGACTCGTTCTTGCTCTGTATTGAAATTCATGGTTTTTTACAATTTTATTTAATTATAATTTTTATCTAAGGTCTTGACAAAATGAAAAAATTAGCGTCACGAATGGGATTCGAACCTAAGACCTTCGGTTCAATACACTGCTGCTCTAGTGGGAAGTCATGATTCTCAAGTGGTTAAAGCAGTAGCGTATTGAGTCAAAGGTCATGGGTTCGAATCCCGATCGTGATACTAGCTTATTCATCTCAACCAAGACAGATAAAAAGTATAATTCATTAAAATCATTAAACGGTCAATTATGATTACTAAATACCTAAATGGCATTATAAAACGTTCCACTGCCTCGGGTAACGATATGATCTAACCGCTTTGTTTTTAATGAATTCCACCGGTACACTTTCTTCTGTGAAAAGCCCCGGAGGATGAGAATTGTGACGGTCTGACCTGAACTAATCCAGTATAGAGCACTCGTGAGCAGTATTTGGCTTTTAATTTAACGGTAAGAATCCCCGTTAACTGAAGGTCAGACAAGAAATTCCAATTAGCTTTGTTCTCGCGAAGCTCGTTGCATTTACATCGGAAAAGAAAAACACGAACATAAAAACGTCAACGTGGAAGAATTTCAAAAATAATGATTTTGGAATCATGTCAGACTAGGCATTTCTCGATTAATCTTAAATGAAAATAGCAAAGGAAAAAAGATTAAAGTTAAATGTGCGGGTTTAGTGACCGTTAATTAATAATTATTTGACTATCGTGAGATGCGGTCTGGTGTGTAAAACATTTCTTTAACAAGCCAACGTTTCGTTCTTTAATGAGATCATCTTCAGGACTCAAAGTGCTTGCTGGGCTCTACCATTAAGACAAAGAAGAATGACACATCTACACGGAAAACAAACACTTTGAGAACTAAAGATCGAAACGTTGGCAAGATAAAGAAAATGTTTTTCTAAAACCTACGTCACACCAGACCGCATCTCATGATGTTAAATAATTAAAGTTAAAAGAGTTGAAAACCCAGTAAATGGCATACTATTTATGTGTTTTCTTTATACGACCAGCTTTTTTCCTTTGCATAAAACTTCAATTATAGTCTAATGAACTCACTTAGCGAGACGATATTTGTTTTGTTTTTTTTCTTTTGCGATAATAAGCTAGCTTGAATACTCCCTCCCCCCCAAGTTAATGATTCATTTAATACGCTATTAAGCTTTAGAGAAGCCACGGCAACCAACCAAGTGTCAAGATATAAACAGTCGAGTATAAAATATGTAGTTTTTCTCGGAGTCGGTTCTCATTTGACCACTTGAGGCGAGGCGGATCTCAAAACAATTTAAAGGGTATTTGTTTTAATGGACAATAAAATTCTGATAAAATAGAATATAAAAAACAACAGGAATGAACCATTTTAAACATAACCCATTTACGTTTTAGTGGTCAATTGACCAAGTTACTTCTTACAATTCATTATTCTTTCCATGTAAAGTCTTGGTTGAGATAAAAAAGTCAGTTACCCGAGTGGGAATCGAACCCACGACCTTCGGCTCAATACGCTCCTGCTCTAACAACTTGAGTTCGAGAAATTTTGATTACACGATATTTGAAAATGGCAAAAACGAGGGAAAATTCGAAAAGTAGGTTGGGATGGAAGTTGGCGTCCAACTGGATCGAAGTCACGTTAGCTCAAGTGGTAGAGCAGCGGCGAATCTAGCCGAAGGTCCTGCGTTCGAATCCCGTTCGTGACACCGACTATTTACCTTAACCAAGACCTTTTATAGGGAGAATAATTAATTTTAACATAACATTGAAGTCGATAGGTCAAGTGGTTAGAGCAGCGGAGTATTGAACCGAAGGCCGTGGGTCGTATGTGCGTGTGTGGTTTTTCCAGATTTTATATCTATACATCTAACATCGCAAAAAATAAGCCACCAGAATTAAATCTGTAAAATCTAGGTTACTCATTTTTAGTCCAATTATTCCGAATCTACTGGCCCTGTCAAGTTTTCATAAAAGATTATTCGGAGATCGAGAGATGCGGTCTGGTGTGGCATAAGTTAAATAAAAATAAAAAATAATTTTTTTATCGTGCCACGTTTCGATCTTTATTTATATCATCTTCAGGGCTCAAAGTGTTTGTTTTCCCGTGTAGATATGTCATTCTTGTCTGTCGTTTTGAGAGTATATTATATCTACAAGGAAAACAAATACTTTGAACCCTGAAGATGATCTCAATAAAGATCGAAACGTTGGCACGATAAAGAAAATGTTTTTTTAAACCTGCGTTACACCAGACAGCATCTCCCGATCGCCGAATAATCATTAACTAACGGTCCCTAAACGCCACATATTTTCATAAAACATACCTTTTACTTCGTACTTTTTGATTGTACCTTGAGCTATTCATTTGGTAGTTTAATTGAATTTAATTACAGGCTTTAGCCACTTAATAGTGTAAACTATTCCTCATTTTGCTTTATGAAATTTACGCTTCTTTATGAAAATTTTATAAAATAATAATCACTACCCTGCTTAATGCTGTCAAACTGAGCTTTCTTCAAATTTTCCGGTGAGTAGAAAGTGAAAATGAGGGCACGAAGTATAAAAGAGATTCACCGAACAATGAGAATAACACTTGGATGGCCTTGCCCTCTGACAATAATCGGGCTGCAGTCAGTTGTAAGATTGTGATTGAACGTTCCATTGGGTTTACAAATGAAAAGAGAACGGCCTCTCGTACAATAGCCAATATCCTGAAAGATAGACATTAAAAAAAACCACCTTGGCCAAAATCGAATGAAAGATCAACAAAAAGTTCACTTTCATTTTCGGCCAAACCCAGTTCGATCGGACGTGAAAGCAACACAAGCGGTTACAAAGCCATTGATTATTTTCTTTAGTTGATCCAACATCTGGAAGAAAATGGTAGATTTTTCAAGCCAAAGTTCAACCGTCGGAGGACAAAGCCGTGAGAAGGCATCGGGCCCATTCTCCCCTATCGCTCGGAAAATCATAAAACCGTCTCGAGATTTGAAAATGATTGCTTAACTGATAAATATCCGTCTTTCATTTCCAAAGGACGTCGTCTCTCAAACGATACTTCACATCACTTTCTACTCTCCACTTAAAAAAGAAACCTCTTAACTTCAAATAACAGCTTCTCTATTTCCCTCAGTGAATTTACACAACAAATTTTATCAAACACTACCTTTTCCATCACAAATTATATATTCAAGTTTTAATTTTTCAAAATTTATAGATAACAATATATTAGTACATAATCATATGGATAAATGTTTATTACAAATGAAATAATATTTGAAATTTAAAATTCAATTGTACTAACAATGTATATAGATTAAAAATAATACAGCATGGCACTTTACCTTCTGCCTAATTCAAAAATTAAATGGAAAATGAGTGTGACCTGTCTTTTATACATTAATACATATAATAAATTTAGAGTAGACAAAACAATAAAGAAATTGAAACTCACACAACTAAAATTCTCAAGATTTAAAAATTAAATCCGTCCGATTGGCGAAATAACTCCTCTCAATTAATTAATCTTTATGTAAGATATTGGTTGAAATGAAAAAGTTAGTGTCACTAGCGGGATTCGAACCCACGACCCTCGGCTAAAAACGGCGCTGATCGATCCACTCGGACTCCTTCTTCCCGTCTCAACTTCACCTTTGAAAAATGCCAAAAAGAAGTGAAAAATCGAACGGTAGGTTCAGATGTGAAGAATTACATAAAGATTAATTAATTTAAAAATTAAATTCATTCTGAACCTTCAATATTTTTCTTTGGCACAGTCGAGTGCAACTAGACAACCAAGCAGGTCCATTAAGAATTTCACAAAATTTCTCCCTAGATTACATACCACATACATAAGTCAGTCTTCGGATTAACAAGTCTGAAAGTATAGGACATTGGGCTATTAAGTTCTTAATAAGCTCGTATTGCAAAGAGAATATGACTTTATTTGTCCATTGCCAAAAGGCTTAAAATTTAGATGTTCACATCGAATAAGAAAACACCAATGAATTTTTTGGTAGGTTAGGATGTTTACCCCCATTGAGAAGAAGGACAATTTCTTTACAATGCAGTAAAATATCGCTGGGGTAAGCTAATTCTGTCCTCGCTCTTGACTAAAATTATGAACACAACCAAGAGGATTTTCAGATCAGCACACGTCAGTCAGTTCATGCCCAAACGTCCAATATAGCTAGAATTTCCTCTGCCACTATTACAGAGTAACGCTCAAGTATTGCAAGTGCAATACTTTTACTATACTAGAAGTGCATTTTTAGGTTTTTAGGAAAAATTTGTAGTTTTTAACTGATTTTAAGAAAAGCATATAGCTCTGAATATAGACAGGTAGGGTAAAACGTTTTACAATAAAAAATCATAACACCTATTCCGTTCTTTGAGTTGCTCAGATCTCCACACCTAAGAAGCGTGCACAAACAGAACGCGAAACTGCAGGATAAAAAGCTCAGCTGTGATGTTAGTGGGCCCGTGACGATACTGATAACCTTGTTCCAAAATAAGTTAATGCAAATTTGTCCGAAGTAATGACAATTATTGGGTAATTGAATATCAAAACCATGGTTTGAGAAAAATATATGATTATTGGGAGGTGGTTCCGTCTTAGTTTGTCTGCCATCGCTGGTTTTGTCTTAGCCATTTCGTCTTACTCAATGGTCTGCGCGCTTTTTCATGGTTTTGTCCTTTCCGTATGAACTTCACAAACCGATTGGTAAAAGCCGATACTTTCTAGTTGAAAATAGCGAGGATGGACAGACCATGATGATCATAAATCTATACTACTTCATTCCTAATTTATTTCATCAGGTTCTGCGGTTTCTTACTGGATTTCACAAAGCCAATAGGACAGCAATTTTTTCCCGTAAAAAATATGTAGTTTTCAAACAAATTAGATAAGCACTTGTATACTAAATGGTCTTTTCAAATAGACCAACTTCTCGTGCTAAACGTAATGGAAAAATTAAGATGAAGGTTTTGTCAAAAACCTAGTTTTCACTAGTTCTCCTTCCTGAAAATTCCGGCAGCAGGGAGTATTATTATATTATTATCTTATATCAACACCCCATCATTATGAACTTATTAAACAATTATGATTAAAATCCAATGACAGCGTATAACGGTATTTAATTCCCTTCGTGTGATTTCTCCTTCCTACACTTTCGTACACACTTCGAGACCTGGGTTCAATGTTGAGTCGTTAAAAAGGCAAATTAACCGTTCTCCGAGGATCTCGTGAGCTGAGAAAGTTGTGCAACCCCAGCTTCTGATCAGACCAAGAAAAAAGCCAATTGCAATGTGTTAACTGTATTATGAAATCGATAGTTTTTATGGAAAAGCCGAGAGCGAGAAAGAAGCAAACCGCGGAAAACCATTGAGCCATCATTTCCTTATCTCGCAATGTTACTGAACCTAATTTTAAATTCACTTATATCCTATGTTTTGTGCAAGCAGTTATCATTGATGATCATTATAGATATGCTATATCATGCTGCAAACATGTACATAAAGGGGAGGAAACGTATAAATTACGAAAATAAGACCTAACACCAATTCAGAAAAACAAAAACCTAATAACTTAAACAATTACATATAAAAAACACCAATAATTCAATCAGAAAATTTACTCATAAGAACAACACATCTATATTTTAATCCAAAACCATGATTCGTATAAAAATGACATATAGTACAAAAAAAGTACACTTAAAAATCATTGAGTATTGTGTTCAGTTGGCTAAAAGAGGAGGTAACTTACTTTCCCTTCTCTTTCAACATACTCAACATACTCCAGGCTCGCTATGGAACTCTTCCCCGGGCCAACCGACTGGTGTATTATCATTGTATTTCAAAGGGGAATAAATTCGTTATAGCAGCAGATCTTCGTATATATAATACAGAAGTACCGATGCAGGTTTAAAAAAGAATGAACGATAGCAAATGAACCACCTAACACCGCACCAGAGAAATTGTCGTTTCTTAAACTTTGTCCAATGACCATAGTTGACATTGAAAGGTTGTACGAATATAATATTTTGGCGTACAACCGAAGAAGCTTCAAAGTGGAACATTTGAAAATGAGTATCGAGACAAATCATGTCTTCAACTTTTAATTCATAGAGAAGGTTGAAGAAAACCAGTTTAAATACATAAATTCTATTTACATAAACAGGTAAACTTTACACAAAACTATTTAATGCGAGGATATTTTTTTAACTGGAAAGTATCAATCTTCATCTTAATTGATTGGTCTCAATGAGTTGATCTTAACCTGACAAGAAAGGGCACCCATTACGACTATAATATACATGTATGTCTTCTCTTTTTAGTAACAAGGATTCCAATACCAAGAACCAACTTTCTATTCACACAGGCTTTCTTAACGTTTTTGGTGCATTTTTCATTAAAACTTTTGACTGTGACCAACCTGCACATCTCGTGCAAAAGCCCGATGCTCTTGAAACAAAGGAAATTATTGCACTGATGAAATTTATTCTGAGCAACCTACAGTTTCCTATTTATTTTCCCACGTTGGCTGGGTTCGAAAATATGGTTAATTGGAAATATTGAAACTTTAACATATCGCACAAGCAGTCAAGAAATAATGTTGGGTCCAGCATTGAACCATGAGGAACACCACCTACTACCGTCAATTGAGAACTGGCTCGCCTAATGGACTAGTGATGCTTTGAAGACTCTAAAACGTTGGTCCAATAGACAAGAGCTAACTATGTTACCTAGGAAAGTTGTTATAGATTAATTTGTAAACAAGCAATTTAAAGCAATGTTGTTCCTGTTGTTAAGACGCTTTTCCTTTTCTTATTTTAGGTTTTTAAATACTTCAGATTTTTTTGTATGTTTAGCTCAACTTCGCTGTTGTTGTAATTTTGTCAAAAAACATTTAAAAGTTTTTAGCCTACTACTCAAATTCCTTGATGAACCAGGCCAAGGAGATACAACAGCTCTTAAAGGGCGCACTATATTACGCACCCTAATCAACATCAACAAAATAACCGTAAAACCCCAAATCCTACATCATCGAAACTTCTACACTTGTCAAAAAGATCGGCACTTGTTTACGTATCTGTTAAACGCGTTTCGTCTTCCAGCCATCCTCAGCGAGGAACGACAACCACCTTTAACCTCAATGGTTTCAAAAATAATTATTATATTATCCTTTTTTTCGCAACAGCAGAGATCATATAAACCTTGTTGTTTAAAAAAAATCTCATTTGTAAGTTCGTCGGATTCGAATGTAGAGCCGCTGGTTTCGAACCCGAAACCTTTACCTTACAGTAATATTATACTTAAAATTATAATTATTTATTTTTTAATTATTTATTATTATTTAATTATGTATTATCAATATAATTAAAATCAATTCATACACAATATCTGAGCATAATATATCCATAAAAAATATCAACATTCAATCAAAATCCCAAAATCTCAACCCTTTGCAAAAAAAAACTTTCTCTTAAATCTGTTTTTTTAAAACCAAGATTTCGACAATGAAAACAGTAAAAATATGTTCCTAGGCATTATATCATAATAATAAATTCACCAGAAAATTAAAGATCTTCCATGCTTTTATCGAATAACAAAAATCGTAAAACGCAAAACGTACTACTTACGAATGCCATAAAAAATACAACCTAAATCAAACATAAAAATAAACGTTTACAGCTGAGACATTTCCAAAAAGAAAACAATCCTAATTTGTAAGAAAAACTTCTTTTTTCAGTTTAAAAATTATCTAGTATGTATTTGCATTTAAACATGCAATACAGAACGATGCACCTTCATGTGCGAACAATAAAAAACAATCATTCCTAACAATACAAAATTTCTTCACTAAACAATAAAGCCTACACTGTCATAAATCATAAAAACAAATCCTAGCACTTAATCTTTTTTGTTCATATTCTAAGTTCCAAAACCTTATGTTAATAGTCAATAGACAAAGCTCTAAATCAATTTTACAAGGTGACAAGATTAGATAAGATAAATTTATTAACTCTACTGCTCCCTGGTCCACTTTCGATACGAAAATCTCTAAAAATACGTTTTGTTTTAAATCCGGAAGCATATCTCCCATTCTTCATTAGTAGAGACCCAAAGCTCCCTTCGATTCTAAGGATTGCTTCAAACCAATCAGTCATGTCTGCATCTCGTAAGTCACGTTTAGCGAAACCAAAAGTTCTTGGTCCACGTGCTTTTCACTTTCGCCCAATTTGTACACGTTAAAGTTTGAAAATGCGCAGAGTGGAACGAGCCTTCTTATTTCTCGGACTTAGGAGGAAATAACGTATAAAGTTTTAAAGAAAGCTTACGGTGATCGAAGATTTAAAAACAGAAAATAGTAATAAAACAGACATTGTGCTTAATCATCTAAATGTGCGTCTCGAATGGGTCAAAAAGTAAAAACGTGTTTGTTGTTTATTGGGTTAACTTTAAACCTTGTTTGCTAAACAAGTCGCAATGAAAAGAAATTTTAGTCGGCCGCATTGTTTCCTGAGTTTTCCGGGTTTGGATCTCGGCGTAGCGCTTTTTTTTAGAAAATGTTTTTACGAGGGTTCGCAACAGCAGAGGTCATATAAACCCTCAGGGTGCCGGTGTTTTTGAAAAAAAAAAACATTTGTAAGAATGTCGGGTTCGAACCCGGGACCTTTACCTTACACTGATGAGCGCCGTGTCAAAGACTGAACCTTCCGGCCACCGACGCCCCCTTATAACTTTATTTGACATTAATTTGGACAAAGTATTGCACCCTGTCCAAGACAACCAATGGGTAGTTTGAAACGTTAAGCGTAAAACAGGATTTACTTTATTTTATTTCTATACGGCTTCCCATTCAAGTCCCCTCCCAGCGATAAATTTGAATTAACTGACGATATACCTTAAGATTTTTTTAAGTGCAATGAAAAATAACATTTAATTAACTAAATAATAAAAAATCATTTAAAATTGAATGAATCCTGGATAAACGATGCTATTGTAATCCTTTAAAAACAGTTAGAAAAATTACGTACAAAATAAAACCACAATAATTCATGGCAAAATCGACCAACTTCCACCTTGAAATGAGTAAGGGTTATAATCATATACACATCCATGATCAGGAAAAATATTGATAGACCTGTGTAAATTATTTAAAAGTTCGCCTCAGTTTCATAATCCACGTTACGCCTACTACCTAAGAACTCATAAGATCCTTATTGTCAGGGTGGCATAAAAATTGATTTTATATTCTACTTACGTTTACTCTCAACGCTTTGAATATGACGAAGCTTTTCCCTTAAGGCGTTTTCAAAGTATAAACGGCTTTTTTCTTCTAACACCTTCGTGGGGAAAAAGATTAAGGAAATCTAACAAACCAGAAATCAGGGCCACGATTTCCGATCCAATTCGCCGGAAAAACGCGATTGCATTTTAACTGGACTGTAATTATGAGCTGGACGGTCATCCAACTGAATCATTTATCGTAGTGTTTGTACCCTCTGGAATGAGTACAATAACAAACATAAGATTTCCTTTTTAACGAAAACCGGAAGAAACGTATTTATGCACAGCAGTCGTTAAGCAGTGACCAGTGGAAGAGTTAAAAAAACCGCGGAAAAAAAGAATATAGTATTGAAAGCAATCCAAAATAATATCAAAAAGATCTTTACAAAAATTGCAAAATGACGCTACAAGTGTAACACGAAACTATTGAATGGGAGAATAGGATGAAGATGATCATACCCGCTTCTTTCAAGAACGAAATGCAGAAAAGTAAATTAATACTAGATAAAATCTATACGAAATTAACAATCAAAGCAATCAATACATGGATGAGAAAAAGTTTAGAAGGAAAAAAAAAGAGATAAAACGGTCTAACTGGTAGCACAAAGGACATCAAGAGGTAAACCAGCGAGTAGCACCCGAAAATCAATTTTTTATCCAGGAAATAAAACAAATATCTCAAGAATGAATGACCCCAATGAACTGAAAACATGAAGAAAACCAACTTTCGGTGTTATGCCGCATCAATGGACAAGATAAGAAAAATGTGATAGCTATTTTAAGTTTTACTTATATTGTTGGAAATATTCGTTTCTGATATTAATAACTGTTGTTTTAATTTAATTACTATCTACTATAAAAAATCTCTTAATATGACAGAGCAAATGGAGGAGCTAAGTATTGTCTTTTGAGATAAAATCAGCTTTGAAACTTTCAAAGAAAATTGCAGAACTATAAAGGCATATGAAAATATGTATGTACTTAATGGAGGGGAGGGCCAATGAGATGTAGATTAGCTGCAAGTATTAAAAGTAGTTTGAGAAAATACGGACAACCAAAAACCTGGTCATTAACATTTAGATAAAAATGGTTTAACATGAGTGCTGAAGACTAAAGAGAGAATTTTCTTGATTGCTGAGGCTATTCCAAAGGGTTCAATCTCCTTTGGTTATAATAATAAACGAAAAAAACAATACAAAAATGATTTCCTTTAGCGGAAAACTACACATGACACTTAATCATTGGAAAGTGTTAACGTTTAAACCGGCAACCACTTTCTTCCTTTCACTTGAAAACGGGTTCTAGAAAACGGATGTTGACTAATAACCATCGCACGTATTTATAGATTATTTTCGATCTGACGCCATTCTTGTTGGCTTTTGAGAATTCCCAATACCCGTTTGTTTCCATTGCCGGTATCTTTTAGTAAATCTATTCCGTTGTGTTTCATTAAGTATATTGCCATTTAAGTAATGTTTTTATTATTCTGATCTTTCATCAATTGTTTTTGTTTCAGATTTCTGTGAGTTCGGTTAAGTCGAAGCCTTATTTGAGGTCAGACACGCCCAGCTCCATCCTTTCCTCCGACAGCGACATCAGGTTCACCAGGAAACTGGGACGTCCGTACAGATGCTCATGCTACATCATCACCGGTTTCATAGTTTTCCTACTATTGCTCTGCCTCTCTCTTTACCTTACATGTAAGTCCAACGATTCAACTCTTTTTTTCTTTAAGGATGAAATTTTTATAATTTTTTAAACAATATAATCAAAACTCTAGGCAATCCTCAATAATTGTTTTTCCGAAAATGTCCTATACGTATTAACGTAGTTCCCTCAAAAACTCTTCGTCTTTTTGTACAAATCGCTTCCGAAATGTGGTTAGGTCTCGCCTAAAGCCTTCCCGACCGTCTTCCCACGGTCTTTCATTTTTTCGAGATGCCACTACCACTGTAATTATTTAACACGCTCATCATGACAAATCCAAAGCAACCCTTGTATGCCTGATCAATCTTTCGTGAAATTTCTCTCCCTCACCTCCCTTCATCACTCCATCACCCTCACTTCTCTTCCTATTTTTAACTATTTATAAATTTAAATAATCGATGTTTTTAAAAAATAAATTATGAACAATGTACTCTTAAATGGTGTATAATTAACTATTATGGAATGTACACTTTCTAGAAGAATTGAATTAATAAGATACGTTATCGAAAGACAAAAAAAATAAGTGTTTAATATTTTTATTCTAGTTTTAATTTTTTACCGCTTTTTAAAAATATTTGTTGTCAGTATATTTCAGTGCCAGGACAAATTTGAAATTTGAAATTAGAAAGTGTACTTTTCAGCCTCTAGTTTAAAGTGTTTTTTATACTGAAAACGGTTTTAAATTGGTCAAAAATATAGTTATGGCACGGAATGCAAAAATAAATATCTTAATTTCATTTGCATTTTGAATTGTCGAGGTCAATCTGACGAAAACGTAAAATTTTTTACAAGTATGTGTAGAAAAACTAAATAAACCCTTCCAATATCTAGGCATGCTGGACGGTATATTTATTTATAATCTTGAATTGAAAGTTACTACAGTTTAAAAAAATATTCTTTACGTAATGGACTTTTAATGGTTCTCATTGTCTGTAGCTAGATGAACTCACGTTGAACTGTTCGACACTAATTATCAACAAGGGGTCCAATGGTTTGTTAATTACAAAACCAATTTTTAATAGAATTATTTTTAACAATAACACCCAAACTGTAAGTGTTTCAGTTCTTTGTAGTACTGAGTTTTTGTATTTTTCTTTTGGCTTAGAAATACGGCAAAAGCATCTTTTAAGGAAACAGTAACAGAAAGGAAAATTCTACGATGCGTTATTAAATTTTCCCTTTAGATCTTTCGTGTACCCACTTTTTCAAAGGGTACCCAAGACGAATTTCCCCGCCCCCGTTTTGTAAAGCGAGCACTGTTTGAAAAGCGAATCAACCCTTCGACTTTCTCCGCAGACATGTGGAAAGTGGATAGTTAACAGCCATGCGACCGGTAACGTACGCGCACCGCAATTATGCTGACGGGGCGTGAATTGTGAGAACTAGTACCTGGAACATAACAATCCCTCTCTGAAGTAAAAAACCAGCGGGAGTATCGGGACTCGAGTTCCACTTGGTCGCTCCAGAACAAGCAAAATTGCAGATGAACACTAAATTCTGACAGCAGATGGTTTAAAAATTTCAAGTGAATCACCTTGCAAACAGTTTCTAGGTCAATGAAAGAATGACATCCATTATGCTTATTTCGCTCCCGAAGTCCTCCATATATGACTATCCGGGCCAGACCTCTCCACAAATATTTTATTTTAACCATTCTTAAAAAATTGTTTCAGTGTGTCAAACAGTCAAATACAAAGAATTAGAATTAAGTGATATTAAATTATAACAAAACCAATGTCCCTACCTACATTACCAACAATAATAATAATAATAATAAAGCATAATTTACATGCATGACAAAAAAAATCATCGTGACTAGCTATACGTCAAAAATTATTAAAGGATACTAAAAGTAAAGGCCTAAATGAGAGAAAATAAATTAAACAAAATTCGCAAACAAATACAGCCAAAAAAGCAACCTATTTTCCCAAAATAACAATATTTATGCGATGTTATTCACAATTCTTCATAGTACATTTGTAGGAACAATTAACTGAAAACTAGCAAGGAACCTTCATTAAGCAGCACTTTTTGTGTCAAACGGCTTCCGATGGGCTCAAATTGCTTTAATCAAGAGGGTCAACCAGTCAATTGATGGTCCCAAAGTTACAATATCCCTGAATTAAATGGGACTGTTCCATGAAAACAGTGCATGTACTGACTGCATGGCACTGAATACCTGAGTAAGTCATTTTGTAAGTGGTGTAAAAATTTGGGCTACATGGATTAGACCACCACCAATCGTATTGCTGAGAAGTACGCAAAAGTATCTAATAGTTCAGTCATCTGTCCTATGTCTGGGGCTACCGACCATCGATTCTGTCACATATCGAGGATCCAATTTTAATAATGATTTTGGCCGTAGACTAAGCCTGGTGTGGATTTTAACGTTTCTTGGTCGCATCCCTGTATTTCCGACAGCTGGCCCCCCCTTTTTTTCGTCCAGGGTCGGTACCATTATAAGATGCAGTTCGATGGGAGGAGCTTTGGAGGGCGTCGTTCGATGTTGTACGGTACACTTTGGTCGACCTGGTTCTATTGTTTATAGTTATTGGGTTGACCAGGAAATATGTAATTCATTTATACTGTACTGACAGAGATGGATTTTTAGGGTTACGATCATGTCGCTTCTTGATTAGTTTAAAATAGGGCTTTTAATTTCTAAAACAAACAAAAATAATTGTTATTATTAACAAAATGATCTGTGAGTTTAATTATTGTGAATATATCCTAGTTAGTATCCATTCTCTTTCTCTCTCCTTCTCCCTCCCTTTCTCCTCTCTCACACACACACACACACACACACTCTCTCTCTCTCTCTCTCTCTCTCTCTCTCTCTCTCTCTCTCTCTCATTTTTTTAGCTTTTTCTTTTTATTGCCATTTTTCATGTCTGTCATCGTATTTATTACAAAATGTCTAGTAAGTCAAGCGCCTCATAAATTTCTTGCATTTTTTTCTCTAAATTCTTCTCTCTAAAAGACTTTAAAGTCCAAATTATCATTCTCAAACCGAAATGATTATGGACGATCAGCAAGTTTTACATTGCCTGTAGATGGTTTAGACAGATCTGAACTGTCCTTTAATAGTAGGCTATATGGAGGTTCATGTGGTCGTTAGGAACAGCGAGAACAAGCGGACCAGGATGGCAAGGGCCGGTTTAACAAAAATGGTATAACAAAATAGCCTGAAAATAGTCGTAACTGAAGAAATCGCGGTACAACATGACACATGTAAAATTTTACGAATAATAATTAAACTTAATATGCTCGAGGGAATTTATACACGGGATCGATAAAGCGTAAGGATGAAGGAGAGATTGCTAAAAGGGCAGCCGGTTTTAACGTACCGGGAAGATTTGTAGGCGTAAGGAGCTAACGGTGCGCCCCAGAAAGTTGCCCTTGGGAGAAAACGAAAGCACCGTCCTCAAGCAAGTTAAAGAACCCCATGACCGAGTCACAAGGAGCGAGACCAAGGCTCAAACGGATATATATTCGTATCGCGGACACACGACATTTTCCCTTAGAATATCAAAACGGTGACAATGGAGAAATTAAAATAATTCACCTACTAATTAATTCTTTGTCCTCTTAATAAAAATAAACGGGACAGTTTTTTTATCACGTGTTCTTATAAAAACGGCTATTTTTGTCCCAAATCCTCCTATTTATGATTATTAAATCATTAATATTGAGTCGTATGAACATTTCAAAATTTTATTTCAACCAAACTATCGTTTTGCCCAAACCAGGCGAAAAAATACCTGTTGCAAACTTTCTAAAAAACTTTGCCTGTTTGCTTGCTCTCAAAATCTTCATTTTTTATTTTATTTTTATGTTTTATTCCAATCCGATCAGTTATGGGTTTTGTCCAAATGTATTTTCTTCCTTAATATATCTGAATTAATACAATACATTGTAATATTACCATAATAAAATACCATCTTCCAAATTAGTATGGGTACGTATATGTATTGATGTGAGGGACGGGTCATTAGAACTACTTCCGAAGTGTAGTGGCTTGTACAGAATGAATGTATTTATTAGCGTGAGTGGTGATGCGTGAATGGACGTGTTTGTCGAGGAATATTGAGTACTCCCTCGACAACAATTTTGTATAGTTTAGTGTATGAGTAGAATTTGTAAATACCGTTTGTATGTATTTATTCGTGTGAAACTCTACACTGAGGCTATTTATATCATCTCAGCAGCTTTAATCAAAGTTTAAAAATGTAAATATACCACTGTTTGTAAGAAATACGATTTCACACTTTTTGAGCGATCTTTGCTAAAAACCTCCTCTGGCTCACCTGCTCATAAACTTCTCTACCTACTTCAGATTTTCTGCTTTATAAAATCTTGTCATAATAAATATACATTTCAAATATACTTCTTATATTTTGAATTAATTTCTAAGATATTTTGTTGTTAATCGATGAATTTTTGCCTTTTTTAATTAAAAGATAAAAATTTTGAAACTACAAAAATTTGGGCTTCATGTTCATGATTAGCTAGGTAGTTTAATAAAACAATTTTACAAGTACAAAAAATTGCATAAATAATTAAAACCAATTAACAATACAACAAAATTATTTATAAATAATCATAATTAATGAGAACATGATAAATATTAAATAAATGAACAATGCAGTCAGGAATTCTTAACATTTGGTAAGGAAAACCATTTTTATGGTGTTATTTCCGTTTTTATTTCCAATCTTTTATCTGCATACATAACATTAAGTACATATGTTTCCCTAACTTTACATTATTTTTTTTGTTATTTACTTATTTTAACACTTTTTTTTAATGTACCCTTTTTTTAGACACATATCTCTCTGAGACTAAAGGAGCCGAACGTGTTTATCTTGGAGTCTTTAGAGTGTCTAAGGGTGAATCTTTCAACAGCGCTTTAGCAGACCCTCATAGTGAACTTTTCAGGCTGACTTCAAGAGAATACAGGGAGCTGATCAACCTTTGCTTTAGAAGAAGCGTGCTGCGTCCTGCATTCTTGTACTCAGACGTACTTGCATTTGACGGGTAAAGTTTTGTGTGCTGCCTTTTGATATATATGAATAGAAATATACATATAATTTTTTTAAATGTATTGCCATTTTTATTCATTTCAGAAGAGAAAATGAAGATTTGATTATTCACTTTACATTACATTTTAATACGAGGAAAATTGACGTGTCACCAGAAAGCATCCTGCAAGTACTTAAAAATGAAATGGTCTTCTTTGGCAATCGTACCATTGACCATTCAAGCGTTAAAATTCAAAAAGTAAACTTTATTAATAAAGGATGAACAAGAGCAAGAAATTATATACGTTAATAACTTAGTTCCAGCTGGAAGCTGAACAGACCCATTCGACTGCTATAAGCCAAGCAGAACTAGTCACAACTAGGCCAGTTATAGTTCCATCTCGTCAATGTTCACCTACAGAACTGTCCTATTGCCAATTATTTGTAGGAAATGAGACTTCATATCCAAACCTTGTCGGACATCAAAATTTACAAGAAGTGATAGCTGATGTTATTAAATTTAGGTATAATGTAATAATTCATCATTTTCTATAATGGTTAAATGTAAATATCATCAATTCCAGAGAATTAGTGGATTCAGAATGCTACAGACTAGCACAGCATTTCATCTGTCATCTACTTCAACCACCTTGTTCGCAAGAATTGGTTCTGCCTTGCAGAAGGTTCTGTAAAGAATTTTGGTCTGGCTGTGGAGCGAGGTTATCACCCGAGCTCCAAAAATTACTCAACTGTTCTAATTTCCCAGAATACAGTGCCGAACGTACTGCATGTCTTTCCAAACCAGGTCATTATCCTTGTTTGTTATATCTTCACATTAAACACAGTAGATTAATTTAATAATTTTACAGGATGTGTAAATGATTTGGAATATAAAGGAATGAGCTCAAGGTTATGCGATGGTGTGCCCGATTGTCCTGATCTTAGTGACGAGACTTCTTGTTCCCATTGCGAGGCTGGCTCATTGCACTGTTCCACATCTAAAGCGTGCATTCATTCATACTTATTATGCAACGGAAAAAAGGACTGCCCTGATGGTTCTGATGAACGGTTTTGTCGTAAGTATTCGGACAATAAAATTGTGCCTTCGTTTACAATTTATTAATTTTTTTAATATCATTACTGTATTTTTCAGTAACTTTAGCCCCGAATCTTAAGTCATTTGGTAAGCTGAATAGTGTGCAAGCTAAACATTATCACACAAGTGGTAATGTGGTTTTCACCGAGAAGGGACAACACGGAAAAGTCTGTGTGCATAATCTTAACAGTTCAGTGCCAGTTACAGAGTTAAATTCAACCCTCGACACCATAGCTTCATCCCTCTGCAAAAGTCTCACTTATAGGTATGACAAAAATCTGGTAAATTTAAAGAAAGAAATACTAACTTGTTAAAAATTCTTGTAGAAATGTAGCAGAAGTCAAAATAGAAATTGATCATGAAGAAGGTGCTCAGTATGTCAAAATGGAGAACCCAACAGCTTCAGAGATCCAATTCATACCGACACATTGTGCTAGTAAAGAAATATTAAGTGTACAATGTTCCCAGTTGGGTAAGCATTATATAATTTATACGCCATACATTAGAACAATGGAACTACAAGAACTACATTTTTTTTTTTTTTTCAAATAGAATGTGGTCTATCACCGCTAAGGGATAAAACAGGTATTGACGGCTTGGGGAAAATGGCTGCAATTGGGGATTGGCCATGGCATATTGCCCTCTTCAAAGCTGGAATTCATATATGTGATGGAACTTTGATAGAAATGACTTGGGTTGTTACTACTGCTTCCTGCTTCCAAGGGTAAGCATTAAACACTTTTCCTGTTTTTCTATTATTATTCCCAATTTGGATCTTATAGACAAGAAAAAGCTGAATGGATCGCAAGGGCAGGAAGTACAAGACTCTCATCCACAAGCCCTTGGCAGCAAGAGAGGCATGTCATAGGGATGATAAAATCGCCAGTTGAAGGCAGTACAATTGTATTGTTAAAACTGGATAGAAAACTTGTCCCGTCCGACTTCGTCCGACCTATTTGCCTACCTCCAAACGGTAGGGCTATACAAGACCTCCAGCACTGCAATACTCTTGGATGGGCAAAAGAAAGTAATATCTGCTCAGTTGAAATAATACTCCAAAATATACTGATGACATATTTTCAATATTTCAAGGAACAATGCTGCAACGAGTAGGATTGAAGTTGAGCAATATGGACCAATGCGCCAATATAAGTATAACAACTGTAAACAGTGTATGTACTGATTCATATTACAGTACAGAAGACTGTAACGTAAGTTTCTTTTTTCTTTTCATAACAGATTTTGACTTTTTTTAATTGTATTTGATTTAAAATTTTGAAATAATGAGATTTTGCAATTTTCGGTGGTTGACATGAGTGCCCGTTTGTGTGCTTGCTCTTTCTGTTGCATGCTAGCACTTTAACATAGATGCATACTCACTATTTTTGAGTTAAACTTTTGTCAAAGATTTATATCTTGAAATGAAATTCACTTCCAGGAAGAAGAATTAGCTGGAAGTCCGATGTCGTGCCTCCACCCTGATGGATACAGGTGGGTGTTAGCGGGCGTTTCTAACTGGAGGATAGCATGCTCCAAAGTTGGCGACCGAAGACCGCGTCTCTACGACCAGACGATTCCAAACATTGAATGGATTAAGTCAATCATATTTAGCAGTTCTTCACTGAAACAATTTCAGTACACCTTTTAACTTTGGATGCATTATTTAATTATGTAATTTAACACACTGCCAAGGAAGACAAAGAAAACAAAAAGGTTTAAATAACTTGAATAAACTAGTTTATTGAGTTATTATGAATTAAAATAGGAGAGTCATTGAGCCTATTTTAAATGACTGAGTTTAAATATATCTACAAACTGAGATCTCAGGTTGAAAAGCAAAACATTATTTTTTATATTTTGTAAAAATTTGTAAATATTGTTTGTATTTTACTTTGTATAACATTATGAATATTTAAATATTATTCTAGCTAAGAAATAATCGTGTTGATTCAGTTGAAATATAGTTTTGATATTTATAATTGATATTTTTTATTATATCCTTTTACTTTATATTTTAAACTTGTTAAAACTTAAACTCAAGTTGTAAACATTTCTATACAATTTTAAATGTTAAGTTGTTTACATTAAAACTAATAATTGATTCTTTTGGGATGAATGGTGATTGCTCTTAGGTAAATTAATAGATCATCTTGTTTTTTTTTTTAATCTAATAAAATACATTTCTTCTATAAAATATTTTTAACATGATTAGAAGAAAAAATGCTGTTGTCTGTGATGTTTTTCCCGTAAATTTCATTAACCCTCTAAGTGATCAAAACATCATCCATAAGTAATAATGATACATATTAATTTTTTTAAATATTCGCAATACCTTATGGCAAAAAAGTATCACTTTCACCTTTATTTACCAGCACACTTTTTAGTAGTTAATTTTTTAATTAGTTGTACATTTTGTTTAATAGAAATAAGAAAATTATTACTTTTGCATTTAATAAATTAACATTAATTTTCATTAAACTATCCATTATTTTAGATATGTAAATAAATAACTAGTTGAACAATGTTATTTCTTCTTATAATAGTTTTAAAACGGTAATATCAATTAATAGACAATATCAAAAAATAATCAATTTTCTTTCATAAAAATCACGAGTTTCACTGAAGATAAAAATACTCCTAGCCGTGATAACCACAAAAGGTATCAAAAAATTATCTTCAGGCCCAAAAATTTCCATAGAAGATTAGGAGAGATCACTCTTAAAAGCCAACGCCGCGAGTGAAACCTTCGAAATGCTTTCTGAAACAACCTTTACTTCAATGGGTAATAAAACATTTTATTACAATTGAACATTGTTAATTGATAAATATTTTGACAGAGATCGCATCTCCAATTTTTCCCCTCTTTATTGTTACACCTAAGAATTTTATTTTCATAATTTAAGATTTGCTCTTTACACTGTTATTAGTTTTTAATTAAAGGATCTTAATTGTCATTTAAATGGAGCAAATAGTGATTGAGGTTCCATTCCAGGCCCAGACATAGAACTGACCAAGGAGGAGAATTATCATTTTGTAAATAGAACACATAATTATTTGCCAAAAAGGGACACCTCACTTTATGTGGCATCGCTGTTCATTCTCATTGGGCTGCTTGCATTCATTATCTCACTACTTGGCAGAAAGGACAAAAAGTGTGATACCTAACTTTAAAAAATCAGGGAGAAAAAAAATTACTCAATTTGATCTTTACAGAAAGCCAGCAGTGAAGAAATGCAATTTAAAATTGAAATCCTGCTATGTCACTTACGGATCGACCCACTTGATCTTACCCAAGCTTACTGATCCCGGTTTCTTCCAAAAACGTATTCACTGTGAAAGCGGAAAAAGAATAAGCAAAATGAGCCTTACAAAGTGTAACAACACTGAGAGAAACATCCTGAGGACTTCAAAGATCGTGAGCATCTCTGACCTCTGGAAAGCCAAGTCGAGACAGTCAAACAATTATTTCATAATAAATATCATTCCAGAAGAAGATGAAATGAAAGAAGACAACTTCTAAACTCTATTCTACAAATATTAAATTAAATTATTTCTTTTGCAATTTTTTATATATTTTATTTTATACAAATTGGAAATTTATAATAAATAAACAATTTTTATTGAAAAGTATTTATTGTTAAAACATCTTTTTTTTTTAATATGTGTGATTTAGCTAGAAATGCAATGTAAAAATATCTACTTTATCACAGCATTGATTTCTATTTTTTATTTTTTTATTTATTTTTTTTTTCAAGGAAGAACATAATAGTACATTATACATAGTAAAATAAAAAAAGTAATAAAAAAATCTTATTATGTATAATTAAAAATACACCCAGTTGTACAGTATAGGTACGAAATAGTCTTCTGATAAGCTTAATTGCCAGACTCAGAATTTGCCTAAAACCATGGTGAGGATCGCCATTCTAACATACATTCCGCCTTCGGCTTGCCTGAAATAAGCAGCTCTTGGGTCCGAATCAAGTTCGGGGCTTATCTCAAAGACCCTCGGGAGCGGATGCATTACGATCATCTTCCGTTTTGCCTTGGTCATCAGTTCTGGTGTCAAAACAAAAAGACCACACACCTGAAAAAAGACATTTACCTTAATTCTATAATTTTTTGGTTTTTTTTTGCTACATGACTTCAACAATATACAACATTAGATATCTTTCTTTGTACTTTAGATACTGTTCTAATTGTACTTATAGTTTGATCATTATTTATTCATTCTGGTCAGACCATCTCACTACTATTAATAATATTTTTCAGAAAACGTGGTGGTCTGAAGGGGCAAGGTCGGGTTACAGGTGAAGTACTAAAGCCCAAATAAAATTCCATACTTTAAAATTTCATGTAAAAGTTTGTAAACAAATGACCTTTAGACTGGTCAAAACATGATTTCAGCAAAGTTCTTGCCTAAGAATGTGGGGATCATCGTATCACAATATTGTAGACTACAAACTACTATCAAATGTGGTTTATACCTTTTGGTAATTTAATAAAACAGTCTTCATCCAAAATAAAGCAGTTGCAAGTATAATAAAATAAAACAGCACGAATGGCAATAAATGTTGAACGGTAGGTGAGGAAAAACCAGATACACAAAGGACTAGAACTCCTGACTTTACAAAAGAAAATTCACGAGCAATTCAACAAGTTCCATTTCAACTTTGGAAAGGCAAGGTGCTGTCCACTTCAAACTAGTAGTAAAAAAGGCATGAGGTCTGAAGGCGTGTAAATTACAGAGACATGTGCAAATAGTATAAAAACATCTATGATATAGTGTGATGATAACTATTTTAAATTGAAATATTTATTAAGAAATAACAATTTCTCCTCTAGTGAACAACACAAAAGTGAAATATTTCTATACAAGTACAACATAAAACTTTGTATATCATTTAACTGTCACTAAATATTACACATTTTTTGTATGTAGTTGGACTATTGATTTTACTAACTTTTTAATTATTTTGTATCAGCTTACGCTTAATTATACAATTACTTAATTAATTACACACAATTTTTGCAAAATGAAAACTTTGTTGTTACAGGTGGGTTTCAAACCCATGACTTTTTTCACAATTTGTTTGTAAGTGGAACAAATGGGATCAAAATGAGTTTGTGACGATTTAAGTCACAGTAAATTTTTAATTTAGAAAATATTGTATATAATTGAGTAACTAGCTATTAATTTAAATAAAAATAACAATAAATAAAATCATATTTGATGAAAGTATCATTTTGTCACATAAAGCAATCAGGATAGGGATTGTTGGTTTTCTGTATTACAATTACATAATAATAGTAATACGACAGTATTTCAACTGCGAGGCAATATGAACCCTCAGGATGCCAATATTATTGAGATTTTTTTTTTAAATCTAATATAAATATTTTGATGCGTACCCTGTCGTATTCCTCTTGTGAGGGAAATCTCTCCCTTTGAATTCGTGTCATGTAGACGACATCTGATTCAGGCAAAGCTTCCTCCAGGGATGCCATTTGTTTCTGCGTTATTCCCTTGTCCCTGACAAATTGAACAACTGACTCTGGCATTTCAAGAGAAGGCGGAGATACATAACAAAGTTGGACATTGTAAAGGGTCAACAGTCTAAAAATAAAAGAAAGCTAAGAGATTAGCTAAGTACCATTGATAAAGTTAAATAGTAAACACCATTTTTGCATCCTTTATCAACTGTGCAAATCAACAAATCATAAGTAAAATCACTCTTAGCAGCTTTTAAAAATTAAACTACTGTAAAAGAATAGAATTTAACCTTGCAAGTGAATGAACAGTTCTTCCATTCTTGAGATCACCAACCATTGTTATCGTGAGGCCGTTCACAGTGCCAATCTCCTCCCTGATTGTAAAAACATCCAGGAGTGCTTGTGTCGGATGCTCACCTGTCCCATCTCCGGCATTTATTACCGGCTTTCTACAGTGATGAGCAGCTCGCTATTGACAATGATATATTACAAGCACAGTCAAAATTATGATTACACTGTTTAATCTTACAGATGCAGCACCGGGTTCAGGATGACGTAAAACAACTACATCAGAATAGCTCGCCATTACAATAACAGTATCTGAAAATGTTTATATAATTATTAAGTTAAAATGGTTATAGTAGAATAATTCGTGTTATATAATTCAATTAATTATTCATTTCATCTAAGGTTTTTGATTGAGTTGAAAAATTAGTGTCCCAAGCAGGATTCAAACCCATGATCTTCAGCTCAATACACCGCTGCTCTAATCATTTCACTCTTGGACACCAACTTTTTCCCATATTTTCAAATGTGTAATCAGGATTCAATTCTCAGTGAATTATGAAGTAATTACTTCTCTTAATTATTAAATTAATCCATACTAGTTTAGTGGTCATAATTGGCCATGCTAATTAATCTAATTAATTATTCTTTTCGTTTAATTTTTTTGGCTGAGATGGGTTTGAATCCTACTTATGACACTAATTTTTCAACTCAATCAAAAACCTTAGATGAAAGGATTAATTAATATAGTCAATTATGACCACTAAACAAATATGGATTAATACAGACTAATTTTACTTTCTCAGACATTTTACAAAACTTCGTTCCATTAAATCTTTATCTTTACTAATCTAACCTTAATCTTCTTAAATCTTATCATAAAACATAGAACCTCTGTGATAATACCAACAATTAGATGCTTTAACAATTTCAAACGAAGTAAACTACAAAAATTACAGTCACTGATATAGTACACAACCAAACTAAAAGGAGAAGTGTTTTATCTAAAATTATTATTCTTCCTAAATATATAATTATAATAATTATCATTTTATTATATAAGTAAATTGTATGTGTACAAATTTAAAATAAGTAAATATATATTACGATGGACAAAATGTTGAATAATATAAACAAAATAAAACTTTACCTTCCAAGGTTTCCCCTTTTTTCACCGAGCTACTGGACTCTTCCATATGGATTACCCTTCCTCCAAGACGTTGCATTGCTGCAGAAAAACTGCAGCTTGTCCTGGTGCTAACTTCATAAAATATTGAAGCCATAACTTTTCCCTAAAAATTACAGATTTGCATCATTAAATGAAATATTCATAAAATGCAGAAATAATTTATTTTGATAAAAGGAGAGGACATTGCTGGCCGCAACAGTTAAAGCACTGACACAGGGATTCATCACTAGTAACGAATTTGAACCCGGCGTACTTGCTAGTGGGCTTTTTTTTAGATAACACCAGTGCCCCAGGGGTTGATATAACCTCCGCTGTTGCAGACCCACGATTAAAAATTAGGTTCACTTTTCTACAATTAATGTACAAAAAATGCGTTTGTAAACATATAATTAAATGTATTAAAGATGGAATATGCATTTTATATCATCGTACTTAGAAAGTGTTGTGACTTTGATAATAAAATAAAGAAGTAAAAATAGAACTGGAAATTAGTTTTTAGCTTGGCCTTCTCATGTTTTTGTTATTATGCAATATTACATAATAGGGTGTTAAACCCTCCTGTATGATTGAGGGGAATTGCTGTTTTTTATTCCAAAATCGAGAGATGCGGTCTGGTGTGATATAGGTTTCAGAAAAACATTTTCTTTATCGTGCCATTTCGATCTTTTTTTGACATGGTCTTCAGGATTCAAAGTGTTTGTCATCTGTAATTGTGCCATTCTTGTGTGTCGTGTTGGGAGTGCCACTCTGGGCACTTGAGCTCTCTCAACATTACACAGAAGAATGGCACAATTCCACAGAAGACAAACACATTGAACCCTGAAGATGATCTCAATAAAGATAGAAACGTTGGCAGATAAAGAAAATGTTTTTCTGAAACCTATATCACACCTCACGATTTCAGAATAATTATCGATTAACAGTCACTAATAATCACCACACATTACTGTTTTTCTTTCATTTTTTAATTTGTACCAAAAAGAATGGGAAAGAAAAGGAAATAACTCCTTTAAAAATAGCACCATCCTCTGGTACACAGATGGATCTAGAACACAAGAAGGTATGGGGGCAGGAGTATATGGACACAGAACCAAATACTCAGAACCCATGGGATAACACACCAGTATCTTCCAAGCTGAGATTCATACAATTGAAAAATGTACCCAATTACTCTAAGTAAAGGGTACAAAACCAAGAAAACAGCTATCATGTCAGATAACGAAGCAGCCACCAAAGCACAAGTTCAAAGATAGTGTTGAATTGCTCAACCAAATTAAACATATTAGTATGCAGAATAAAATCAGCCTCTGCTGGGTCCCAGGACACATGGGAGTAGAAGGCACCGAGAAAGCAGACACCCTTGCAAGGGCAGGGGTTGCCACACTGCTGATAGGACCTGAACCCTTCTGTGGCATAGAAATCCGCCCTATTAACTAATATCTCAGACAGAAGGACAAAAAGAAAACGAAGGAACAATGGAATTCACACATTGCACATGGGCAATCCAAGAATCTTCTAACAAATTTCAATAAGAAAGAAATCATAAAATGTGTCAAAAGAAGCAGGAGCAGACTGCAAATCCTAACAGGATTCCTAATTAAATGAATGCTGCAGATTAAATGAATACTTTAAGAAAATTGGAACAACCCAAGATGGCACATGCAGATTCTGCAAAGAGGCAGAAGACACCAACACATTTACTACGTTAGCTCGCAGGAGGAAATGTTTTGGAACGTATAATGAGACCACAAAAGAGCTTCAACCACTGAAACTGGGCCTATTAATCATATTTCTTGATGAAATAGGGCTCATCGATGGGCTTTAGGCAGAGAATGGGGGATGGATACAATAGCTCTTAAAGGAAGCCATACCATACAATGAAAAATTACATCTACTCTTTATTTTTTAATTTATCATTAAACATTCTGGTTTGGTTAAGATCAATTGTCAAATGAACAAAGTTGGTCACCAAACCCAAAATATCAGGGTTAACTCTTGTAAGTAAAAGTAACTTACCATTTCCCAAGCTGGAAAGAAAATCATAAAATCTAGGACAAACGTAAACTAAAGTTAAAAAACAAGGCCTAAAACTGGATAGTGAGCTATAACCAATTCATGGAGGAGTACCACACTTTTGATGATGTAGTTCAACAAGTTTTATGGCCACCTACCAGATTTAAATTTGAAAAACTTTTAACTAGTTTAAACTATTGACGACAAGAAGAACATTACGGCATTTGTCATCTTTTTGAAAAACTTCATTTTCAGATAAAAAACACTTTACCATCTTCAGTATTTGGGTGATTTTTGTGGAATGAATTTTTAGTTATGATATGGTGTGAGGTGATAGGTAGGTATGAGTGTTGTTTGTCAGCGTGTTTGATGAATCAAGTATGTGTTGTCGTTTTTTTAATTGCTCTAGTCAGTCTTTTTAATCTTCGATCTTGAGTTTTTGTTAAGTTGGATTGTTTCTTTTCTCGTTTGTTTTTTTTTTGCCTTGGGACCTTTGTCTTTTTAATTTGTACAATTAATTTTAAATTGTGTAAATGATGTTTGTGAGATTAATTTGTGTTAGTTCTTTTTAATAAGTTGAATGTGTTATGTTTATATATTTCTAAGTTTTTGAGAATGCACATTTTTCTTATGACATACTGGAAATACATGTATGCTAAAAATATAATAGTTCAAAATATTTTAATTCTCTTTGTGAAATTTTATATACTATACATTTCAAATCTTTATTTGTCTGTTACATATTCCTCCCTGCTTATTACATGTATTAAAATCCAGAATATTTGAATAAATTGTTTAAAAATACTTCAAATCAAGCAATTTTATATTGTATAAATGTATATTTAGAATATAAGATTAAAAATAATAATAATTAATATTGCATAATCAGAATTAATTAAAATTTAAAACATTCACCTTGAGAATATGTTCAATCGGTCGCTCTTTCTGCACATATATCTTAAGAGTCTGTGCCAAATTGAATAGATCATTGAGCTGCTCCTTTGTGAACATATGCACAGACAGAATATGCTGATGGTGCAAACTTTGCGAGTAGACATGTGGCTGGTGAGTAATGGGCATTATCAAATTCTCACCTTTCGCTCTGTGTAGGGCAGGCAGTGAAGGAATAGGTGAAATCGGTCGAAGCGTCTCACTGACTTTCAAATGCAATTCTTTTTTTGGAAAGGGAGGGTGAGAAAATTATGGTAACTTGAATAAATTTTTTTTTTTAAATTAAATAAAAACCAAACAAACCATGGTCATGCTCAGATAATGAATTATGGCGGTCGCGTGGAGATACCATGTCAAGACCAGATTCAGGCCTGCTTGGTATGTGATCTACAGTTGAAACGATCAAGTTTAATTTGTTGCTCTTCTCCCTCATGTCTCGACCAAACCCAGGGTTGGTAAGAACCTGCAAAGAATATATTAAGATACATAATATGTTTACAATTATAGCTGCAATGATATAAAATTACCTGTCCTTCAACATAAGCGACTTCACCTCTGAGAACAACTCTGTGAACAGCACCTTTTACAGCCATACCAGCAAAAGGTGTCCACTTAGCTTTACTGAAAGTAGGTGCATCTGGTATCATCCATTCTGCGTCCATGTCAACTTCTATGTAAGTATTAGGCTGCTCTGGTAGGTTGAAAATACGCCTTGGATTTTTATGCATTTTATCGACAATGTCCTATTGTTTAAAAAAATATATCGTTTCTAATTCAATATTTTTACACACAAAAGGAAATACCTCAATAGTCAATTTTCCCTCATTAACAGCGGTGAGTAATAAGGGTAAAATAGTTTCCAATCCTGGGAAGCCGGGAGGAGCTTTTTCACTAAGTTTTTCTTCCAAAGTGTGAGGGGCTAAAAACCCAGATTTTAAGTTATACAAGTACATTGAATCACATGAACACAAACTCACCATGGTCTGTGGCAAAGCAGTCAATGATGTCCAGATTTTCCCACAGGGCTTGTCTGTCCTCTTCACTGCACAAAACCGGCCTAACTTGGGATTTATTTTCTCCTAAATATTCCTTGGCAAGATTTGTTAGGAAAAGGTGATGTGGGCAGACTTCACACGTCACAGGGAGTCCCTGGGCATTATCAATACATAACAATCAAGAAATAGAGCAAATTTTTTTAAAAAGTACCTTCTCCTTAGCTGCTCTTATAATTTGTATTTCTTCTTTTCGTGCTACATGGCAAACGTGGATGGGACGGTTGTGTAGTGTGGCCAACAACAAGATGGCCGCTGTGGTCTGCCCTTCTGCATGAACACAGAGCGGATATTTCTTCGGCCAGAAATCAAAATGCTAAGAGAAACAGAACAGACTAAAATTTAGATACTCCCTTAATGAATATAAAGGAATTACTTTTCTCCAGAATGTCAGATCACGCAATCGCAGAGTGTTGAATGTCTCATTTAAGTACATCTTTAAACCTGCAGCCTTTGGAGCAAGGTCTGGTATCAGGTTGAAATTATCCTCTGTAGCACCAAGGTAGATAGCATAATCGCATCGTGCTTTTTCTGCAGCCAACTAAAATAAAATAAACACAATTTAACATTCACAACTCTAAAACCCTTGTTCACACACACAGGAAAGGGTTTATATTTAAACTTTAAATACAAGCTTGCTTCTTCTACTGGCTGAGTGGTAGGTGGGTGACCACTTGGATGCCAGGTTGATTTCATCCTCTCACTTGTTTAGAATTGTAATTGTCTGACATATATGTTAGATTAATTAATTATGCTTTTAATCTAAGTTCTTGGTTGAGATGAAAAAGTAAGACCTTTGATTAAAAGTATTATTATTTAAAATGATATGATTGCTAAATGCATATACGGATTTATATGTTAGATGTTATATAAAATAATATTTACATCCTGGGCTAATGTAATACAACACTTTCAATTTAATTGTATTATAAAGTTATACATTACACACTTTAAACAGTGGTAAAATTGATTTTGTACAAGAATAATGAATCTTAAAAATATGAACTTGCGGAATAAGTTGAAACTTCCATGTAAGAACACTCTTAGAGAATAAATTATTGTCTGCTTTACCAAAATGTCTGTTTTGGGAGTAAAGAAGATATGTGGAAAAAAGGTTAGTACTACAAAATGGGATCAAAACATGCGAAACAGTGAGGATTTTTAATCTTTCCTGTGGCTCTATTTCTACAATTCAACAAACATAATTTTGAATAAGAGCAAAGATAAATGCTACTTTGAAACTTTTTCTAACTAATAATGCTCATTTTTAACTACATAGTTTAGCCAGACGTGCAAAAAATAATGCCGTCTCATCACAATTTAAAATGTTTTAGAGTTCAAAATGGTGCCATATTTGTTTAAGCTTTAAGTTTTTGTACAACCTCGATTGTTCGCTCCACTATTGGTCTCAAAATAAATCTGCCAAATTCTAAAATTTGTCGAGTCAACCCGAAGATGCTTTAAAATTTATTAGCCCTAAATCTTTTGCAACCTTTCTTGGTCATTTCTTGGATAACTGGACCCCACATTGGTATTTTAGAAGCCCAAGCAAAACCACCATTCAAATACTTTTTCAAATAGTCTTTGATCAGACTGAACATTTTAAGAAAAAATCTGCACGATTGGTCATTTCTGTTTGTAAAATTTATCTCAAGTTCCTTTTTACCCTTCAGAATTTCACTAGCCTGGGTCTTTCCAATGGAAAACTTAGCAACAAGTCTTGCGCATTTAATTTTTCACTTTCACTCATTTTAAGTATATTATTTTTTTCTTTAAGTTTCAAATACAATGAAGAAATACTTAAAACATGTTTGTGATGTGGCACAATCCAAATGTAGGAATATTAGGAAAAGGAAGGCAAACAAAACACCTAGGGGAAATTATTGAGTCTACTTTATATAATATTTTAATATGATGAATGAATTTGTCCATTCGAGGTAAGTGTCTACATTTTGAAGGTGTCCGTTAAGGGAAGTTTCATATTTTTTTATTTTCTACTTGCAATCCACAGCCTACATATTGTTTTCCTATCAATATTATGAATTATAATAAAAATACCAACCTCTTTCACAAGTGCAAATGTTGTGTCGTCAACGCATGCAGGGTTTGTATTTGGCATTGCACAAATCATCGTTATGCCACCAGCGAGTGCTGCAGCTGTGCACGTACTGAAATCCTCTTTGTGCTCTGCTCCTGGCTCTCTGGTATGGACATGGAGATCGATAAGACCTGGAAGACGGATAATTTTACGGGAAGTAAGGCAGTCTGTGTGTGTCTTCATCAGAGGAGCTTGCTTAATCCTTAACAACGCCTGTAAATAACAATTTTTATCAATCAAGGTTTAAGTTAAAAATTTATTAAAGTTTTACCTCAACAAGTAGTTTAGCACACTTGACATCTGTAACAAGCGGTACTGAATATTCGACAGCAAGTCTTCTCGTTTTGTAACCGTATGTCATAAATGAAGACACCCTCCTCGCACCCCTTGTCCTCATTGGCAAATTAATTACTAAATCAAAGTCTTTCCTTGCAAGATAATCAGCCAAACTATTCAATTCCCCTGATGTTGTTGCTTCTCCTATATTCTCATATATCCATTGAACTGGTTCCACCTGCAAAACACATTTGTTTGAATTTCTTATATAGTTTATATGTTGAAAAAAGCTCAATGGGCAAGCACTCACATGAACTCCATGTTCGTTGTAGAAGTCAGCTGTACCCATACTGGCATACAATTTGTAGCCTAACTTCTGCAATGATTTCATGCTAGGAAGCAATTCCATTTTGTGCTGTGGGAAATCAAATGATTTGGTTATACATTATTTTCAGACACACTAATTAGATTTATTAACCTTAAAACTTCCAATTGAAAGGAGAATAGCTTTTTGTGGTATGTGGAAGCCTGTGCTCATCATCGCCTTTAGGTAAGCTTCATAGCGATTATCACCGAAACAAGCCACTTCACCTGTAGATGCCATCTCAACTCCAAGCATGACATCAGCCCCTTAAAAATTACAAATTACTTTTAAAAAAATAATCTATATTTCTTGGGTTTCTTTTCAGGAACTATACAACCATGGAACTCATTTTCTTTTTATTGATATCATACAATTTCGTATCAATAAAAAGAAATGAGTTTGATGGCTGACTAGTTCCTGAAATGAAACCCAAGAAATATAAAAAGTCAATAACCAAAAGAAAAGTAAAAAATAAACTCTTAATTTATATTGGCTATTTATAGATGATATATCACCTGCCAATCTTGAAAAAGAGAAGACGGCCACTTTAACCCCTACTTTGCCACATCCCATAAGAACATCTACTGGTTCGACTTGTTCGCCGACTATCACTTTTGTTGCAGTGGCAACAAAATCATGATCTAGAGTTTTTGAAACGAATGGAAATGATCGTGAAACCCTCACATTACATTCAATAACTTTGAGAACATTATCCTGAAAAATGGAAACATGCATTTTATACACATTTTTATGTTCATTTCTACTAAATGCACCTTCGCAATCAGCTGCATGTTAAACGGTCCTGTGACTTCAAGCGAACTTGCGATTGCCCTAGATATGGCCAAAATTTTGGCCAATGTTTCAGAATTGATGTCTTGTGGAGGAGTGACTAACGTAGCATCACCGGAATGAACCCCAGCATTTTCAATATGCTCAGAAACAGCCATACATAAAATTACCCCATCGCAAGCAACAGCATCAACATCTATTTCCTTTATTTAAAAAAAAAAATTAATTTAATGAAATGATACAAATATGTTTAACAAAAAAAGTAATTACCTTTGCTTCGAGCAAAAACTTGGAAATAACCACTGGATGCTCTTTACTAACTTCACTCGCTACAGCTAAATATTCTTCGAGGTCATGCTCCGAATGAACCACACTCATAGCAGCACCACTCAAAACATACGATGGCCTCACCAAACAAGGATAGCCGACTTCATCACAGAAATCAATGGCAGACTGAAGGTTTGTTAATTCCTTCCATCTAAATAACATCACATAGAGTACAATTATCACTTCAAGAACATCTTTTACTATAGTTAGGTTTCGGTTGAATATTAGTTTTTAAGCAAGTACAATGGTTGAAACTATAACAATATATAAAAGACTTCTTTACACCAGAGGAAAATAACCACTGGCAAGAACAGTAGTAAATAAAAAGTTATGCACGCTGAAAACACACAACACGCACACATTGTTGAACCATTGATTTTTTTTTTTATTTAAACAAACACAATTCAACGCTGATTGAATTAGAGAACTCATGATTAGAGGAAGGATTGCAAAGTTCTATAAAAAATAAATTATTATTAAACTATAATAAAATATTAAATTAAATTATTTAAAAGCAAACCTTAGAAAAAATTTAGCATAATGAAAATCAATGTTTAATATTAGATCAATAAAAACTTGAAAGTACTAAATGCAATAAATTAGTAATTCAAATTTTAAAAATTGAGTGTTGAAGTAAGAGTAATGAAGAAGGAAATAAAATTAATAAAAGCATTAAACAGAATCAAGCATTCAGAAACGAAGCACACAATGCAAACTTTCAAATATATAAAAAGAGAGAAACAATTACAATGCTAAACATTACATAGGAATTATCTAATGCAATAAAATATGTAACATTTAGTGACCGTTAAGTAATGAGCAAAAAACATAGTATACTAATAAACCTGTAATAAATTTTATTTTGTATTTTGATACTCAAACCAAAATTTATAACTGCATAATGTACATAGAGTAACAAAAACTTACTTAAAAAAGCAAACTAAAATAACTTGTGCTCTAAACATATTAGCATTACCAAAACCTACAATTAATCAAAGCATGCTAAATTATTTCAGCCTTAATTTTTTTCATTAAGAGGACAGCATTAGGTTTATTAAAAAATACCTGAAATTAAAGTAGAATCACCGGCATTAAGATATCGTCAACCTAACAAAGATATTTTAAGTTTATAAATTTTTTTTAACCACCAAAACAAAATTGTACAAAGGCAAAGATAAAACTCTCGATATGTCAAATTTTGATAGATAGTCGAATTCATTGTTAAGACAAATAAATTCTCTGGTCCCATATCATTTGTTAAATTTTACTTCTAAAAGTTGAATTTGTGCCAAATACCAGGAACACTGTAACTAGAGTACCTGAAAAACAGGGCCACCAGCGAGGCGACTTTCACATTATGTGTCTAACTCTTGAATACCATCACCAAAGAATTTTTTTTTTTTTTGTAACTCCACTACGACTCAGTTCTTATGCAACCTATGTGGATTCATTTTGGATGCCCATGGAAGAACCTAATTTATTATGTAAAATAGTTCCCTGGTACTTAAAATGTATGTCAATGCTTTTTATTGTTTATCAAAATAATAAAAATGTAATTACACAAGAGTTGTGCCACTCAGTGGATTACGAACCCGCAGAACTTACTTTCAATTTGGCTGTGTTAAAACTGTCCAATATATTTAATATTAATTTTTTTATTAAATTATAATTTTTACTAATATCTTAATTATTAATTATCTTAAGCATGTTAATTTGTATAGTGTTGAATGGTATGAATGATGTTTGTGAGCTATTAATTTGTGTATTTACGAGTGCTTATGGTTGAGTACATTATGTTTTTTATAAGTAAATTTTCAAGTAAGCTTATTTTTTATTCTTTTTATACACCTTTGAGTAGTTTCATGCTTGCCTGTATTGTCAAGGCTTTTCTGAAGCGAGATTCATCACCTTACTAACCATATGGAGAAATCTCACAATGCTCCATTACTAATCTTCCTTATTTTTATTATTTCATTGTTTAATTTTATAAGTCAACCTTAAAAAATCAAACTGCAGATGAGTCAATTATGCCCAGCCACTTTAATTTTGACCTACCGAGAGTAGACTGCGCATGTTAATACTAAGTACATAGAGTAATTTCAACTTACCTCGGTTGAGAAATGCCAATTCTGTCTAACATTCTTGAAAATTTAAATCGGTTCTCAGCGCCATCAACGCTCTCAGGTGAAGTGCCTAAAATCCGTGCCTTCTGTTTGTGTAGGTCCATGGCTATGTTGTTGGGAAGCTGGCCACCCATGCTTAATATTATGCCTTCAGGATTTTCCAAGTTGTATATGTCCATGACGATCTAGAAATTCATGTCGATTAAATTTTGTCATTTGTCATACCGACGTGAAGATGATTTACCTCAAATGATATTTCCTCAAAGTAGAGTCGGTCACACATATCGTAATCCGTACTTACAGTTTCAGGATTGTAATTGACCATTATTGTTTTTTTACCAAGTTTGTTTAGCTCCCTCAGGCAGCCTACAGCACACCAGTCAAATTCTACTGAACTTCCAATTCTATAAACACCAGATCCTATAAATAAAGATAAACGGATTAGTTTTTATAGAAGAAAAAAGGAAGATATATTCAGTATACATATAAATGCAACTATGTATTTTTTAAACTGAAGTAGTATTGCAAAATATAAACTTCTCTTTTTTTTAAATACAAACTATTAATATAAAACATACCAATAACCATGGAAAATCCACCAGGAAATGATAAATCATGGGAAGCACCATTATAAGTAAGGTAAAGGTAATTCGTTGATGCAGGCCATTCTGCAGCTACAGTATCGATTTGCTTCACAAATGGTGTAATTCCTTAAATAATTAAAAATTATTTTATTGTGAACTTTGTAGTTAGGTAATGAACCAGTAGCTCGACAGTCCCTGACCATCTATGTCTTCCTATTCACACTGGCTTTTTTTTTCCTGTGGGTTTCAGCATTATGCCCACGAGAATAAGAAGACCATGATCAAGCTGTAAAACAACTATAGTCATAATTACAAACAATTTGAAATTACCATTTTCAGCCCTCTTATTTCTTATGGCCAGCTCTGTACTCTTGACAAATGATGCAATCTGCTTGTCTGAAAACCCTAGTTGCTTAGCTTTGAGCAGATGAGCATTGGTAAGGTTCTGATGAGGCACGGACTCAAGAAATGTCTGCATCTCAATTATGTTCTTCATCTTGTAGAGAAACCACCTGTCTATTTTGGTCAGCTGGTAAAGTCTATCTACAGTGTAATTTGACTTGAGAGCAGCTGCGAGGACAAACATCCTTTTGTCTGTTGGCTGTTCAAGTGCCTCATCTGAAACTGGTTTTACATAAGGATCAAAGCCGATGACATTCTCATCCACCATTCGCATGGCCTTCTGAAAAGCTTCTTCAAACTTCCTTCCAATAGACATCACTTCTCCAACACTCTTCATGGAGCTTCCAATCTTCCAACATAAAATATATTAATCAATTTCCTATTAAGCTGCATATAAAATTAATTTGAAGCATGTCACACATATTTTATTACCTTTGTACTAACTCTTGAAAATTTGCTCAGATCCCATCTTGGAATTTTAACAACACAATAATCTAAACTTGGCTCAAAGCATGCTGTTGTTTTCATTGTAACAGAATTTCTAATATCCAAAAGGGATTGGCCCAATGCAAGTTTAGCAGCCACATACGCTAAAGGGAAGCCAGTGGCTTTGCTAGCCAATGCGGAGCTTCTAGACAGCCTAGCATTTACCTAAAAATATTCATTAAGGCAGTTGAAATCAGTTGGAAACAAAATAAAAATAAACGTTACCTCAATAATATAGAATTCATCAGAAGTGGGACTCAGTGCATACTGAATATTACACTCACCCACAACTCCAAAATGACGTATAACTCTAAGAGCAGTTGTTCTCAGTTTATTATACTCGTGATCACTAAGTGTCTGACTCGGAGCTACAACAATAGACTCTCCTGTGTGGATTCCAAGAGGATCAACGTTTTCCATGTTGCAAACCTGGAAGATGTAAGGAAACACAATTCAGAATTAAATTAGCAATAACTGCACAAGTGTTAAACCCTACCGTTATGCAATTGTCAAAAGAATCTCTCACAACTTCATATTCAACTTCTTTCCACCCTTTCAACGACTTGTCAATAATGAGTTGATTGGAGTGAGCAAAGGCGTGTTGTGACAGTTTTCTCAATTCCTCATCGTTATTTGCAAAGCCAGACCCAAGTCCGCCCAATGAGAAGGCTGATCTTGCTAAAACAGGGTAGCCCAATCTATTTGCAGCTTCCAATGCCTGCAAGTTGATATTATTTAATTAAAAAAGAACCTAACTCATATCTTACTTTAAATAACCTCTGTGATGCTATATACAGCAGCACTTGGGGCCACTTTCTCTCCAATTTCGTTGATCCGATCGGCAAATATTTTACGATCTTCAGTTTCAATAATGGACTGAATGGGTGTGCCAAGGATTTTCACATTGTACTTGTCAAATATTCCATTTTTCTGCAACTCTACACCACAATTCAAGGCAGTCTGTCCGCCAAAAGTCAGAAGAATGCCATCTGGTCGTTCTGCGCATATAACCTAAAATATTCTAAAATATGATTTGTACACGATGTTTATTTCATTTAAATAATGAAAAACTTCTTTTATTGCAGTTTTCCCAACGAGTGATAGTGAGAAATGTAGGTCTTTTTTTATAAAGAATAAATTTGAATTTAAAACTAGATGGTATGTTGAGTGGGAGATCAACCTTCCAACAATATTTTACGTAAGTAAAGAACAAGTACAAAAATTGTACTTAGTCTAATTTTAAATGGTAAAAATACAATACAATTTGATGTGACCAATCAATGTAATATTTTTCAAGGAAGTAGTATGTACGACATTGATGTTTAATACATAGCATAAGTATAATTAATTCAAGTACCTGTTCCACATAATCTGGAAGTAGTGGTAAGAAGTAGACCTTGTCTGAAAGACCTTTTGAGGTCTGAACAGTAGCAATATTTGGATTGATGAGAACAGTTTGAATGTCACATTCTTGGAGAGCTTTAATCGCCTGAGACCCTGAGTAATCAAATTCACCAGCCTGCCCTATTGAGAGTCCTCCTGAACCAAGTATCAACACCTAAACAACAAAATAGACAACCAAATAATTTCGGTCTACAAACTTGATGATAATATTCCTATTATTACTTTGCTTGGCTTTGGAGGAATGAAAGCAGTTCCTGGTTTGTAGGATAAGAAGTCAGTAATTTTCAAATCAATTCCAGAACATTGGCCAGTTGTTTTATGGAGTTCGATAAACGTGATGAATATATCAAAAAGCCCCTCTAAATCCTGTGGTCCCGCGTGATGTTCTGGGTGGAACTGGACACTGAACCACAATTACAAAACAAAATAAAATATAAACTTCCAATGAATGAAGACAAGTTTCATAATTTTTACATATTATGTTTTTAAATATATAACATCAATACTATTTTACTTCTTTAGACTCAAAAAAATTTTTTTTCTCCCACTTTGTTTTATCAGCCTTTAACAAAGAATCAAATTTGAGTGTAAGCATATTACTTTTCCAATGCATACCTAAAGAATGGGAGTGAACCATGGACAATGCCTTCATTTGTGTTATCATTAGCATTTGTGAACAGTAATTTCCATCCCTCAGGTACTGAGTTTGCATCAACAGCAAATCCATGATTTTGTGAAGTCAAAAAACAGCGATTTGATCCATGGTGGACACAAGGCTGATTGTGACCTCTATTACCATATCTAAAGAAGAAATAAAAGACAAATTTTCAGTGTGTATACAATACAGTGATCTGGAATACAAATAGCTTAGAGCTTTTAGATTTAAGTAAAAGAAATATATACATACTTCATTTTGTACGTTTTGAAACCTGCAGCCACTGCAAGAAGTTGGTGGCCCAGGCAAATACCAAAAATCGGCTTACCACTAGACATTACTTTTTTAATATTCTGAATGGTTACTGTACAACTTTCAGGATTTCCTGGGCCATTGCTAAGAAAAAGTCCATCAAAATTGTTTGGGTTCAAAGGATGGTCCCATGGTACAACTTCAACATCTACCTCTCTGTGCAAGAAAGAACGCAACTGGTTGTACTTCATACCACAATCCACTATACAAATTTTCACTGAAGAATTCAAATTTTTGTACAATTTAGGCTCCTGAAAGTATAATTTTATCAACATTTTTATTTTTATTTTATAATTAGTAATGTATTAATATAACTGCATTTTTCACCTTTATAGAAACTTCTGCTACTAAATTTTGTTTATTAGGATCAAGAAAAGTTTCGTCACTCGATTCAGGCAGTGTAAGGACAATTTTTCCAAGCAAGGAACCTCTCTCTCTTATCTTTTTAGTCAACTCTCTTGTGTCGATGCCAGCAATCCCAGGTACTTTATTCGATGACATCCAGTCTGAAAGAGTTTCAGTTTTCAGCCAGTGGCTGGGTGTGTCACAAATCTCTCCGACAACGAGCCCCGCCGCCCAAATTTTGTATGATTCAAACCACCTACAAATTTGCTAGTGTTATTGAAACACATCTATAAATGAATAATTATATTATTCCAACATACTTTGGTATTCCATATTTATCGAATTCGCATTTTGGAACACCGTAGTTGCCCACAAGTGGGTATGTCAAAACCAATATTTGTGCATGATACGATGGATCTGTCAGTGATTCAGGATAGCCGACCATTCCAGTTTGGAAAACTAAATGACAACATAATTTTAGTTTTATATTAACAGACATAAATTTTATTTTAACTGTCAATGACAATTTCAATTTTTTTTAATGGCGTTGATATGTTAAAATAAACAATAAACCTACAATCAGCAATGAGAATACTCATTACTGATGATTTTTTACACTTTTTTTTAGAAAGATGTATATTATCATCCTCCTTGTGATTGGCCATCAATTAAGCATCAGACATAACAATTACAACCATTACAAAACAAGATGACAAGAAGAAATAAATATATCATATATTATCAAAACACAGAGTTAATAAAATAATTTAATTATTAAAATACATGCTGGCATGCAGTACTAAAGCACTGACTCTTCATTGCGAAATAATTTCTTTAGACCTTCAAAGTGAACCATGACGGCGCTTGATCGTCTCTTATGATTTCTATTCTGATGGTCTCTGCATTTTCACATGTATGTATTTTTTCTTTTTGCAGGTACTTGACAAGCCAACCAATGTCAACACTTAAAAAATCTCTCATTTGAATGAGTTTATGCAGAATACAATCAAAAATATTAAAGCAAAAGTCCAGTGCAAAAATATATGTCGTACTAAAGTTCTTAATAACTTTCTATTTGTCATTTCATAGAATTTTAATTACAAAAAATATTGCGATGGCAATCAAACATACAATGAATTTACAAATTATATGTAACTAGTGAAATATTACAATAATATTAAAAGGCTGGAAAATAACAATATTTTATTTACAAATGATTTTTTTTTAAATAAAGTTTATTTTATATTGTAGGTATATTGGAAATAACTTCAAAATTTTTAAGATTGTTTTATAATTTTTTGATTTTTGTTAAAAACACACAATTCCTTTTTAAAGAGAATTCATTACTTTATGTGGATCTTTCAGAAATTTACACCATCAACAGAATTTTTACCCATCTTAAAAATTAAAAAAAAAAAAGATGTTCCTCATGGGCAAAACCGTCTGAGGGAGTCTATCACATAGGCTTAAATAACTAAAACCTATCTTTTGACTATTTATAATTAGTATTTACAAAATGAATATTTACTTCCTTAAAAAAAAAATGCATGAGAAATTTCAGTAATGTAAATAATAATAAAATGCATTATATGCTCGAAGAGAAGGGACCAACCCTGCCAACAGTTCTTCATAATGATTATATGGAGATCGTGAGATGCAGTCTGGTGTGATGTAGGTTTCAGAAAAACTTTTTCTTTATTGTGCCAACGTTTCGATCTTTTATTGAGATCAACTTCAGGGCTCAGAGTTTGTCTTCTGTGTAATTGTGCCATTCTTGCATGTTGTGTTGAGAGAGGCACTCTCACGATATCTGAATAATTATCGATTAACTGTGACTAATCACTATACATTTTCTTTATTGTGCCAACTTTTCGATCTTTATTCAAATCATCTTCAGGGCTCAAAGTGTGTTTTCTGAGTGGATGTGTCAGGGTTGTGTGTAGGATTATCAATTCATCTACTCAGGGGAGTCTTAAGAAAAGCCGCTTCCACCTTCACCAGTACCTCTGATTCTGGCTTTAAAAGAATAAGCCTCTTTACAGAAATTATCTGACAGTTCAATCCTTGCTACTAAAACATTCTAGCAGAAACTTACTAGACAGAGCTACTCTATCAAAATATTTTTCCTTTACAGCCAGTGCCAGACAAGTTGCAAAGAAATGGGAACAAATCCTCCTGCTCTATACCACTACAAAGTTCACAGTTTATGTCGGTTGTAATTAAGTTACACAGATACCCTGAACACTTAATTACTCACCACATTCTACCAAAGGATAATGAAGTATATATTAAATAATTTGGTGCTTTGAATAGAGTGGAAAGCTGTCTGAATTGGCCATAACCGGGCAATGTTGCCTCTTTATATTGTCAAATGGACCATATAACAAGCCTCAAACCAGTTCAACTCTGCCGATGTTCCGGTCTAAGAACAGTCCAAGTTAAATTGCACAATATGCCTTTTTATTTCCTTAAACCAATACATTTCTTTATCTACAATCTGGCTAGCAAGAATCTTCAGGAGTCTATTCTGAGTATGTAATCGAAATTAAGGGGACCTGTCTCACCATAAATGAAGGCTGTGGGGTAAACTGAGCCAACCTGAACAGCCTCCTGATGGAGAATGAAAAGAAAGAAACGGGACAATAGACCTGCTATGTTAAGATATAGATACATCCAAATAAATGTTTAAATATTTTAAATTTGTTTGTTAATGTCAGAAAACATTTCCATGTTGTTCATTTATTTATTCATGTTTTTTTAATAATAAAAAGTAAATACATTACTTATTTTCATTCATTTAGACATTTGGGAAGTGACACCCATCATCTGAATCTATAATGTTTAAATATTATATTTATGTACACTATTTTTCGTGGTCCACTTGAATTCACCTTTCAATTAATTAAGGTTTTTAGTCGAGATAAAAATATATTATATTTATGGCAATTGTACTTATTGACACAATTAAAATGTTATATATCAACAATAAATTCCAATTAAAGGTTTCTGATATTTTGAGAAAAATATAGTTCCAACTTAAAGAAAAAAATTTACATGTAGACAAGACAAAATTAGTTTATGATCAAAACATGCAAAAAATATTATTTCTTGGGTTATGCAATTTTCTTCTTCTGGATTTTTTTTTTTTTTTTATTATTAAACTTTTAGGTGTGGAGGACAAGACAGCCGGCTTTCAAATACCATCTACTTTAGAAAATAAAATAAAACTACAGCCAAGAAAATAATTAAATTGCGTCTCATCCAGTTTCATCCATTGCAATCTACAAATTTAAAACTGACACGTCATAACAAAAACGAATATTCATTGATTATAAAACCACTTTTAAAACATTTCTATACAATTTTTCAAAGGCGTAATAAAATGTTTAAAAAACCAACGAGCAATTTGGAAAAAAGAACTGACCGACTTCACCGTTAACCGGTATTTCAGCTCCAAAACGGTAGCCTTTGTAGATGGTTCCATCCTCAAGGATAAGATACGCCGGTTTGGGCTCGTAATTTGACATTTTCCTCATTAACTAAACGCTGTTAGTTTTATAAGGATGTCAACCCTTTGAAAGACAGCGTTCGACTGGCTCTAAAAGCCTGAACGTGAAGCGTGGGCCGGCTCACATTTATTCCACGTGCTGATCCTGATCAACAGGCATGCGCCCAGGCAAATCTGAAAGCCCCGAGCGGACGTTTCCTCAACGCCAAAACACAGGAAACTTACGTCTTACAGCTTACATGTAGTAGATTCAGCAACTACTTTTGGTCTCAGATGTTTTAATGCTGAAACAATTGCATTCCCATGGCAATTTAACTATTATCCTTTTTATTTAATTGTTTTTCCTTTTTATTCTCTAGAAGTTGCGAGGATAAGGAACTTCGACAACCTTTACTTAGTTTTCATTTCTTTCTCTGAAAAGCATAGTTGAAAAATAAAATAAAGGCTGTCAAAGTTAATTATCCTCACCTCTTCCAGAAATTTCAACAATTGTGATAATGGGATTATTCTTTATAATATCTGTAATTGTTTGTTAAGTACTATTGTATTGTACGTGATGCCATGATAAGTTTGTTTTATTTTCTTTATTTTATCTATAAATGTTTATCATTATTAATTTTAATACTGCATTGTTTGTATGAAATACCACGATAGATTTGTTTTATTTTCTTTATAAATATACTATTGTATATTATTGTATGTAATGAAGGCCAACCCCATGTGTATGTATGAGACTGTAATAAATTTTTAAAAAAAGTACACAATCGTGTGTGTCATTGAACATTATAGAGGTAACATCAAAGTTAGGACCTTATGCATTTAGGATCATTTTGTTACTTCAACTAACAATTTCCTCATCACCATTAACCGAACCCCCAATCCTGCCCACTCTCCTCCACTCATTCAACTACCACCAATTACCTGTACCATTCCCCCAACAATAGATTGCACAGACTTAAAAAACAAAATTAACAATAATAATATTTTAATTAATGATACTTTTCATCTGTAAGTGTCTCTACGTGGTATTTCAGGCACAAACTGAAATTGTACAATCATAAACTTTTACTGCAATTGAATTTTTTTATCTTTCTATTTAAAATTTTTGAGATAGTCAATTGATACAAAGTCAGTACGTTGTTGAAATTACAAAAAAAATGTTTAGATAGCAATTAAATCTGGATAATAATTATTAAAAATCCCGCTGGTTATGGATATGTTATCAATATGCCAATTTCTGTGCCAAGGTTGGTTGCGTTTATTTGGGGGTTGGGCGGCCCAACTTGGGCCAGCTGTGTGAAAACCCAGAATGAGGTTCTACCCAAACTCACGTTCTGTTTATAATAAATTCGGTAGCAAGTTTTTATCGTTTGGTTTAAATTGAAATTTTAACTGATTCGATGCAAAGCAATCCGGCATGTTATCCGAACAGGACAAAGCCAATTTGAGGGACCTGTTGGTCCGTCTGCCCTTGTCCGATCTTCTAGACTTGGCAAAGACGTCTTCAAATGGATTGCTTAACGTGGAAACAAAAACCGGTAAATTATTAGTAACAAATGTGATTTATAAGTCTAGGGGTTGTTTTTTGTTACCATCCATCATTAAACACAATCAGTCAACGTTACAAGTGTTTCAAAACTTTAAAAGTTTTGAACCTTAGTGATATCTCGGTCTGCTGCTTATCAGGGCTGGATGGATCTGTCATATGCAGACCATGACAGTAATGATCTAATTTTATTGTTTTTTTCTGGAAAATGATTCAAATTTTCTTTCAATTACCCCTCTATATAATAAAAACTGTACATTTGATGGTTTATGCTTTTGTACAAATGTCAACACTTTTTAATACTCTTCCAAACAAAAATGTTTGTTTACCTTAGTAGCATTTCATTGCTTGGGATTCACTATTAACTAAGATGTCTACATGTGATTTTTGTCTAATTTTGTTTTACGAGATCTAACTCAGTTGGAACAGTGCCCAAATGGCCAGAAACATTAATGAAATTTAGGGCGATGACAGTATGAGTGAGAGCACTGTTCTGAGATGGTTTAAAACTTTTGAAAGGGAGATTGTTGGCTTAAAGACGCTTAAAGTCTTGGAGGGATTTCTTCTCTAGGTGATGATGTTTTGGAGCTTTTGTCGAAGAAAGTCCCAGAATAACTGTTCAAGAACTTTTGTACTTACTTAGTGGGCAACTAACACTTTGAGTGAGTACAAATAGTTTTCTGTGTCTAAAATTTCTATCATTGTATAAATTCATTTTTTCACATCTTACATATATTCGTATAATTTAAACAGTGTTTGTAAATCCCAGGCCCTGAAGATTATCTCAATAAAGATAGAAACGTTGGCACAATAAAGAAAATGTTTTTCTAAACCTACATCACACCAGACCACATCTCCAAATAATCATTAAAATGACTTCTTAAACAAGAAGTTACAGGTTGATTGTCTCTACTGCATGTCTATACAAAAACGACTGTTATAGCAAACGAAAATGTCAAGACCTAACACTAAAAATGACAAAACACCTTAACACATTTGTCGAACCGGAATGATTGGAAATTATCAAATTACCACCCTACATACATTAATAATTGATCTTACAAAAAATAAATTTGTGACAATTTTGCCAAACTTGTTATAAAATAGCCACTGATATTATTATTTTATTTTAGAAGCACTTGAAATTATTCTGCAGCATCAAGAATCATTGTGGCATTTTCTTACAAAGAAGCGAATAACCAAAGGAATTCTTTTCCAATATCTTAGTGACAAGGGTGTAAGATTACCTACAGGCATTGACAAGTCATCAATAATGCAAAGGGTTATTGATTTCTGGGCAGTTACACCTCAATCTTTGGTATTTTATATGTTTATGGAAATATTTTATTTTATTTTTAATAATTTTTGAAATTTTTATCACAGGAACCTGAAAAGAAAATGACTGTAACTAATACTGTGGAAATCAGGACCTCTCTCGATGACCCAGCTATGCTTAACACTTTTGCATTAGAGTTTGCAAAATGGTTTTACGGTAAAATAAATGAACTAGTCGTTAAAAAAGGAGGGGAAACCTTGGATAAAACTGATTTCTGGAAAGAATCGACAGCGTCAGTAAAAATTATAGCATCTGAAATTACGACAGATGAAGCCCAAGGTACCGAAGGGATAATAAACATGATGTGGGAACTCCAAAACAGTCATAAGTTACTCTTTTTACCCAATTTAGACCAGTCCGGTATAAAGGCCAAAATAGATCCACATGGACTTCTTGCCATATTAACATGTGGCACTCTACACAAAGAATCAGGAGAAGTTGTGGGCGTTTTTGAACAGATGTTTGTTTTGGCCAGAGATCCCAACAGATCAGACACCTGGAAGATAAAAAAGACTGAAATGACATTGAGAAGTGGGTCTCAAATCAATACCCAAGATGAATTGCCTATCTAGTCGTTCCTTAAAGCCAATGTGATAACGTTTTACATAAAAGAAAATATACATTTTATCTTTTAATATATTTAAAAAAAAAAACATTATTTTTTAAAATGTAAATATTGTACAGTAATTTAAATTTAATAAATTTTGTACATATTTTGGTAATAATTCTGGTCTATTTTAACAGATAAAAACAAGTAGAAAACCTTTATTAATTCATATTTAAATGCTCATTTACAATCCTCCACACAATTCCCTAAGTTTGTAAGGATTCTTATTGGTTAAAAACTCTAAATCAACTCTTCCGTCTTTCCTGAATAACCATTTTCGATCTTCATAATAATCTACCATATTATGAAACTCAGATTCTGTTAATTCTGTTACTGGTACTGGAACGAATGGGTCTAGTGTTTCAAAGCCCTGCAAATTAATAATTAAAATCATGTCCAAAGAATATAAAATTTTTTAAAAAATTTCATTTTAATTACTTTTCTTCCAAGCAAATAAAGTGGGAAGTGGTTGTTTAAAAAATTGTTTTTAGCAGCCCTTTGATCTATCGTTAAAACCACTGCACCATTAGTCTGAAAAAACAAACATTAATCTCTGAATTATTAAACAAATACATATGTACATATAATTGCAAAATTATTAATTACTAATAATATACTGAAACTATTTTTCTGTGTGAAGATTTCACAGGATCTCACATAACAGAACAGAAATTTTTATTTTTAAATATATACATTAAATGCAGTAGTAGTTCTTACAGTAGTTTCTCTCTTGCCTTCACCTAGTTAGGTAATAAATAATAAGGAAAAAGATTTAAAAAACCCAGCTAGCTACGCCAAGAATAACCATTATTCCATACAATAATTGTCCATTTGGCAGCAGGTTGAACTAGTACTAGCTTATACTGTTTTTTAAAAAAATTAATGTTTATATCTCTGATGTATTCTAGCACCAACATGTTTGTCATGTTGTGCAGTTCTCGTTCATCCTAACGTGCAACTTGCTAGTCTTGAAGGTCAGATTAAGGATTGGCATGCACACAGGGGAACATCGGCCTGACCACTCCTTGTACAGGAGTTAATACAGCAGGGAGAAAAGGAAAAAGATAGCCTCTTGGCCATTGTTCACTTTTTTATTAACATTGGGCGTAAAAGTGAGTCCAGTATCACCCCCACATATCTGACCAACCGCGACAGTTTCACCTTCAATTTGTATCTACGCTTAGCAAAAACTACTTCTTCTGTTTTATCATGAATAATTTTAGTTTTCCCAATCGATGAAGCAATTTACTACGCAACGCATTATATTGTTTAACCTGTTTGATATTGTAATTATTTTCACAGAGGAATGATATTATCAGTGTAAAGAACGATTTTTACATTCTTACGACAAGGTTGAAATATACTAGGAATATTTTCCAATGGTAGAGCCTTGAGAAACACCAGTAACTTTTTCTGTATATGCAGGCTACTGCATCCTTTAATGGGTTAATGCTCCTGTTCTGTAGCTCTTCAGCATTTAAATATTTCACATTTATTGAATTATAAATATTTTTAATGATTTCTTGTGCATTTGGCTTTTTTTTTTTTTTTCTTTTTCTTTTTTTTTTTTTTTTTAAATATGTATTTGCCAAACACATTGCATTAAAAACCGCTTCAAATAGATGCACATTTAATTGTACTCCATTAGCGAAATTATGTGCTGTTTATTTAAAGTTTAATTTACCAACTATTATTTGTTTGTTAAAATAATTTTTATTATATATTATTCGGTTTTTTATTATACACAATGGGAAATTTATGGCACAGGCAGGATTTGTACCTACGAATCATACAAAAATGTGCATCGTATACATTCCCATTAATGCAATTAAGAATCATTTAAAAAAGTGCCTCAAGGTAAAGTGCTGGTTTATGTACATTGAGAAATGAGAAGTTTGTGGCATGGGCGATCACGGTTGCTCAAGTGGTACATCATCAGAGATCTATCCGAAAATTGAAGGTTTGAATCCTACATGTGAGAAATTTTTTATTTCCAAAAATAATGTATAATCAATCAAACATGCATAGTAATGATTGAAAAAAAGTTAATATATTTCTTCATGTAAATACTTAATGTAGTATCTTACCCAATCTTGCTTACAAGCATTTATTAAGCTTTGTGACAATGTGACATTAGCAGGATTGACCATAAGTTTATCTTCTGTCTTCACAGCAGTTGGACTTCCGCCTAAGAGGGCATTGAAACCATCAATGGCTATTAAAGTTTTACATCTAAAAAATTAATCAATTAAAAATCACTAATCACTGCATTTGTATTTTTTTTTTTACTTTTTTGCATTGCTGGCTGCTTTTAATTCTGATATCAAAGCATCAACACAGTCAGCAGCATATTTGATGCGGTTTATCCCGTGAAAGATAAGCTCATGTATAGAACTCCCTTCTGTTGTAATTTCTCTTTTATTCCATACATAATCTTTTCCTATTTTTAACTGCAATTACAATAAATAGTAGAAATTTTTAAAACAAATAACTTTATCTCCTTACATCTAGATTTTTCAGCAAATTTTGGTTTTGTGCCTGGAAATGTTTGAGCCAATTGGCTGAAGCCAGAGGCAGATCTACCATGCCGGCATGACTGGTTGAATAGGCTGCTTCGACCTTTTTATCACGAAACCAAGTCCAAGCTTGAACATGAATTGTTTTGTTTAATTTAAATTATGAAAGTGTATTTGTTACAAACAGAAAACTCACTCCATGGAACGTGTACGAGGACAAATTGTTTTAAGTAGGCATAATGTACAATATGTGCTAATGACAGTGTCTTCCCACAGCCAGGCTTTCCATCTACATGTATATGTTAACGAAAAAAATTACAACTAATGTAAAATGTTGGTAATTCATATCCTGATATATCATATGACAGTTCTGGTCCCTTGGAAAAAATCTTGTTAAATGCAAAACGAATTCCAACCCAAACACAACAATTCACCTCAGTGCAATATCTTCCCCGTCTTCATCACACGTCAACATTCAAAAAATTAAAATTTTGAATATAACGTATTTTTTAATATTTACCCTTGATATGCCATAATCTCAATATAGTAAACACAATATATATTTACCCTTCATATTATTTAAGACATGATATATCGAGATTTAACTGTGCCAGTTTACAAACAAAAATTAGGTTCTTCTCACTTGTTGCAAACACAATAACACTAAATATAATGATCGAGGGAATATGTTTCCCCATTTCAATAAAGTATTTAGAATCTCTTTTGTCTAGGCCTGCTCCTACATTGGCCACTGCCCTCTTAACTATTACCTTAAGAAGATGGGCAAGGCAAGGACAGGCAGCTCTGTCAGAAGGAACCAGAGACAGCATATATCATTTGTGAATGTAGTGTTAGGTACAGCCACTTCGGTAGAACATTCTCATACCAAAGGAGATCCATGAATAGGCACCCAAGGAATGTGCTGTTTTATAACGGATAGTGCACATTCCAAAGTATGGATAAAAGCTACAATAGACATTTTTAAGTCAGAGTGGAGTTGAGAATTGAATTCTTCAACAACAACAAATGTGCTGAACACTACAATGTTGTTTGTAGCCTGAAGTATGAATAGCAGTGATAAAGTTATCTGATTGTTGTACTAGCCATAATACGAGTACTTGAGTCAGGAGTGACCCATCATCTATGAAAAAAAAATTATGATTTAGCATTAAGGCATTGGCTCACGTTCAAAACTAAAATTGTACTCTCAGAAATAATTCAAGCATCTTTACTGACACAAATTGGAGTTAACTCATTTGGCCTGCATCAATACCCTATGCTGAATGGAATTAATGATTTAAAATACGGTTTACAGACCTTCACCACAATATTTATAATCAAAAACTTCATAATTAAACAGCAAACAAATTCCAATGCAAATAGAACTCAAATCTGATATGTTTTATGGTTTAGAGAAATAGTACAAATACAATTAAATCAGTTTATAGTTATTTAGTATGCCTGAGATGCGTTGGTTAAATCAATTAATGGCAAAGGATACACAATACATATCTAATGACTGGCTTGTCAAAATCTGTTTTCTCCAAATAGTTGATAATATCTAGAGCGGGCTTCCTGATCATCAAGCACATTTCATTGAAAGTGTCCGCACTGGAAAGAAATGACTTAGGAAGCCCTCCAGCCGGGAAGAGCTTCGCTACGTCAGCGTCAGGGACCGTGTAGAATAAACCCAAGTGCTCATGAGTGTGTTTCACCTGGACATTAACCATTTAATGTACACAACCAAAAAATATAAATAATTACACAGAGATTTACAGGATTGGTCTCATCAATCCTCATGCAAGAAATTTGCGAAGTTGAAAACCAATTTTTCGACAGAGCCTGTCCTCCAGCAGACCTTCCAGCTGAAATAGTAACGATTAATTATTATTTTGACCTAATGTTAGACTTAAATAATCTTACCAATTGTTTTTAAAGCTCTTCCTACAAGCATGTTTGAAGGACTTATTTTCCACACTAACTTATAATAAAATCATATATTCAGATTTTATTGTAATCATGAACAATTTTTTTAAATTATTTAAATATTAATAAATATAAATTTTAAAAAAATCCAGAGGCACACTCCTGCAAAGCACCGTAGGTAACATTGCGGTTATACGACCAGTGAGGAATCAGAAATCAAACTGAAATTAATTATTGTTTGTTACTACTACTACTAATAATAATAATATTAATAATCAACAGAAGAAAAAAATGTGCTTAATAATTATTTATAGATGAATACGGGAAAAATAGAAATTTTGTAATCTGTCCATTTGCGAGTTTTTATTTTATAAATAGAATAACCACTTCTAGATTACTTCTTAAAATTTTTTATTTTAAAAATGTAAGTGTAGGCTACTGCAATGATGTGCTTTCAATAATAGTTAGGAAATTAATTCTTATAATTAAACCATATATGCATTTAACAATCATAATAGACTGTAGTAACTATTTTAATTAATTATACTTTTTATCTAAGGTCTTGGTTGTGATGAAAAAGCAAGTGTCATGAGCAGGATTCGAATGCACAACCTTCAGCTGAATGCGCTACTGCATTTGAACTATTGCGATTTCTATCCTCCCAAGTACCAACTACGCAGCCATAGTGGGGGGTTTAAATCCCGCTTGTGACATTTACTATAATGAAAAGTACAAATAATCTCCCAGGGAGAAGGGAGTGCTGACAGCATCACTAGGAAGAACAACTGCATCCTAATATTGCAATCACATAATTCTATTCTTATATGCACAACTGAATAATCTAAATGTTTTGCTACTTTACACATCAATAAACTATAAAATTAAAATAATGTATTGCATATTTTAGTCCATTACTCACCTAACTCATTATCAAAGTAGTTCTTGTTCACACAAACTCTAATATTGTCTTCCAAGTGCGTATTTTGAATTATTATTATTTTTAATATAATAAAATATGTTATTGGTGGTGGGAGAGGGATCCTAAGCCTTAGTTCGCACTGGGATTCTTTCTTCAAACTGTTTGTCACGAAGGTGTGCCTGGGTTTTATTTTCTTGCATTTGAGACACTCTGTGACAATGAATTTGAATCCGGAGTGTTGTATTTTAGTATTTTTTTAATCCCACTTTAAATAAACATTGAGATTGTATCAGTGTAGACACAATTCCTGGAGTGACAGTGTTGCGGGGCTGAGTCTGCAACATGTATCTGAGAATCTGCGACAAAGAGTCCGACCAAAGAATCCCAGTGCGTACTAGGCGTTAGACTATAGGGGCTAAAGAGATTCTAGAGACTTCACCGACTTGCAGACCAAAACCCATCTTAAACTAAGAATCAGACACACAACTATGAGGTCGATTGACTTTGATGGCTGCGGCTTTTGTATATTTATAAATTTTTTTCTGAAATACAAGATAACCGAATTTTATGAATTACAAATTTACCATTTTATACAATTTGGATTATTCAGCAGTTTTATCAAAGATCTATTAGTTATAAAGGATGGAAAATAATAGCAAATGTACTTTTTGTTTATTTATTTGCCCATATTCTCAAATAATTTATAGTATAAAAAAATGAAACATTCACTGTTTAGTATATATTTTGATATATTATCATAATGACTATGTTGTATATTAAATACTGCAATGATGTTTAGATAATCTATTAAGGTTTATTACAAAGTAACTTTTCTAAACAATTGACGGTTTAAATATAAAATTGGTTTTTTTCTTTTTTTAGTATACAAATTTGATAATTGATGAGTAAATACTAAAAAGCATAATTAATTAGTCAGGCATGATGAGTTCAGTATTAAGACATTCTTCACCCAAGTTGCATGGTGATGTTTCCATTTCACAAATTTCATTCGATTCACTGGAAAAAACATTGTTAACAATAATGTTAATAAAAACATAATAACATAATAACATTACATAAAAATGTAAATAACATAAAAATAAAAGCATTACTAAATCAGAGAGTTTTTGGATGGTCAATAATTTACCTATCCAAACTTGGGTCATTGCTGAACATTTCAGTCGGAATGGTTACAGGGGTTTTATCGATTTCCATGTACCTCTGTCGGCTCTCTAAGTGCTTTTCAACTTCCTCAGATGTTATGTGTCCATCGATGATAGGAGGACCCTGCAATGCCTGCAACTACAGATAAAAAATACAGTGAAGGTGACGGTAATAAAAGAAATTAAGTTTGAAGGCTAGAACAGTGGGGGATATTGTCAACCTCAACTGTGATCGTTGCTAAATTGTATTGCGAATGTGACTGATAGAAGATCTGTTGTCAACTGGAGTAAGTATCAAAGGATGGAATGAAGGAACAGTGAATAAAACTGAGACAAGCAAAGAGCATTTATTCGTTGATCAATCAGTTATTTTGTAAATTTTCTGGTTAATTATAGGCAGCAAGGCAATGTTTTTTCCGGAATATTTAAAGTGTTAAAATTATTGACAGCTTGTTATATGTCTTTACCTGAGGGTGACTTGACGACTTCCCTTTTGATGACTGGGCTTTCTTTTTCTTTGCTGGAGTAGCAGCTTTAGAAGAGCTCGTAGAATGAATATTCAAATTCACACTTCCCAAGCTGCCGACGTCAATTTTTCGTCTGAAAATTTTACAAACATTACATTGATAGTATATTTGTTTTTAAAGGTTTTTAAAGTACCTTTTAACTTCAGCACGTCCCATTTCGTCGTCGGAGGACTCAGTCTCTTCACCCTCGCTGGAAGTCACCTCGACTTTCTCGTAGTTGAGAAGTCGGTCGAGAAGGAAATTTTTATCTCTAGAGACTTTTAGCATACGCCGTTGATTGTTTCTAAGCGCTTCCTGGAAACACTCATTTTCCTGAAAGAGAGAGAGACAGTCAACTCCAAGGTACATTACAAGAAAAGAAGAAAAAGTTCCAAAAAGGGCGATGTCGACCCACATAAATCAGAAATTTGAGTTTCCTCTTGAAGATTCGGTATTGTTGTTTGTAGTTGATTGTATCCTCTTGGCTATCGTCGTCTTCTTCCGTGTTCGTGACCATTTTTCCCCTTTTTCTTTTCTTTCTCCTCGGTTCTTCTTCTTCCAATTGATCCCTGATCCCTCAGGTCAATAGAAAATATCGACTACGCAAAATCCGGCCTGTGTTAGCCGGCTGTCACTTGTAAACACATTATTTCGATAAGCTGATAAATCTTGTTACGAGACAATGCTGCCAATAAGTCGTCTGTTAAAATTCGATTTATAGAAGAACGCTTAACTTATACAAAAAATAATAGGAAACTATTTTTTAATTTATTTCTTTTAATTACAACAGTCAAGGCGATATTGTAAAAGGTAAATAAACGCAGTGTTCAAAACTGCCACCCCTTGCGATTAGTAGAAATTTAACCCTCCCAATTCAACTCTAAAGCCTAAAATTAAATCGTCATCTACAACTAACACCCAACAAAACTATTAAGCTATTAAACTAACAACAAAAGTAGCGAAATCAGAAATGCTGAAAATTGGTTGGCCATAAAAATTGTCTGGGAGGTAATGGGTATATTACAACTCCAATTTTGCAATAGGTCATATTATTAATTAAGCCAATATAACAAGTACTTTGTATTATTTACATAATATGCTATATATTATTGTAGATATAATAAATAGTGTATATTAGATAAATGTGCTTAGTTACACTCTCTCCCCCTCTAGAAGAATAGTTGTTTCATATTCTCCTCAACCCACCTATTATTATATAACTACTCATAATTGAGGGCATATTGACAATAGTTATAATTAATCATATAGATGTCAATATAGATAGTTTATTACTTATATGCTTGTATTTTGTTGTAAGATACATATACATGAACAAAAACCAAGATAGGCCCAAGATCTATTCCCACAAGAATTGAATTTACAAGTTCAAAGCTTATTGACTGTGCAATTGTATAAGTAGAATTAAATAAATTTAAGTCCAGATCCAGACAATCTAATAACCATCTATTTGTTAATTATAAGGCTAAAGTCTATAGAATAGAAAGGCTTCTATGTCAAAGTACAAGCCAACAAGAGGTTTCTTATTATCCAAATTTTCCATTATGAATTTAGATGAATTAAATAAATCTTGATCTACAGATTTTTTTTGTATATTAATGCTATAATATCAGCTTTTGGTTATGATAAATGTCTACTTTATGCAGATGATCTAAAAAGTTTTAGAATGATTGGAAATTTTGATGATGCCAATCTGCTACGTCTGTTATAGTTAAACATTGAAAAATTAGTTTCATGGTATAATGATAATTCTCTTGAACTGAACGTAGCTAATTGCATTATAATAAGTTATTTAAAGGATAATAAAAAAGTTATTTTTGTTGTCTAAAACCACTTTTACTTAAAGTCAACAGCGTTAGAGATCTTTGTGTTCTGTTTAAGACATCCCTTTCATCTGTCAATTATATTGCTGTCATTTATAAATAAATTATTTAAAATATTAGGTTGTATCAATAAAAAATACCAAACACTTCAGCAATATTCAGCTTATTATTATTATTATTTTATTATTATTATTATTAATTTTTAAGGGTGTTTTAACGGCTAAGGTCATTTCACGCCCTAACATCCAAACATTCTATTTTAGGTCAGCTTTATCTCTCCTGAGTGCTATAAAGCTCTGACTCCAAACATTCACTCGTAATCTAATTTATCCTATTGCCATCCAAACTTTGATTTTCTTTTTCAAATTCTTAATTCTGAAGACTAAATTACATTAAATTTAATAAAATTATAAAATTTATTTCTGTTTCTTTTTAAAAATTAAAATTGTGAGTTTTTTCCTTAATTTAAAATTTCCCCATGGAATAATAATAATAATAATATGGCTAATAATAATAATAATGGAGTCGGACTAGCAACAGTCTCAGCATGATTATAGGCTCATCTTTATCATTTTATTCTTCCGTATTCAGCTAATTAATTTTTTTTTGCTCTCTCTTTCTTTAGGTACCAACTTAAATACACTTTCATTATATGGTCTCTTTATTATGAATCCTACTCTAATCGCATTGAGGATGTTCAAAATAAGTTCTTAAGACTCATTTGTATGTAGATTGAGGATTAAATTTGTTGAAATCAATTATAAATATTTTCTAACACTATTCAATTTAACTTCCCTATCATACAAAATAGACATATTGTAAATTATTCACAAATTTATTGACTGCAAACAAATTTTAAAATTAATTCTTTTTTTTTTTTAAATTTTAAACAAGGAATTTTTAAGCCTATTTTGTCTCATTTAATTTTTTCTTGGTTTATGTTAAAAAACATTTCCAAGTGGTTTCATTTTATTTATTTTATATACAAAAATAAATTCATTACTAATAAGTAGTAGTTCATTTAGTTAGTCTTTCTGGAATTATGATGTTTGTTGATTGAGCTGCAGATAATTTATGTAGGGTTCCCACCTTCGGAGGAATAAGGTAAAAAAACTAAATGATGGGCTCAATGAGCTTTTGGAAGTTTGTAATGCCATCATCAGGGATTATTTAATTACAAATTTAAACAATACAATTAATAATTAATGTAATAAAATGGTATACACTTTGGAAATTTACACCCATCAGCATTTTTTTAAAATTAATTTTTTATAACATTGAAATTAATATTTTATTTAAATTAATTCCATTGGATTTTGTGGTCTGATTGATCAAATGGCATTTTTTAATTATGTGTGGTATATATATATATATTACGCAGGGTGGGTGACCAGGACCCGAGGGGTTAGAAGCCTGGGTTGGCCCGTACCCCATCCCTAAAAGGTCCGGGACCTGGTCGGTTCACGAGTCCTGCATAAACCTATTGGACTTATTAACAAACCCCAGGATTTTGGACCATTTTAACCTGGGGAGTGTTTTAGTTATGTCCTCTCCTTCAAAGGTGTCGAATCTTTCCCTAGCATACCTATCACATTCGGCTAGGTAGTGTCGAGCCGTTTCCTCTTTAGTTTCGCAGAAGCGGCAGAAAGGGTCTGGTAGGGAGCCCATTATGAAGAGGTGTCTTCTCAGGGGGCAATGGCCCGTCAGGATGCCTATCAGCCTCCTAATTCTCCTCCTAGAATTGGAGAGTAACCATTTTGCTTCCTTGGGTTTGATTTCCTTCAGAAACTCCTTCGATTGCCTGCATCCGGGGGACGTATTCCATTCCTTGAGGAATAGTTTCATTCTCCAGCAACTTATACTCTCTTTTGCCGTGCTTAAAGAGTGGGGTAATACTGGTTGCGGGCCGACAAACGCAGTATTTGAACCTTCCTTGGCCAGGCTGTCCGCCTCTTCATTGCCGTAGTGTCCCTTATGAGCTGGTATCCATATAAGGGTTACCCTATTTTCATACCTGGTAATGATCCTGTTAATGAGTTCAACCGTTTCCTCCACCAGTCTAGATGTTGATAAATCTTTTTGTAATGCTTTTAGACTGGCCTGACTGTCAGAAAAAATTTTTATGTCTTTTCCCCTTATCCTGTTAGCCATAAGTGTTCTGCAGCAGATATTAATGGCCCAGACCTCTGCCTGAAAGACAGAGGTGTTATTACCAAGAGGGGAGGAGATGCTGATCCCTAATTTGGGTATGTGTATTCCAGCACCGCTTCCCTTATCCTTAATGAGTGAACCATCAGTGAAGCATTCAAGGCTGCGGTGGTCATCTTCTGGTTTATAGTTACCGTCATAGGGAGTAACTACCTGAAAATACTTTTTCCCTAAAGGTGTTTTCACCTTTTTGTCGCTTACACCCAGTAGTTGGTTGTTGATCTTACTCAATAAGTATAAAATTTTCGAGTGTCCTATATAATTTCCCTTATGATTCCAGCTGCCTTCACTGATTAGTCTATAGCAGCTGGTTAATGCTTTAACCTTGACCTCAATATGTAGTGGTGTGGTGTCGGTTATCACCTCCAAAGCTAGGGTTGGTGTACTGGGAAAAGCTCCCGTCATCATCATACAACCCAGTCTTTGGAAAGACCTTAGCCTGTTAATAGCCCCTTTCAGACTTCAGGCTTCATTTTCATTATGTGTGGTAATTAGTCGATGATTTTCGGAAATTGTGAGATATGGTTTCAGAAACACATTTTCTGTATGTGCCAACATTTCAATCTTTATTGACATCTCATCTACACGGTCTGGGATTTACAAATATTCTTTAAATTTAACAAATACATGTAGGATGTGGAAAAATGTAAATTTATACAACGCAAAAAATATTTTTTTTTTTATATATTCATTCAAATAGAAATATTTTTTATATATTCAAAGTATTTCTACTCATTCAAAATGTTTTACACACAATAAAGAAAATGTTTTTCTAAAACCTACATCATACCAGACCGCATCTCACTAATTATGAACAATTGTCTTTCAATTAATTAATCTTTATGTGGAAATTGGAATTATTAAAATTATTTTTGACCTGGAAATTTCAAAAGTTCTGATTTAAAAACCTTTAACAAATTAATGGATGTTGTAAAATCCAATGAAGAATCAGTTAAATTTAAAATACTGTATAATTTTCAGCTGTTCATCCTTGATACGTGCAAAATTGCACAATTTGTATACGTTGGGTTCCATGAGCTATCTCACTCCATCAAGTATTTCAAATAATAATGAGCAGGTTTGGTGAAGGTACACATTATTAAATTACACATAATTTTAACTTACAGTACTTAATCTAGAGAATCTATCTACAATAAATAAATATGAAAATGGCCTAATTAACTCAAGAGATTTAATTGATAGATAAATGGAAAAATTATAGGCATCAATCTTTTTCATTTAAAGGATCGATTGTGGCATAAAATAATTACAGTTTTTAATAATATAATGATAAAAAAAAATATTTGAACATAATTTTTTTAATCTTGGAATGGTCTAACAGTTCTATTTCTTTAAATTTTTTTTTAATTTAACGCTTATTTCGATTATTTGATATGCTACAGACAGACTTTAATAAAATTAACAAACATATATACTTTCAGTAATCTTGCTAACAGTTGTGTTATTTTTCATCAGTTTTGCTCTCATTTCTCAAGACGGAAGAATTCAGAGATGATTGAAGGGGAAATGGCAAAGGCGCAAAGCCCAGTGGCCAGTGCCACATCATCAACGAAGTGGTGAGGGATTGACGTCAGAAGTACCTTTCGGTTTCAGTTGGCACTTGGCAGTGAGTCAGTGACCGAGTTCTAGCACACAAGTTCTCTGTTTGTCATTATTAAAGATGTTTTAAAAGTAGTATATATCAACTTTCCTTATCGCCGAATACTCAATTTACGGTGCCGTTCTTTCCGTTGTAAAATGATCACCAAAAAGTTAAAATTGTGCTACGATCAAATCGAGGATAAAGACGAAATACGAGAGATGATGATTGCATCAGCTAAATATGCCAACTGCTTGTCCGCTGTCAACGGATCTGCCGTTGAGGCGGTGATCCGTTCCAAACAAGTCAGGGTACGCAGGAGGCTCGACGATTTGACACCGGACGAAAAACTCAAAAGAAAGTAAGTCTGTCGCAACAGGCGACAACCATTGATCCCCCCGATTATTTTTAAACTTCCGCATTCTCATACCAAAAGGAAATAAAAATCTACAAAATTGTGTATTTTCAGGAAATTGAAAAATAGAGAAGCTGCACAGACATCAAGGGATAAAAAGAAAGCGTATGTTAACGATCTGGAAACGACAGTCAAGACCTTGAGAGTTCAGGTATTGAAATTTGATCGACCTTTAACAAACAATGAACGATTAACAAATATTAATACTACACTTGCGTTTGAGTTACATTATCGGTTTGTTAAATCCTCCAAAAATGGCCTTGTAATCACTAGGGTGTTTATCACATTGTTCAGCATTATCTAACAAAGTTAAAGGGTCAATTTGCCGATATTCATTAAGTTATGTCTGACCCTCATCAAATGCAGACTAATAAATAACTCACAGTCTTGATCAAGTATATACCTGGTATACCTTCTCACATTCTACCATCAACGTAATACCACTTTTTTTCATTTCCACTTTCTTCTATCAATTTATCATTATCTCGAGCTCTGCCTCATTTTCTTTATCTATCTTTATCTTTCTCTACCCATCTCCCCCTCCTCTCGCCCCCTTTTCCTTTCTCCGTTTCTTTTCTCATCTCTTATTTTATTACACATTAATTTATATTTAATAACTAAATACACTGATGGATAATGTTCTACTCTTACATTTTAATGTGGTTATGTTTATTCATATTTTACCTAAAAATAGGTTTGGTTGCAAAAATAAAACAATGTTAATTACATAATTCTAAAAAGTAATTATTGAGTTAAAAAAAATTTCCCTTTAATACTGAGTATTTCCATCTCTAGCGCAAATCACGTCCATTAAACATCTTTGCATTCCTGGGTAAACATTTCTGATAAAATTTTGAGGAATTCTTTCCCATTTATCAAGAAAATCAGTTTCCAATTCTTCTAGGGTGTTAGGATTTGGGTGTGGCCAATGTATTTGTCGCTTAAGTTGGTCCCAAATGTGTTTGATTGGGTTGACTTTGATAGGCCCACTCCAAGGGGCTTAACATTAACTTGCATTAGCAAGAATCTCTTACCAACATGTGGGCCAAATGGTACTACATGGTTTATGATTGTCTTGTAAGTCACTTCTGTGAAGTTAGAGATCTTCCTTGCACAACAACCAGTTCACTGTAGGCATACAAGTAAATGCAACTCTTGAACATGAACATATTGATACGATAATAATTATGAATAACTTTTTTTTTTTTGTTCCAGAATGATTCTCTGATGTCCCAAGTATTATTGTTATTGAGTGAAAAAGAAGAGCTGATCAAGAAGGCAGAACGTTTGGAGAAGGAGCTGAAAATGGCAAAAGAGGGGCGAGACAATTCTGGGTCTGCCGTACCCGCGATTCCTCTGCAGAAGGAAAAAACCTCACCCCCGCTTGTCCAGAAAACCGGCCTCCACTCCACGACGATGACTGCATGTTGGATCTGGATGACTTTTCTTGGCTTGATGACCTCCCCAATCCACCCGACCTCAAAGAGCTTGAAAAGATTGCAGACTCTCTCAGCAAACAAGCTGAAGAATTGGAGGTATGTGATGAAACACTCGTGATGTGTTTTTGTACGTTTGTTTATATATATTTTTATTTTGTGTTTGCAGGACGAGATGTCTGCGTCTCCGGCAATGGTGGGGCCCAAACCAGAAAGCATGGAATCCGATTGCAGCAGTACAGATGAAACTTGTACTGAAGAAGAGCATGTTTTGATTAACGATGAAGTTATATTTATAACATTACCATACGACCAAGAGGAAATTTGTATTGAGGATGTCGTAGAAGAAGTTGAATCTTGTGATGTGTCAAGCATCACCTTACATTCTGATAATTCACAATCTGAGCCCCCAAATGATCACGATGCATATTGCTGCTCCATAAGCTCCATAGATTCAAGCTCTGACCTAGGCTATGAGTCCCTTGACTCACCCCCAAACGAGCATTTACGGAGTTTATTCCCTGAACTATACTAATCGACTATTCTGTTTAATGTTTTTTCAATTTTATTTTTAACTTTCATTTAATGTAATGTGTAAACTTCTCATTGGATTAAATCATAATAATCAGTGGACTATTTAAATTCACTCAGTAGTTAGTTATTTACAATGTTATAAGCATTCCTATTAATGAGTATTATAATCTTTGCTTGAATCATGAGTTCAGCTGTTGTCAGTTGCCATTTTTCATCTGAACTTAACATCAAAGCCAATGATGATCTGCTTCTGACAACAGTTCCTATTATTCATTAGAGTGCTGACTTGTGTTAGAAGAATGTGTGGGCCTTGGATAAAAAACAAATATAAATATGTGCAAACAGATTGTTTTTTAATGAACTTACTTCCTTTTAAACTAAAAAAAGAACGCACTTATTTTATTGCAGCAACAAATAAAACAGTCTGTGCTTAGCTTTAGGTATCATTCTACAAAGCTAGACATAATGTACACTTAAAGAAAAATAAAATATTCTTGGAAAAAATGCTTTTTACATTTTTCTCAAGAATAAGCTATGAATCCAAAGAGTAAAGAAGAATTATTAGCTACTAGTTTATCTGATTTTAAATAAATGTTCTATGGACATATGACACTTTATATGGTTCGATTGAGGTACTGGAGTACATTTATTTGTGTTTAAAATTTTTCCAAAAATATTGTAAATCGCTGTCTTTCTAACTCATAATAATAATGTACGGCTTTAAAATTCAGTGATAGTTAAAGAAATGCAATTTTGTTAAACTGATTATTCAAGTCTGTGCCTCAACATCTCTGAATGCCAGAGTGGTAAATTACATGAAAACAAAGGATATAAGGATTAAAACAAAGGATTCACGAATAATATAAAAAATAGGAGACTGGACAGAAATGTGCAATATTGTGGATGGTCCTGGTATTTGGGATACTCGGGTTTAGTACTTGATTTGGGTGGGGTTAGGCTCCGGTCCGGGGTTGTTGACAGGTAGGTCATTTCAGGCCCAAGTACCCCCATCTAACTGGAGTACTGCATATTTCTCCATCAACACAGTATTAACCTAATCTAACCAAATTTAGGGTTGATGGAATACTTTTAAAAATATTCTCTCATCAATTCTAAACACACTGGAGGGGCGAAGGTGATGCTGTATTCGCCATCACCCTTTGCACTCACACTAATAAATACACAAACAAAACTCAGAATATAAGTAAATTCAGTGAAAAATCTTGTTCTCTAAAAACATCAGGAGACCCAGACAACGACTGCTGTCCTCCAGAATACGAGAATTAACATAGATTCGAAACAATTGAGAAAGAACTGGACAAACATCTTTCAGTGTTTTAACTGAATCCCAAGTACATATAAATTTTAGCAATGCTTAGTTACAAAGCAATTGAAATTTAAAATCAAATTGTACTTACATGTTTAAAATTTATTATTAATGACACAATATTGAACTTTTGTTATACTTTATTAAAATATTCCCTGTCATTTGATTATTATACTTTTTTTAATTAGAAAAGGCAATGAGCCACATTGGGTCATTTTCACCTTAAAAACTTTAGATATCTATTCTTATTATATCTAACTTAAAAGATAGCAGAAACCAAGGCCCCCAGCAGCATCTTGCAGGGACACCCTTTCAACTTTGACAACTACCATCCGATGGGCATCCAAACCGCACCCCAAGACCCTCCCAACATTGAGTGGAGTACAGGTAATTGCATACAATGAATGTTCTTTTGTATTAAATTATTATATCATTTTATCTTCATATTTCCGAAATTAGTTTAATTTTTTTAAGGAAAGTCATTAATTTGTCTATTTGATCGGAGTCATCACCAAGCGATTCGATGTTAGTTGGAATTTCCATGCGATATCTTCCTCCTACATATTTTTTGCAATTTGTCAAAATGTGTTTAACTGTTATTCTTTCTGGCCTACAAAACAAGGCGGAGTATCTTTTTGCCATGAGGTAAGAATGAGTAAGCCTACAATGACCAATTCTGAGCCTAGGATCCAAGGACTTCTTTGTGCCTGGAAACTCTATGAGATAAGGCCCAAGGTTTTACACTGTGTTTTATCTCCCTAAGTTTGACATTAAAAGTCGTTTCCCATAACTGCCAGACTTTCTTTTAGACCAAGCTGTCATGTTGGATTTTGGTGTTTTTGTAATTTTAACTCCATTAATGACATCCTGCTTTGCCAAATGGTCCACCTCCTCATCGCCAAATATTCTGCAGTGTACAGGAATCCACACGAATACTTTCTGTTCTATTCCATTTCCCTGATTTTACAGATATTCAATGGTAAATAGGATGTCGTATCAATGAGTGTACAGAAAAGTTGTTTTTAAGTGCCAATAGCACTGACAAAGAGTCAGTACAGATGACAATCGTTTCCCTGGAAGGCTAATGTAGTTAAGCATTTTGCTATTGCTATAATCTCGACAGTGTAGCTGCTACATATAGGTGGTAGGGTAAACATACATTGTGCATTATTATAATAAGTGAAAAAAGCAGCACTTGTCCCTACTTCATTTTTTGAGCCATCTGTAATTCATAGCGCGGGATTCGAAAAGGTATATAAAATTCTTGACTGTACATGTAGGGGAGAGTACTCTGCTTCGAATATTTTATAAGGTTTAAACATAGATAAGGCTTTGGAAGCATCCCCGGAGGTTTAGGTGAGATTTCAATTTTATAGAGGGAGAGCACAGCATTTATTGAGATTAATGAGCAGCCACTATAGATGGAAAATGCTTTCATTGACAACATAGGGTACCTTACAATGGAATAGAGTTTCCACTTGGAAAAATGTCACTAGAGGATGGGAAGGGCATGAGAGAATTTTCACAGCAAAGTTCAAATCAATCAAGTCTTAATCTATGATGTTTGAGGGGCAATTATCTAGCTTCAGCATGCACACTAAGATATGGAGATTTAAATGCATCTATGGCTAGACGCAAATCTATATTTTGTATTGGTTCAATCATGAACAATGTTCTGTCACTATCAGAGCCTTATGCACAACTCCCATAGTCCAGTTTAGAGCGAATGAGACATCGGTAGATTTTTAGCATGTTAGCTCTATCAACACTCCATGTTGTTCCACTAATCATTCGGAGAAAGGTGATAGAATTCGAGCATTGTGCTTTCAGTGGTTTCAAATGTTTAGACCAAATAAGAGTATAATCGAAGATTATTCTTAAATATCGGACAGAATCAGCAAAGTCTACACTTGTGCCACGAATTTTAAGTGACATTTATTATGAGGCCTTCTCTTTGCAAAAAAACTGCTTGATTATTGTACTTTATGGTACGGTTGGAATTTGAAAAGTGGTAACTGGAAACAAAAAACAGGAAATGGTGAATTTAGATTAGTTAAACAAATTGATCAATTAATAAAAACTGCTCTATTTTTGATTTAATTATGACTTTTGAAGTACTATTATTTTTTATTATTGTAAAGTAAGAAATTATTTAAATTAATTAATTTTAAACCATTAAATTATATATCAATTATCAAGTCGTCTACGTGTTCGTAAAATTGAGTCTTGAAATAACCTCCTTGTCAGGTTCGACGTCCATACTCCATTCTCGTTTTCTGAGTCGAGCACGTTTTCGGAAGTGTAAGTGGTAAAAAAAAACCGCTGAGAAATATTTTCTTTGTAAGTATTTCATGTTCATTTATAAATAATAATTGTTTTTGTAGATTTTACAAGCCGTTAAGTGATTCTCTGAGCGATGGCCAAGTCGAAGAATCATACTAATCATAACCAAAGTAAGTTGTCCGATTTACGATTTTAGGTTAATTTATTTTATGATAATAAATAATTATTTTCTGTTTTTAAATCGCAGACAGGAAGGCCCACCGTAATGGGATTAAGAAGCCGAGGAGGCATAGGCATGAGTCTTCCCTTGGTGTAAGTTTTGACCAAATTTTTTAAAAACGTTTACAGATAACCATACCAGATTTATGTTGTATAATACGCTCAGAAATATTTCACAATGGTGATGTGTGTGTACTATTATTGCGAGGTCCTTGTTGATAGTTCACAGTACATCTTGATGATGATGATATTTCAGGGTGATTGTATACTGCACCCTTTAAGAGCTATTGTATCCCCTGTTCTCTGCCTAGAGCACATCGATGAGTCCTTGTCACGGTCTTGTCTTGACTTGAACAATAGACTTAATTAATACTTGATTAATAGACAAGAAACTTGATTAATAGGCCCGGTTTTATTGGTTGAAAGTTCTATGGTCACATTGTACATCCCAAAACACTTTCTTCTGTGCGCTAATGTTGCTCTGCCGTTTGTTAGTAGATATGTTGGTGTCTCTTCTGCTTCTTTGCAGAATCTGCATGTGCCATCTTTGATTACCCCAGTTTTCTTTAGATGCCCATTTAATCTACAGTGTCCTGTTAGGATTCGCAATCTGTTCCTGCCTCCTTTGACACATTCTGTAATTTCTTTCTTTCCGAAATTGGTTAGAAGATTCTTGGATTGTCTGTGTCCAATAAGTGAATTCCAGTGTTCCCTTATTTTCTTTTTGTCCTTCTGTCTGAACACATCTTAGGTGTACTCATTTGACCATTTTAGATGTAAGGAGGTGGCTTGTTAACCTACTGGCTTATGGTGACTTCACACACATCTCACTCTCCATGCATTACTGGACCGGTGTCAGGTCAGGTGCATCTGGTTCTAGGCCACATGGGTTTGACAAGCACAACAGGAAATTTGGGTGGAATTTGAATTGTTATTTCAAGGCTATTGACAAAACAGTCATCAAATTAGGGTGTAACCTTGTATTTTAAGTATGTACTGTATTCTCAGGATATTGACCTATTGAACTCAAGGCCCATTGTCGTAAAATTAGCTTGGAGAGAGTAAGTCCTATTCTACAGAGCTCAAAATGCCTTCGAATGCATGTAAATGCAAACGCCACTTTTCATTTCTATAGAAAAATACGGATGCACCCTAGAAGAGCATTTATAAGACTTAAAAAGTCTGCATTATGTATTTATAAATCTGGTGTTTGCCACCGAAAAAGTAATTTGTGAGGTAGAGTCCATCCACCTGTTTATAAATCAGTTTGAAGGAAAAGTGAAGGCCAAATCTTCTATAGAAATCCATAAAAAAAATTCTCCCAAGTTACTATTTTTCATAAAATCCTTACAACATATGTTACTTTAAGAGGGTTCATTTTGAAATTTACTACACTGAAACTCGCTGTTCTTATGCTTCTGTACAATGGTCTTATACTTCATAACATGCATTTCAAATGTACTGTATAGAAACTAAATGCTGGATTTTGAGTGCTCATATAGAATAGGCTTAAGGGTTGTAGCAATTCTGATAATAGAGGGGTTCAATCAAGATTATTAATTTTTTACTAATATAACTTAATTTCAAATCAACTGTAAGGACATTACCTCAACCATCCCTAACTTTTATCGCAGGTATGTATTTTTTTAATAATTGAAAGTTCATTCAGATTTACTTTGAATTGGCTTACCGAGAAGGCACTGAATTGTAATCCACATATTTTACTGTAACTTAACAGACCTACACTGAAAAGAAAAATGCCTATCTAAGAGAGAGACATTTGCCACTCTAAAAATACAGGGAGATTTGTTAATCGTTGTGATTACTTTTCTATATTAATCATGAGATTTGCAATTCAACCTGGACATGTGTAAAAATAACTAACTTGGCCATTTCTCATTCTAGGTTGACCCTAAGTTCTTGAGGAACCTGAGGTTCGCCAAGAAGCACAACCTGAAGCCAGCTCAGCAGAAGAAGCGTGCTGAGATGAGGAAACTCCACAAGAGTGAACAGAAAAAATAACTGTTTTAATAAAATAATTTTTTCTTAAGGTTTTTCTTGAATAATTTATACCTCTTTTCTCATTATCTAATAATTAGGGGTCTATAGGACTTGAATAGAACTCACTTCGACGGTACATATACTAAAATTGGAACGATTATAGGACTTTATTACATTTTTATTTGAAGACAATTTAACTTATCAATTGCTTAAAACTTTAGAAAAATCTAGCTTATGCCACTTGACAATTTGCTGTAAGAAATCTTATTCAGATTGGTAAATGGATGAAGAAATTCTGCACAAACATTTCAGAAAAAGCAAAAATGTTGAAATTTAGAATTTTTGGAAGATAGTTTGGTTAATAACTACAAACTGGTGAAGCTTTGCAAATCGCGCCCCCCCATCAGTTGCAAACCCACATCCTTTGGCTTGCGATAGCTCAAGTGGTTAGTGCAGTGGCTTATTCAGCTGAAGGTCATGGGTACGAATCCCGGTCGTGACACTAACTTTTTCATCTCAACCAGTACATTACATAAAAAGAATAATTAATGTTAATATTGAAATTTTATTATATTTTATAACCATTTTATTTTCTTATGTTATACTTTTTCTACTGTAATATACTTCTATCCTTTATTCACTGTAAAGGACCCAAGTGCTATTTTGAAAATGTTTTTGTTAAATATATTTCTATTTGAATTAAAAGAACGTGAATGTTTTGTATTTTGCGGGAAAGATATTTCGTCAGAGAAAAATGAAATCGAAAACATCGATTCGTACTGTTTAACTGGTCGATGTATCGTACGATTAGGAAATTTCACTAAAACCAGAGATAGTGATTAGCCAAAGGGTCGTTGCCTATACCGATATTCGTACGTGTCATTTCGAATTTCGATCTCTGGTCCCGTCTCTGACCCTGACGCTTCCGCTCTTATCAGCTCTTCAAGAAAAAACCTGCCGGGCTCGTTTCAATTCAGAGGTGATTTTCATTCCGCCTGTGAAATTGTTTTCCTCGCTGAGATACGGACTAGAAAGGAAATCGCCCGGTAACTCCGTCATGTCGTGTATCGCCCGTCACCCCGATGCGGACGCGGGCTGCTCGTTCTCGAAGGCGAAATAACCGTTCGAGGAGGATGTGATCCACGGGATGACGAAAAACGTTGAATAGAGACTCACAGTTCGCATTTTCCTTTCCACGACTCTCTTTTCATCTGAGATGGCTTTCCCGAGCTTGACGCAGGAGTACATGCAGATGCCCGTCGTGACGAGGGCTTACACGACGGCTTGCGTGCTCACGACTCTGGCCGTTGTAAGTCAATTATTGGATCAATTCACATGTTTAGATCTGGCATGAACATGCTTACATTTTTCAGCAATTGGAACTAGTATCGCCCTTCCAACTCTATTTCAACCCGATACTAATAGTGAAACAGTATCAGGTAAGTCAGAAAGACAGCCTCTCGATTTTATCATGGACAGGAATAAATGCCCTCTATTGTTGCCTCTAAACACTAATTAAATTTAACGAACTCAAAGCGAGAAAAATAATTTTCCATTCAGTATATTATTTATTGTAATAATGACATAGATGCATTTACATTCTATACTTTTAATGCCACTACTCTACTTATAATTTCATATCTGTCAACTTCATGTTTCACACACACACACATCTTACAACAAACTGAATATACATTTTCGATGTTGTTAGTAATTATAAATAATTGAAAACAATATATTGAGAAAAGAACTGACCAATCACTTGATACTTTAAGTGATAGTACTATTTACAATCATGGCTGTATACTTCCTATTTGACATGCAAGGAGTGGTGGAATGGGGTGTCGGTGGCTGCAATGGTTTAGGTGTTGACACAGCGCTAATCACTGCGAGGTAAAGGTCTCAGGTTCAAGTCCAGCAACCCTGAATTCAAACCCAACATTACAAATCTGATTTTTTTTTAAACTGGCACCCTCGGGATTGATATAACTTCTGCAGTAACTACCCCCTCCCATTAAAAAATAAATAAATAAATAAATAAAGGAATGACAGTGATTGCATTGGTTTAAGTATTGACGTGAACTGGAAGGTGCCCCAGTAGCATCGTAGTTGAAACTTTTAAATGGGCTTTTTTAAAAATCTCCCTCGGAAAGAAACAAAACTACAACTGTTTTTAAAATCTTGGAGAAAATATAATGTTTTTAAGCCTTTTTATGCTTGTATTTAATTGTTCAAACAGAAGATGCCCTGGGTTTGATTCCCACTTTCGCCTCAGGCTGCTTTCTTCACGCTACCCTCCCCCCAACTACATATATTTTCAAAAAAAAAAATTACTTTTCTACCATGCATGAGTTTGTAATAATTGTCAAGCTTAATGTTATAAATTTGAAAATGCCGTAATATTGGTGATTTTATATTGTACACTGTGATATTAATATCGGGAACTGCGATAGCCATGTAACCAGCGTGATAAATAGCTCATACATACCAATCATGGTTTCAATTTCCTCCATTGTACATGACCTTTTTTTCTCACTACTCTTCCCTAAAAATATACCAAACTGGACAAATTAATTCACTAATGAGTTCTGGTTAATATTGACCAAAAATCCATAAAATTTAACAATACAATTAAGGAATATGGACAGAATTTCTTTTAAACTGTAATATAATTTTTTTAAACATTTGCAATTAAACAGGTTGGTCTGCTTATTCTGATTTGCCTGTTCTATCTAGTTTTCAGCTTTTGGTGCATTTTGTCATTTCACCAAAACTATAAATACATTTTCCTGCACTAGTTGGGCACTTAATCTTCTTTTAAGTATGTAGGAGCTAATCAAATAAACTAAAGGGTGGGCAGAAAATTTTACTATCTCCAGGAGCCTAGTAATTGAATTGTAAAATTTAGGTGTTTAAACAGCTTTTTCTTATGAACCAGTATGAATTCGTTGGAATTCTAAAAATTTTATTTTGGAGCATCTGTTTAAGTTTACTTTTGGCTGCTCCTTCCCAAACAGGACAAATTTTGGATGTCCCCCCAACATACCTGATCTACATCCATAATTGAGAACTGCTGGTCAATAACTACATCTTTACTGGCGTAGTCAAAGGGTAAATCAATGCCGATACAAAAGTTTAACGCAGTAATTTTTTACTCTGGATTTTCTGTTAAAAATCGGGTAGATCCAAGAAGCAGCTGTAAGCTAAATTTTCATAACATCTCATGTTAACGTGGTGTGTGCCAGGTAAATAAACTAGTTGTAAGCCTAGGTATCTCACAGTCTCATTTATACCCTTGGCAAGGCATCATTATTTATAATAATTAGTGCAGTTGTATGAGGAATTAAATATCATGGCTTCACATTTTTGTGTTGTTTTTGCTTCAATCTACTCATCCACAGTGCTATATATCTATTGCTGCTTATTGCATAACATAGCCACTGGTCGGATCTTTTAGGACATTTAGGTCAAGTACATATATGTTAAATACAATCGGTTCAAGTATCAATCCTTATTATTGACTCCTATTAAAGTTATTTTATTGAATCTACTTGGAAGTGATTTTATTTATCTGTATTAAATTTATGTAGTTTCGTGGATTAAGAGAAAACTCCAAATATTTGGGATATTTTTCTTTTGCAGTTTGTATGCCAGTCCCTCATGCCAAACATGATCAAAAGCTAGGTTCAAGTGCCATATTGAGTTGTTTACCCTCAAAACTTTTACATCCATTTACATGATTGTAAACAGAATACATCTATGTTATGCTGGGGTTTGCATGTCATGAAATAAATACAGTAAGGGGTATTGAAATTGAAACAAATATAATTATTCCTGGAAATATATTTGATGAACATACTAAATTGAATCATAATACTGAGTGTACAATTAACTTTAATTTAATTTACTTTCCTCTATTGTTCTGGCAATGTTCCAGCATTCTCTCTTGTTCATGGTTGTTTTAGATAATACAAGAGTATTTATTTATTACATTTATTTGTTTTAAATATATATATTTTTTAAGCTATGGAGACTTGTGACAACGTTTCTGTTTTTTGGAACGTTTGGGTTCAATTTCTTCTTCAATATGGTATTTACATATCGTTACTGCAGGATGCTGGAAGAAGGGAGCTTCAGGGGGCGCACAGCCGACTTTGTTATGATGTTTATATTTGGAGGTGTACTCATGACTGTATCCTTTAATTTAATAGATATTTGCTTTTCTATTTCCAAAATAAATGGTTTTGAATATGTATTTCCTTAATGATAAAATACAGTTTTGTGCATTTTTTGTAAATCTTCTATTTTTAGGTCAAGCGTTTACAATTATGTTGGTTTATATTTGGGCGCGACGAAATCCTCTCATTAGAATGAATTTTTTTGGACTAATGAATTTTCAAGTATGTCAAATGAAAGAAATTTTTTATAAAACATCATGGCCATTATTGATTTATAACAATTATTCAGATATCGTGAGATGCGGTCTGGTTCTCACGAGATCTGAATAATTATCCATTAATGGTCACTAATCTATACATATTTATAACAATTTTAATTTGATTGATGCAGTTTAGATAATTAATTTTCCTGTGCCATATAAGTTAATAATTATTTTTAGGCTCCATTTTTGCCTTGGGTTTTGTTGGGTTTCTCCATACTTCTTGGCAATGCCGTTTGGGTAGATCTGATAGGGGTGGCCGTTGGGCACACGTACTACTTTTTGGAAGATGTTTTACCAAACCAAAGAAGAGGTTTTAGACTACTTAAAACACCGAGATTCCTGTAAGTGTACATATTCTCATGTGAAAATTGTAATCTTCCTAATTTGACTTTGATTAATAGGAAGCAGTTATTTGACCCGCCCGTTGAAGACCCAGACTATACAGCATTACCAGAAGAAAGACCTGGAGGATTCAACTGGCAGGCAAACAATCCTGGCCCTGTCCATTAATGTTCCAGCGAGATTTTTTCCAATCCCATTTATAAAACAACAAATAAATTGACTTGGCTCAATTGTTATGTACAAAATTTCATCACTTTATTTTAAACGAGTGCTTTTTAAATGGATGTTTTATATGTTTTAAAATGTATGCTACAATCACAGTTGATATCATCAACACATCAAATTTTTTACTTATTGTTTTATTTTAGCAATAGTGCATTTACTTCCATTATCTGTATCAATTTTTATTCTTATTTATGACACATTGTTTTGTTTAGATTATACAATTTCTGATTTCCATGCTTGTTTTTAAATCTGGTTTTAAGGTTTAAGTTTTAATAGAAAGAAGAGTAAGGTTGATCACCTAATCATATATATTTTGTTATTGTGTAAACTTTGTACATAAAATGTAGAATACTTAAAAAAAATTAAGGAAAACAAATATTTTTCTTATCCCTCCTTTTCATTATTATTGTGTAGGTCATTTTTAATTTAAGCCACAATTAGATGGTTCTTCTTTTTTGCAACATTTTGGCAATGTTTATTCTGTTATTTGAATTATTTCCAATTTTGTAGCACTTACTTCGCTATGGATCAGATGTGTGTGCTTATTGTTGTTAGACCATTTAATTTCAATGTGGGTAAATCAATCAATTTGATTAATATATCCTGCTATGTTCAGTATTCTGTGTCATGCAATTTTGTACTTACAGGCATAAGTGGCATATTGGTTTTTAATTTTAATCAATTTTTAGTTCTATGCTACATACAATTAAAAAAAAAATCTTAAATGACCTTTATAGATTATATAATCCAAAAGATAACTGTTTATAGAAACAAAACTAAAAAAAGTCTTATTAAGGAAAACATACACAACAATAGCATAAAGATATTTATAGAAATTGAGATTGGGTGAGTATAGCAATCCACTTAAAGGAAAAGTAAAGATGTTTATGCCAAAATCAGCAGGTTGCACAATCTACTACTCCTCAGGTGCATATTCATTTAAAAATGATGATACATGGAAAAACGAGCGAATTACAAGCAGTCGTGCATGTAATTATGTTTTGTGTGATGAAAATAATTTTGATCATGTTTATCAGTGGCGCTTCTTTCGCGATGAAACGTCAGTGAAAGAAGAGGAAGTGAAGACACAATAAACTCAGAACTTGGACAAAGCATCAACATCAACAAAGCACTTGGACATTAACAATTAAACAAACTTTTTTAAGTAAAAAGTATTTTTTGAAGCAATCTGATTCCTCTTCAACAAAACAAAAATGTACATAATACTGTCCAATGAATACTATTGTTGTTTACTTGTATTAAAAGTTGAATGGGAAGCAGGGCTGCTTCAAAAATTCATTTAATATTTGTTGTTTCTTTTCAGGAACAAAACAACCATACTAATTTTATATATATAATGTTTTTTGTTAAGACATTAACTTGGTAGTTTTTATTTATTTATACTAATAATACTAAATATAAATATAAAAAACCAGTTGTAACTTCACATCAGAAAAAAATTTACCTACATGATCTTTATAATAAACCAACCTTCGGATTAATAAAAAAAAATTTATTTAAATACGTACTACCAATATACTAAAATATACACAAAAATAGGCACAAATAATACAAGGAAAAGCATACCACACAAAAAGCTGTCCCAATATGAACTGCAAATCCGTTGCCACAAGTGATACAATCTCTGATGACCCAATCTTGCAAATGTACATATCACAAATGGTTTGGTTCAAAATGTAAACAACTCATTTGACATAGCTAACAAAGAGATGAGAATTAAAACAATGAATGAAATATTAGATTTAACCTATTTAATGTGTATAGAGCATCAAATTTAAAGAAAAACTTACTGAAAATGGGTGTAGCATACCTACTCTTCTCATAAGGACAAAGTCATTTCTCTTAAAATATAACAAAAAATAATTTTTGTAGTTGTATAAAACATCACTTAAATGGGAAAATGAGCTTTTGTTATTCTAAGGAGAGGTATAGTTTGTGAAATAATTTCTTATCAAAACAATTGGTGATAACAAATAACTGTTGATTTTTTTTAGACATCTTGCTAGTTTTGAAAATAAGATTATAATTGGTGATTTGAGGAATTTCTTACCATTTAGAACATGTATTCCTGATAATAGTATTTCACGTGGAAGAATTATATTAAATGCGCATCATTGAAATATAATTGGTTGGAATTGTGAATATAAAAACAATATAATTTTTAATAGTTTAATTTTTGAATTCTTCCTAGCAAAGTATTTACAATTATGTTTTCGATTATACATATAAAAACACAGATAAGTGTAACACTGCTAATTAATTTACAATTGCAAATTTACTACTTAATTTACATGTGTATAAAATGCTTTTCCCCAAGGGTTGAAAACAATAAAAAAATTATTAAATTACAACCAGGAAAGCACATTTGCCTCTAATTCACATGAGCATATATTGTTTATAGCCTAATACAATAGCTGAAATAAAATAAGAACTCAGTAGCAATCAGTGTTTCCTTTATTTTATTTAATTTAATGTATGCTGGTCTGACAATGTAACAGGTAACTAACTGATTTCATTATTACAAGTAGCTTTCAAGAGTAGAGTGCGACCGTTGCCAGAAGGACAGTAATATCATCTGGTTTCCCACCTGAAATGAGATGAGGTGTTTTGTTTTAAAAATGTAGTCCACCAAATCAAAACACGATGACAAATTACCTGTGACGTCCCACCCTTGGCTCCTTGCCGCCTTAGAAAAGGGGGAAAGGAATTTTTCATCGAAAGCCAATTTCCTTGCCATAAAAGCTATAGAGTTGGCGACTAATTGAAGCTTAACAGGATCCTTTTCGCCCTGTACCCGGGATAGCTCGTTCAATAAAATTTGGTCTGGTAGGTTATCAAAGACGCCATCTGTAGCTAACAATATCACATCTCCGTCTTCAACTCGGAAGTTTGTCGTGTTTGCAGACTCTGGGCTGTACAAAATATAAGATAAATTAATATTCTCTACATGATAAAACTAATAACTCACCGATCACTGAGTGCTATTGGTGTATGATAAGGAGGTGGCAGAGAAAGTTGGTACGGGGCATTAAAATAGTGCTGCTGTTCTTCAGATCTATGCACTACTTGACCATGTCTCACAATTAAAAATCCACTGTCTCCTATATTAGCTGTGTACACTGTACTTGTGTCTCTATTGAGTACAACTAAACAAGCTGTACTACTTCCTGAAAAAAACAATATTTTATTGATTTAAATACAGCCAATTTGTGATAAGTTGAATCAGCACTGGACCAGTCTACCCTTGTGCTTTGATATTGCTCAAACACATTTTGGCACTGTGCCATCTTCAGTGAAGGAAAGATAGACCCAGAGCCTGTGTTCATTGACTAGCAGACTAAAAATCCACTGCCAATTTTGACTCTTGATAAGTCAAATAAATTTTCTGGTCCCATAACATTGCCCAGTAAATATTACCTCTATAAGTTAAATTTGATTCAAATACCATGAACAATGAGTAAATCAGTAAAACTTTAGAAAATCAAATTTTATGTTGAAAAGTTTTGTCCAGTCTCTAGAATTTTACTTTATCAAGATCACTGAAGAATCAAGTGGATTGTATTTCAGCCCTTACCTAAAATTGGCTTTTTGTTTTCCAATAGTTCATAGTAACTGTGTGCCAAGAGGCGAGCTGGCTCTGAACAAATGAATCTTCCACTTGTGACTAGTCGTTCACATGTCTTCATCAAAAACGAAGAAAATTCTCCTGGGTCAATACCATAATCTCTCCAACCACCAACTCCATCTGCTACACCTATTATATAGCATAGAAATTATAACAAATAATAACACATTTTAATGAGAAATTCTGTTGAAAAATCATTCTTTAAATAGAACTAAACCATTTTGTGTTTATATAAATGGATAATGAACTGCATATTACCGTAATTGTTTTATTAGAACAAAATTATGGTTTTATAAATATGGGGATGGTTAGTTTACTGTGCAGAGTTGAATGCAACTCAAGCAACGCAACAACGGCAAAACTCAGGCAGATCCTAACACCTTAGCAGAGTTGCAAATGGCTATTCTTGATGAATGAGAAAGAATTCTTCAACACTTTACCAGAAATCTTTTCCAACGAATGTAAAGATGTTAATGGACATGATTCACGCCTTTAATACCAAATAAAATACTTATTGTATTAAAGGGGTCAAAAAGTTCTTTATTTACAATTTCATTTGTTGTTGAATTTTTTGGTTGTTCTTTACTCAATTAATTTTTTTTTTTTAAATTAGTTAATAAACTATTGATTCTTAAATGAACCAAAAAATTAGCTCTAGAATAAAATTGTACAATTGTACACCACACAATTCCTCCCTCAAATTAACTTGAAGTTTGTATAAAATTTTTTGTTTGAGTTAATTGTTTTCGATGAAATGGATGGTCTAAACAAGTTGATACAGAAGAAAAAGAAAAAAAGGAGGAATATATCTTGATTCTGGGATGGTGCTGCCTAGATGGTTCAAATGAATGGAAATTTTGCTAATCATAAAGGGCAAAATAGAATAGAGTGAAAACAGCATAAAAACACATAACTTCTGGCACAAAACTGGAAAGACAAGAAAAGACAGTACGAGTTTACAAGTGGAGAAGGATAAAAAGGCAAATTTATATTAGAACTTGCAGGGTACGGGGCACCTGTATTATGGGGCACGTCAACATATCTCATTGTTTTCAATTAGGGGAGTTCACATTAGCGCAGCACAAGACTAAAACCCATATGGCGCCCCATAGGTAGCTTACGATTCTTTCCTCTTCCTGCCACGTTGTTGCTCCCATCCCGTATAGTATGAACTCCACCCCCATCAGTATTCAACACGTAACAGAAATGAAAAACATTGATGAGTCATTCTAAAATAGCCATAAAACTTGTCCTCATCATCGTTCAATTCCTTCTAGAGAGTAACGAATTCATCTTCTGATCCCCTTTTCTTCCAAGCTGGATGTACAGCCCATCTTCTCATCTTTTTTGCTTTCCTCTTCATTAAGAGCTGCAGTAATAGGTGCTAATTCAACTGTGTTACAGTTCATGTTATTATCGCATACGCACATACAAAAAGCACTTCCCGATGTGAATGCTAGTAAAACACTGATGAAAAATTGATTTGAAGATCCCAGCCACTGCAGTGCCATAAGCAGCCCGGTGTAATGTAAATACAAACGCCTTACGGGACCCATTCTTCAGATGTGCCCATCATGTTCTAATATAAATTGACCTTAAGAGAACCAGCAGGACCAATGGAATAAGTTGAACGTGCCCGAATAAGCGGCGGGAAATTTGGGGAAAAATTGGGTTCTATGAGAGGTTTTGGTAAAGGATAATCCCAAGGTTTTCATCACAGATACAAAAGGGGACCGGCTGATTATTTGTAAAGAAGGGATATTTGGGAGGGATTTGAGAAGTCTAGATCCCATTAATATTGAGGACTTAAGACCGATTGATGTTGAGGGAATTTTTATGGGCCTATTCATTAATGGAATTAAAGTCGTTCTAAATCTTTAGGCCAGCTCCACACTGATGATGGAAATTTCCACTGCACAAGCTTACATTAAAAACACAGCCAGCGACAGACTTTCAAAGTCAAAATTTAGTCATTTCATCTCTTTCTCCATTGTCTTATAAATACACAAAACAAAACGTGGTTTCGTTATTAAATTATAGTAATTCTTCTAATACAATTTTTTTTAATGGTGTTACAATCGTTTACATTGCAACTTAATAATAATGAAAACTCACAAATTATAATTATAGTAATAATAATCTATTGAATGGACTTCGTAAGTTTCATTTATAACAATTTAATGAATGCAAATCAAAGTTTTTAAAAGTAATGGGAAACATTAATGTCTGATATGCTGAAAGCAGTTTTTCTTCTTCAATTAATACCTAATTGATGATATGTAGAAAAAAAGTTTTAAAAAAATAGTTACCTAATACATCAGCCGATTTGACTTTGGCCGAAAACCAGGCGTCGTCGCCGAACTGGCCCTTTTTTAATTTTGACTTAGAAAGCTCTTTTGGAAAGCCGGAGACCACAGAGAGGATGTGGGGTTCGCGTTGTCTGCCCGCTATCAAATTCGGCTCGCTGCACAATGTCGAATAGTTGTTGAGCCCGTTCCAAAGCGCACGAGATAAAATCCGCCCAGTCCAAGTGAAGGACTGCATGTTCCCGAGGTGGTCCGCACCGCTAAAACATAGCCCAGGGGGTGTCTGTTGATGTTTTCGATCGGTTTCGATTTATTTGTGTTTAATATCACTGGGAATTTTAAAAAAGTTTGCGTTTCAAGAGTGTTAGGCCATTTTATCGTGAAAGATTACTCTGAAAGAGGTTCTAACCTGTTATCCTACAGTGTTTCAAACATGATTATAGCAACGACAAAAACAATTTTCAAATAAATATAATTGAATAAAATTGAACCCTTAAAAATAAGACTATTTTTAAAAAACAAACAGAAAAAATAGTTTTTTTTTATTTCAGTATAGAAGCAGTTAATTTGATTTATAGTTTGCTAAAAAAAATAATAATAAGTTTTTCACATTCCTGGCATATCTTGACTTGATCAGTAGTTCAGTTTCAGTACTTCAGTAGGGGACGGGTCGGACTGGGAGACGTGTTGAAGTTCAACGTTAACGGAAACCGGTCGTTAATTCAGTTCCAACGGACAAAGTGAAAAAGTTGTGGATTTTGTTCGGTTTTTGATTTGTTTCATGTGAGAATTGGCCTTATCGAGACTTTTTTCCGCCATCACATTGTAACAATCATTTCAAGAAACCAATTGACGAAAAGGTTTGTCTTTTTTACTTAGTTGGTTGGTCTTTTTACTTTAGATTAATCTTTGTCCAGCAAGATCATCATTATACATATTTGAAAATGAATTTTTTAAAATCTAATTCCCTCGTTTTTCATATGAGTCAGTTACAAAAGTGTCAAAAATTCCTAGGGCAAAACTGCAATTCAAAACCTGGACCCTTGTTATACAACAAATCAATCACTATTTTGATCACCAACCCACGACATAATTTGGTGGCTTCAGACATGCGACAGAATTCGCCGAACAACAAAATTCGGTGCTCACCTTGCTTGGTTAATTGTCAGTTTTCTAGTCCGCTTCATTGTGCAGGAATATTCGTGCACCTGAACTCAAACCGTCCACACATTTGAGAATAAACTGTACTTTACGTAAACTAACTACAGTCATCCATCAACACTTACTTCTATTTATTTTTTAATAATAAACAGTTCAAAACTACTATAAAAGCATTGCTGCAATTGGAGAGGGCTAAACTCAGAAGAGTGATAGGAGTACTAATCGGTCGCTGGCATCTGAAAAAACGCCTTCACAACATGGGCATTACAACGATGATCCCATCTGCAGATTATGTAATGAGGAGGAGGAAACACCCACCCACATCATCTTCGAATGCAAATCAACAGCTCATTGGAGATTTAGCCTAATGTACGGAAAAAAACTGTAGAACAAATTGTAGTCAACGACATAACACTAATAAGGAGGATTGAGCCTATTGCACTGAACTAAGGAACCAGGAAGGTATAATGAGCCAAAAGGCTGCAGTGCCTGGGGTGCGCAAACCCCGCTTCCTAGTATCTTTTTTATCATACCATACCATTATTGAAGATGAAGTAAAGGCAATCGACCAGCAGTAATTCAAAATATATATGGTTGGATCAGGGATGTTATCTAATGAATGTACTGTTGCTGAAACTACGCCAAGCTTTCGGTGTTTTATTTCACCTTCTTCAGGGCTCTACAATGGATACAAATTATGGATAATAATTTGAGATCTTACTTTTTTTAAAATGTTTATTTAAAAAGTCAGCTTTACCGATATACATTCGAGTAAGCGTACACAGAATCTGAATCCATCTACCCTCGGTCCCTCTTTACGTCACTTCGGGTTAAGGGGGAGAAAAATGCAATTGTGCTTAGTCGACGACATTTGATAAGCCGAGTGCATTTTTCTGTACAAATAACGTTTTAACAAATGTTTAATACATATAACTTATATCCTTAGAATAATGCTTCCCGGGGGGGGGGGTCATCATTTACAACTTGTATTGTTTGTTTATTTTTATCTACAATTTTAGTTTTTATATATCTAATCATACATAATGTTATTACAATAATGATCAAAAATAAAGGAATAGTGTCCATAAGCTTAAATGAACGTGTACATATGGGGTAACATTATTTTCTGTCATAAGATTTGGAGAAATATGAAGAGTAAAATGAAGCTTTATGCTGAAGTTGAAGATCTGAGTTGGTCTGAATGTGAGGTTGAAATTGATGTTTCGTTTTCCATGGCTCGTTGTTTGATAGACGAGTGGGTGTCCTTCGTATATTATTTCGCTGTTACCAGGTTTCAGCAGAAATATACCTTCCAGGTTTTTTGTTTCAATCGTGTCATCTTGGTTGATTTGGGTTTTCTCTGGCATAATGAAGGTGCATAAGAATCGGTTGATCTCTGGAACGAATACCACATGGTTGTTGCTTATCTGAAGTTCTGTGAGACGCATTGTGTATTGTTCCCTTGTAGGATGATTTCCTTTCGCATTGATTTTGCTGATTTGATAGTAACATTTGCGGACAATGGTAAACCTTGTTTTTAATACATTCGCCAGTTAAATATGTTAGCTCATTTCTTTTAGATTTAAGGGCATAATTATTTTCAAGAAAGTTGTAACTATCTTTTGGCCAAATTTTGTTGGGATAGGTTGCAATTTATACAATTCAAATTTATTGTTACTACATAGTGGTAACCGTCGGAAGTAGATTATTTGATTTGTTTCAACTTTACAGTCGACTTTGATCATATTTCGAAGTCTTATGATATTCTCATACTTCACTTCAAAGGGCAACTTAGTATACAATCTGTTCTCTAATCTTTTTAATTCTGAAAATAGTTGACGTGTGTTTATAATGCTTGGATGCATTGTGTTTACGGGTTTACTATTTTAATAAAAAAACACTCGTATCAAACACAGCATTTTTACTACTCATTACTATACATAATAATATCACATTACAACCCAACAGGTAATCATAAAACACCCCTTAACTGCCAAGACCCAATCCGGGTTCCTATCAGTCTCAACCACTACGTCACATCTCGCAACACCCCCTTTTTAAAGATCTAGTCTTTTTGGACACCTAATTTTCCGTCCATATCTGCTCACGACTTGTGGTGGTGTTTCAGCTGCAGGTGTTGTCCCTGGGGATGTAGGTGGCATTTCTTTTGGGTCGTCGTTCTTTCGTCCTCCAGTTGTTGATGATATTGCTTGGCCAAGTGTAGAGTCATGTCTTCTTGGTTCCTGGACTTCTCCACTTGCCTGGGTAGTAGGAGTATAAGGCAGACTTATGATGGGAATACGGAATTAAATGGACCCGGTTTCTCCTCACTGTCCTTTTATGTGTCTCTACAATGTAAGTTCGCGGTTCCTTTGCTGGAGTGATAATAATACCTGGTCTTTTTAAGTCGGTTATCCAGTCCTTGTCTCCAATGTCGAACGGATCCAATGGGTGTACCCCATGTATTTCGTCGTAATTCTGTTTGTATTTCTGCCTGTACTGTTCTTCTTTTGCTCGATTTCCTACTCATGGAAAGTTCAGCTGGTGAGAATCGGTTAAGGTGGGTTTACACGTGAGAGTTCTCGCAGCTTGTGCTCTCGAGATTCACTCTCATAGCCCTTTGCACGGGAGAGTGAAATTCTCGCGAGCTCACTCTCGGAGAGTCCGTTAAAAACTGTTTACACCATACAAGCGAGGTCAGTCTTGAGGGTGATTTCAGCTTGTGAAGATGTAGGGTCGAAACAATAAAACTAAATGCCGAAAAATAGGGCCATCTCTTTGTACCTTCAGTTCCACTTCCGCTTTTTTTATGTTTTATTTTTTTGAACTCATGAGAAACCTGTAATTCAATGAAAGGAAAATACAATTATTAAGAGGATTGCTATTGTATGCTTAGTATTGATATTTTGATAATGCTGTACTGTGAAAAAGAAATTTAAATATATTTGTCAAATGAACTTACCTGATTTCGTAAATTGTGTAGTTTCCTACTAATTTCGGAAACCGAACAACTGAAATCTATTGCAAACCTCTCCATCACAAGATTTTTCTTCACTCTATCTCTAAAATCTTGGTGCTGGATTTCCCAAAGGATCGGGTTGGCTTCATACGCCTCAATGAGTTGACAGACCTCCTCGTGGGCCCATTTTTTATTGGGCTTGACCATGATAATTAATAAGTAGGTACTGATAATAACTACAATAATAACTATAAATAGTAGGTAAATGATAATAAATAACTACTGGCCATAGACTCTCAGACTCATACTCTCAGAAAGACAAAATTTTTTGATATATTGAGAGCACTCGCGGAGAGCGAAGGAAACCCGTTTACACTACTGAGGATGATGCAACATCGTTTCTCTCACGGAGAGAACTCTGTGCGCCCTTTGCACTTGCGAGTTTTGCTCTCGATAGTGAATTTGCCCCTCTCGAGAGGAAAAAACTCGCACGTCTAAACCCACCTTTAGGGAGTGGCGAGTTCCTGTAAGCTAATAACGCTAGGTAAGGATCATCTTGATTTTTCTTGAGTAAGGATTTGGCTATTTTCACAGCTGCTTCTGCACTGCCATTGCTTTGATGAAAATGTGGACTGCTGGTTCTCAACTGAAAATTGTAATCCGAGAAAATTGTTTGAATTCTGAATTTTCTTTAAGACTAAACTGGGCGCCTGAATCCGATCTTATTTCCAAAGGTATACCATGTCTGGAGAAAGTTTTCTTGCACTTATCTATAACTTCCTTTGCTGATAGAGTTTGTAAGGTGGCTATTTCAAGGTAACGAGAGTAACAGTCAGTTATTGCTAAGAACCATTTGTCTTCAAGTTTGAATAAATCTATTGCTGCTTTTTCCCAAGGTCTTAAGGGGAATTTTGCGGGCAATAATGGTTCATTCCTGTTCACTCTATGCTCAATGCATTTCTGGCAAAACCTCACTTCTTTATCTATGTTGGGGGAAATGCCAGGCCACCAGACACAGCCTTGTGCTCTCAATCGACATTTTGAGACTCCAAAATGGCCAGCATGAATACTCTGTAGTATGTTTTGTCTAAGTTGAATTGGCACAATAAGTCTCTCTCCTCGCGCAGGTAGTCCATTCACTGTAGAGATTTCATCCTTTACTGGGAAATAAGGTTGAAGGTGAGGTGGGATTAAATCTCTGGAAGGCCATCCTTCTCTTGTATATTCGGCTAGTTTTAAAAATTGGGTCATTTTCTTGTGATCGACGAATCATCTCAATTTTTTTGTCTGTTGTTTGAATGGAAGAGACTATTGCCTGGACATATGCACCGATTTCCTCGTTCAGGTCATACTCTTCTCGCTCATCCAGTGAACTCCGTGAAAGGCAACAGGTGTTTCCCAGGAGTATAGGACATTGTATATGATTACCTCATCATTCTAAGCGTGAGCCTTTGAAGTCTTGGAGTCAAATCATCTAAGTTTTTTGTTGTCAATATCCGGAGAAGTGGTTTGTGGTCAGTTTCTACTTCTACAGTCTTCCCGATAATGTATTCCTTCTACTTGTCGCAGCACCATGCTACTGCCAGCGCTTCACGTTTATTTGAAAGTTCTGTTCGGCATCTGAGAGCATTCGAGAAATGTATGATACTGGTTGCCACTCGCCTTTTTTTTTGCTGCTGCAAAAGAACAACCTCCTAGCCCATAGGATGAAGAGTCAGCAGATACTCTTGTTGGCAGTTCTGGATCATAGAAGGCTAATAGGGGTGCCTCAGTTAAGTCCTTTTTGATTTTCTCAAAAGCCGTTTCTGTGGTGGTCCCCAAGTCCAAACATTTTTCTCGCAAAGTAAGTCAGTGATAGGTTTTAGGATCTCGGAACGGTTGGGTATGTATTTTCCCAAGAAATTCACCATACCGAGAAATCTTTGGATACCTTTTACAACTTCCCGGGGGTTTTAAGTTCACTATAGCCTTCACCTTTTCTTCATCAATTTTAACACCATCACTGGAAAGTCGATGTCCTAGAAACTTAACAGTTTTTTGAGAGAAAACAGTTTTTTCTCCATTGAGAGTGACTCCTGCCCTCTGGAGTTTGTCCAGTACCATTTTTAAGGATGCATCATGCTCAGCTTGAGTCTTCCCCCAAACCAGAATAGCATCCATTTGGGCCAATGTGCGTGCCAGGTGTGCACCAATCTGTTGCGTTGTCAACTGGCGTGATAACTTCCATTTCCACCATTCTTCTCAGCTCGCTTCTAGTCTGGTCTCGAAGTGGTATTGGAATTTTCCTTGGTGCTGATATTGCATAGGGTTCTGATCCCTCCTTTAATTCAATCTTGTACCTTGCAGACATTGTACCTAGTCCTGTAAATAGTGTTGAATACTCTTTTTTCCAATTATTAGGTTGTTGTTCTGAAAGTATTTCATCAACAAAGCGAATGATTTTCAATTGAATTATGGCAGGTCGACCAAGGAGAGGTTTCGTTATGCTGTCTGACACATAAATTTTCTCAGTGCATGAACGGTTTTTAAATTTAAGGACTGTTTCAAACAAGCCGATTACTACTGAAATAGGGTGACCATCTGCATTGGCAAGCTGTTTGTTTGACTGAAATTTTTTTATCTTATTCTTTAACTTGTAATTAGCAAGAATAACTGTGACGTCTGCACCAGTGTCGATTTTGAAATTTACCACATCTTCTCCAAAGTGTATTGGAGCCGACCACAAATCATGGACAATTTCCCCAACTGCTTGCACTGAAAACATAAAGCTTGAATAACTGTCTTGTTTACCTTCACTTTCATTGACTTCCTGGATGTTGTCACAAGGCAAGCCTTAGCAAAATGTCCTTGTCGGTTGCATTTTAAACATTTAGCATTCTTTGCAGGACACAATCCTCTGCGGTGGAGAGCCCCGCCGCACCATCGGCACTTCACTTATCGTTTCCCCTGATCACTGGCTCCTGGTTGTGATTGTCTGAAATGTCTAATTTTGGGGTTGTTTTTTACCTCATCGATCGCTGAGGTTCCCAGATTGCCTTCAAGATCTTTTTTCTGTCATTGCAGCTCCTCCAAACTACGAAAAGCATTGATCGCCTTTTCAAGCGTCAAGTCCGCTTCAAGTTGCAATCCGTCGCTTAAAGTTTGGTCTCTCATTCCAATGATAATACCCATCAACAGCATTTCGTTTTCAAGAGTGCCCCATTCACAGGATCTGGAGAGCGTGTGAAGATCTGTGATGAAGTCTTCAGCAGGTTCTGACGAGCCTTGTTTCCTACTCAAGAATTTTCCGCGTTCATATATTATATTCTTTTTTGGAATGAAGTGATCTTCAAACCGTTTGACGACTAATTCGTAAGAACTGGTTTGATCTTCCTCGAGATGAAATGAATCGAATATTTCTTCCGCTTTTTCGCCCATGCAGTATATGAGGACATTGACTTGGTGCCTCCCGGCGTATTTTCCAAACCGCTTATCTCACGATAACGTTGGAATTGTTGAACATTTCTAATATTTGTACCAATTAAATTTATTTTATATTCCAATTCTTCTCCATTACTCCGTAAGGTGTTTATCGTTTCATTAAAGTTGGTGATTACTCTTTCATTAAGCGAATACATGAATTTTATTTGGTTTTGAAGTGTAATTTGGTTAGTGTTGATGTGTTCTATGATTGTATATAATCTTTGTCCGTCCGCATCATCCAAGTTTCCCGTAATCAATTATCCCCTTTTTTATTAACTTTGAAAACATGATATAGTCTCATTTGTATAAACAATTGCTAATGACCTTTAGGAGGTTATCGGAATTAGAAAAAGCGGCCTATTTAAATCATCACAATTTCCATGTCATAATAATGCAAGTTATGTAATCCGTTATAATAAAAAAAAAAACAACTTTATTTATAATAACGAATACAATTTTATGCTACAAATATACCGGCCAACAACTAGCAATACACTGCGTCTAGCATAAGACTAATATAAGACTAACGGAAGACTCATGGAAGAAGACTACTGGAAGACTCTCGGAAGACTGTCGGCCCTAGCGCCTGGGCCCTATTTATATGGAAGTGAAGTTTGCTGACTCAGATGCAGTGGATTCTTGAAGACGGTACCGTAACTCCTCCATCCTTATGTTCGAAGCTTCTGCGAGATCAGACAAGAGAGTCCGGGTCTTGTTTGGTCCTCTTGCGTTGTCTGGGTCTCTGCTCCGGGTCGATGAAGAGTTCTCTTGCGAAGACAACAGAGGTACATAAGCAGGAATAGAACCAAAAGGAGAGCGCCACTCACGAAGTAGTAGTATTTCTCAATAGAAGTGGAAGGGACGTCCTCTAAGTACTCCAGCGGTTTCATTGCTATATTGATGTTGTGTGAGATATTTTTTATCTCGAGTACAAGCCTAGCAGGTGACACAGCGAGGGTCCAGACTCCAGGTTCTGTAACATCGACATGTCCGGTATTAAACTGATAAGTTGTTTTTCGTGGTCTCTTTACATTAGCTAAATGAATATTCGGTTTTGTATTATGATGGGACTTTTCTATCGTCTAAAGGATTATGAGATTTTATTTTTCCTTTTACACGTTTTTTGTTTTTGTTTGTTTCTTACATAAACATTTTCGGGGATAACTGATATTTCTTCTCTTCTATAATTTTTTCATTATGTTTTAAACTGTTTTAATTAATTATTCTATATATTATCTCTACTTTACCTTTATATTTATTAATGCAATCATTTAACAATTGTGATTCCAAATTTATAGGTAATAGGGATTCTTTCTTTATATGACCTGTAAGAATTTCGACCGGTTTCAGTTTTGTAACTGAGTGGATGGTGTTGTTGTACGCTAATATCGCGTAATTTACTTTATTTTTTATTGTTTCTTTTGGAAAATGTTCTTCATTGTTTAAGAATCGAATATATTCAATTAGTGTAGAGTGAAAGCGTTCTATTACTCCGTTTGAATCAGGGTGTTGAGACGAAATAAAGTGTACATTAATTTTGTGTAATTTTAGGAGTTCTACAACAAGAGAATTGCTAAATTCCACTCCGTTGTCTAGTACTATTTGTTCTGGTGTATTATGCCTACTGAAATGTTTAATTAATTTGTTGACTACTTCCATCGCTTGTCTGGAATTAAGTTTGTAGGTTATGCGAATCGTGAAAACGTGTCTATAGCTGTAAGCAATTTCGTGTTATCTAGTGTTATGGTGTCAATGTGTACTATTACAAACCGTTTTGTTGGTGTGGGGGTAATGTTGAATTTCAGTTTGAGGGGCCTTCGGTCATATTTTACCAATAGACAATTTTTGCATTGATTAATAAAGGTTTGTATAGATTTTCGTTGGTTAGGCCAATAATATACTCTTTTAATTGTGCTATCAGTTTCATCGATTCCTGGATGATTTGTTTTACCTAAGTGGTAATCTTCGATTATTTCTTTTATTTCATCCTTTGATTCAATATCCATTAGTTTATCTGTATACCTAGTAAAATTGATTTCGGCATCTTTGAAATATATTGCCAATGTTGAACTACATTTTTCATAGATGTCATTTTCAAAATACAAACCATATTTAGTTTTTGGAACTATGTAGGATTGATAAAATTAAAAACATCTTTTTCGAATTCGTTTTTTGAAAATTCTACCAATATGCGTTGCTTTAAGTTGTCGAATAAATTGACAACCTTAGGTTTGGCAGGGGCACATTCTACATCCGAAATAAATATTTGATTTTTTATTTTGTTAATTGGTCTTTCTTATATGGGTATATTTATTACAGTATTACCATTAAAGTTGGAATGCATTGTTGCGTCTTCAGATTGGTTCATCTTCGTTCATTTACTAATACGGATTCGTTGTCCGAGTGAAGTTAATCAGTATTGGATCGTTGAAATTGTAGGTCATTTAGGGTTAAATTCAGGTCTTCTAAGTTTTCTTCCCTGAGTTCAGGGTGTTTAGCATAAAATTCTTCCAACAGTTCGTCTATACTCATATCATCCAAGTTGTCTATGTCTTTTGTTTCATTAGCATTTATTTCTACTCTAGGTAATGCGTCAGCTACAACGTTTTCCGATCCTTTTTTTTGTAAATTATTTCATAGTTATATTCTTCTAATTTCAATCTCCATCTTAGTAGTTTAGAGTTCGGTTCTTTTAGTGAAAAGAGCCATTGTAGTAGTCGATGATAAAAAAATTTTGAATCGTCTTCCAAAGGGATAGGATCTGAAATATTTCGTAGCCCATACTATGGCTAGAAGCTCTTTTTCTATTGTCGAAAGTTTAGTTTCCGTGACATTCAGTGTTATACTAGCATATGATATAGGAAGGTCGGATCCGTTTGTTTTTTTGACTAAGTACGGCACCTATTCCGAAGTTGTTAGCGTCTGTAGTCAGTACAAATTCTTTGGAAAAGTCTGGAAATTGTAAAATGGGTTCATTAATTAGCAAGGTTTTACACAAGTTAAAACAGTTTTTGTAATCTGGATCATTAATGCCGATGGAAGAATTCTTTTTCACCCGTTTTGTCAAAGGTTTCGTTAATTTACCAAAGTTAGGAATGAATTTTCTGTAGTATCCTAAAATTCCTAAAAAAAAAATTTCTAATTTGCTTAGTTGTTTTTGGGATTGGGTAATTTTGTATTACTTTTATTTTTTCATTATTCGGTTTTATGCCGGTAGGTGTTATGATATGCCCTAAATATCCAATCTCTCTTTTTAGAAACTCTGTTTTATTCAGTTGGATTTTGAAATTGTATTTCCTTAACTGACGAAATACTTCTTTTAATTTAGTAATGTGTTCTTGGAGGAAGATAATTATATCGTCTAGGTGTACCGTGCAATTGGTGATACCACGGAAGATATTGTCCACAACCCGTTGAAACGTGGGTGGTGAATTTTTTAGCCCAAACGGTATTCTTAGGAACTCGTAATGTCCCGTTCTACATTGAATGCTGTCTTAGGAATACTCTCAGGACTCAGTTCTATCTGATGAAAGCCAAATCTATTGCATAGAAATATTGACATCTCCGTAGTCTGTCAAATAAGTCTATTATATTTGGAAGTGGGTACTTATCATCTATGGTTTTATCGTTTAATTTTCTGTAGTCTACCACAAGACGGAACTTCTCTTTTCCAGAGGCGTCTCTTTTTTTTGGTACGACCTATATCGGTGAGTTCCATGGAGAGCTAGATGGTTGTATAATGTTATGTTCTAGCATTTCGTCAATTTGTCTTCTAACTTCGTTTTTATATATCTCAGGATATTTATAGGATTTAGTGTAGATTGGTATCTCGTTTTTCGTCCTTATTACATGCTTTACGTCATTAGTGAGTGTTAGAGGTGTACCTTCTTGATAAAATATGTCGCTAAATTCTTTTATCAATTGTTCTATAGCTAGATTTTCTTCTGTATTCATGTGATCTGTCCTGATTTTTGCCAAGTTAATGTGTTTTTTGTTTTATTCTTTGGGCTTGATAATTCTAATATTTCCTCATGGCTGAATGGTATCGTGTTTAAGGGGTTCTGTAATAGTACGTTTTTATGGGAATCACTATTGGTTTTGATTATGCATAAGGCTTGGTGGTTCTCTACTTTTACAAGACATTCATTAATTGCTAAATCTTTAGATACGGTGTGAGGAATAATTGCATGTCCAGATTGAACATTTTTTACTGGTACTTGTATTACTTGTTCACTTTTTGCTTGTATTTGATACATTTTTGGTATTTCTTGAGGGGTATCGAGGTAAAAGATTTGTATATTAGTGTAGTTAATTTATTTTCTTTAAAATCAATACGGGCATTGAGTTTTTTAAGAGTATCTAATCCTATCAACATATCGAACTGGTTGTGAAATTTAACAAGTCGAAATTTTACTTTTAAATTGTCTATATTAAACAGTTCGTCGGATGATACAATTGTGCTGAATTTTCCTGTCGATATCGCGTGTGCAGTTGTAATTCTAAATGGGTCATTTTTGTGTTATGTTTAAAGTGTTTGAATGCTATGTTCGACGTAATGTAGTACTTCCAGTATCTAATAATATTCTTACATTGTACTTGGGTAATTTGATATACGAGAGACGAATTTTGTCCCAGTTAGTCATCATACGGAATTCTGGTAGTGTTCGGGAATCTCTAAAAAGTGAGTTGAATTTTCCTTGGAAAAGTCGTCTGATGATAGCAAATTATCAGGCTATTTCAATTTAGGTAATTTTTCACTCATGTGATTCAGTTCTTCTGTTATATAATGAGCTGCGTGTTGACCATATTTGGCATTCTGTTGGGTAAAATAATTGTTAGGATGTCTGTTTCTTTGCCAACTTTGAGTTTGTGTTGACATTGGCGTGGGTTTTGTGTGTTGATTATTGTCATTCTAGGTGCAAATTTTCCTTGGGGGGTGTTATATTCACAGGCCCAGTCGGGAAACTTGTGTTATAAAATTTCCTGGGATGAGGATTTTGATGTTTTTAAAGGTTTTAAATGAAATGACCGTGTGTACGTAATTCATGTATTGGAAGTCATTAAAGTCTTGGAAGGTGAAATAAAACATCGAAAGTTTGGCGTAGTTTCAACACTAAGATCATTTGTGTGGTGATTAGTGACCGTTAGTTGATTATGAGGAAATCGTGAGATGCGGTCTGCTTTGACGTAGGTTTCAGAAAAAACATTTTCTTTATCGTGCTAATGTGTTGAGTCTTTGTCGTGTTGAGAGTGCCCAACATTCCACACAAGAATGGCACAATTACCCAAAAAACAAACACTTTGAGCCCTGAAGATGATCTCAATAAAGATCGAAACATTAGCACGATAAAGAAAATGTTTTTCTGATACCTACATCTCACCAGACCGCATTTAACAATTTCCAAATAATAAACTAAGATCATTCATTGGACCACATCTCCGATCCTACCAAATACGTTATTATTATTGCTGTTAATATTATTTTATTATGTTTATAAAACTAATTTGTTTCAAATCTAAGTACATGTAAGGGGGCAAAAAGTTCTATTTGTCCCTTTAATAAATAAAATATGTAAAGAAAGATCAAGGCATTTGGGTTATTGTTGATATTTGGTTCCAAATTGGATTTGTTAGTAAAATAACAGTTTACAACATGAAAAAATGTTTTGCAAAGACATAAAAATGGCAATAAATTCAGAAACGGGGTGCCAAAATTTCAAAGGCGGCGCTCGCCGTAACTTCGTAGGCCTAGGCCCGAGGAATAAACGCTGCTGGCCATATTGAAAGTTACAGACTTGAAATCGAATGCAAATTATATTTTAATAATAAACTATTTGAAAGCAAAAAACAAGGGGGGTGGACATTTTCTCTGGTCAAGGACAATTTTCAAGGTGAATCTCGAGGTGGAAGAAAATACTGATCGAGTAATATTTCCAAGGTAATCCAATCTGATTGAAAGTAAATTTATAATTTATGTATTTATACATCCTTACGTGTACAGATGTATGCTATTTGCTAACGTTTGTAGATGGCGAAATTTAAGCTTTTGGCCGTGACAGCCTTTTGTCTTCTATGGTACTGGATTAGTGCGGAACCGTTGGTTGAAACGGACCTCGGCCCCGTCCTAGGATTCTATCAGAAAACTGTCTCTGGGAGGAGGATCTCCAGCTTCATCGGAGTGCCGTACGCGAAGCCGCCTGTTGGCGGTTTGAGATTTAAGGTTAGCCCACATTCACGATTACTTCGTTTGTCTGTTCTGTACAAAATGGCCATTGGCATTTGTGGGTGGGGACAAGTTAAAAATCTACCAAATGCCAATTAAGAAAAAAACTGTTGTTAAAATAATATATAAAAGCTAAAATCATGCATAAATTCATGTTTCTTAACAACACCCTCTAAAAATGGATGGTGGTTTTATATTAAACTTTATTAAGAAGTGTTCCATGTCTCCCACTTTGAAGGATACCATTATCTGCTATTGAAATTAATCGTTAAACCCGCTTGATCACTCAACTGGTGATTTTGAAGTTCACTCAAACCCCATCTTAATTTAGGCACTAGACTAACAACCACCACCAACTTTGAAACAAAAATGTAATAAGTTAAATTATAAGGATGAGTATGATTTGGAAGAAAGCACTTGCTTTGAAAGCTGTGTAGGTTCATCTTGTCGGTAGATTCTGATTGCTCTATAAACTGATTGCACTCTTCTGCTTTGTCCAAGGTTTTATTCTGGTATTCTGGAAACTCCAGGATAAATGTTGAAATTATAGCTGAACCATCACCATTGGGAAAGATTTATTGGGAGATTTCGTAAAAAAAAAAAAACAAAAAAAAAATAATTGTTCATTAATCAGGCTCCAGTTCCTGCATCACCATGGCTTGGAGTAATAAATGCGTCGCTGGCTTCAAGTATGTGCCTTCAGTATGACCATTTTCTTTACAAGACTAAATTTGCTGTGCTTGGATCAGAAGACTGTTTGTATCTGAATGTATACACACCTAAGGTAAGTAAAATAATCATAACTATGAAAATTAGTTAGTAAAAATCCTTTGCTGTAGGTTTCTGGGGACTTTGAAAAAGACCTTTTGGATGTGGTTGTTTTTATCCATGGCGGTGCTTTTATGTTTCATTCAGCCAACATTCTCGGACCAGATTTACTCCTTGATAGGGATGTTGTACTTGTGACAATGAACTACAGGCTTGGACCTCTTGGTATTTTTTGTTTAACTAGTTTTATTAATTTAATTACAAAATATTATAAAAAAGGTTTTATGAGCACTGGAGATTCAGTCGTACCTGGAAATAATGGACTCAAGGACCAGCAGCTGGCTATGAAATGGGTTCAAAACAACATAAAACGGTTTGGAGGAGACCCAAAAAAAGTGGTGTTGGCCGGAATGTCAGCAGGAGCCGCAAGTGTTCATTTCCACATGCTTTCGCCTAAATCTAAAGGTCGTATTTTGTCTTTTAAAATATATTTTTTGTAATATGTTAATTTTTTAGGTCTCTTCAACAAAGCGATTGCACTGAGTGGGTCAGCCTTGTGCCCTTGGGCTCAGGCTGAAAATTCAAAGAAGAAAGCTGAAATCATTGCTGAAAAGTTGGGCTGCCCTGTCACATCGTCTCTGGAAATGGTCGAATGCCTAAGGAACAGACCAGCTAACCAGATAGTTCAACATTCAAAATTATTTATCGTAAGTCAATCTTAAATTGAGTAATATAAATTATACTCAAGATCTAGAATTAATTAGAGAAAACTCAACAATTAAATGGAGGTGAAGTGCAAACACCTATAAGAAACACAGGATAAATGTAATACATAATTACCTGAAAATATTTTGAAAACGAATGTACCATTTTGTTTGATAAATTAATTTAGTTCTTTTATGTATTGCAGCATTTCACTATTTTGGCTGTTGATCTTGTGTGATATAAGGAATAATAAAACCAGCAAGAATTGAAACTGATTTTTCATTTCTCAGATTTCAATACATATATAAATTAATTTACATTTATTCGTTTTTGCTTATTAGCCATGGCTTTATTCTCCGTTTTCTCCATTTGGTCCAGTCGTTGAGCCTAAAAACCCTACTTCTTTCATAGAGAGACTTCCATCGAATATTATCAAGAACAAATTAGCAGCAGACATTCCATTCTTGCTGTCTTTCACCTCGGCTGAGGGTCTTTACCCCGGTGCAGGTATTATTAGGAGATATCAACACAGAATTCAAACAATAATTTATTGTTTCTAAAGAAATTTTAGGCAACAAGGCTGTTGCAAATGAACTTTCTGACAAATGGGATTCCTTGTTGCCGCACCTGTTGGATTTTAATTTCACAGTAGATGATGCAAGGAAAGACTCTGTAGGTCAGAAGCTACAAACCCGTTTTGTCCCAGATGAAGACATTTTTAAAAATAAAGACGGCTTTATTCGGGTATATGAAATTAAACAGAATAATTTATTTATATTACAAATATAATTTCTATAACAGATGCTAAGTGAAAGGCTATTTACTCTTCCTATTGCGGTAACTGCAAAACTTCATGCAGAGTATTACTCATCACCAGTTCATGTCTATCAGTTTTCTTACGAAGGGAAGCATCGCCTGGCGAACATTTTCATGGCGCCAGAAATATTTGGAGGTAAATATTTCATTAGAGTTTTCAATTTGTTGAAGGATGAGATTATTTCCAGGAGCCAGCCATGGGGATGATCTACCTTATATAATCAAAATGCCTTTTGCCACTGTTGAAAATGATCAGATATCAAGGGAGCTTTCGAAACGAATGATTGATCTTTGGATGAACTTCATTCAAGGGTAACAATTTAAAAGAAAAAAATAAGTATTTAGATATACATAAGTATACTTTTAATACATATGTATTTTGTTTTTGTTTTCAAGGAGATTAGACAAACGGTGGAAAACTGTGAAAGAAGGACTGCCAAAATTTTCATTTTTAAATATTAAAAATCAACACCACGATGAAGACAATCTTGTTGAGAGATCGGACTTTGCTGGGCAATCATTTTGGTCATCCTTAAAATTTAACGAAGATAATGGTTTATATAATAAAAAGAATGATGAGTTGTAAAATAAACAATATTGATGTTACATAACAATTCAAATATGTAAATCGCACGATTTAAAGTTTTTTTATTTCAGTTATATTGTTCATTGTAATTCTTGTGTGGTACCTTGATGTTTAATGAATTAAAAAGGATTTTGAAAAAACCTCAAATTTGATTTTTTCTAGATTGGAAGGATGAGAATTTAGAATCAAACAGTTTGATTGGACTTCTTTATTGACTTTATTTTGTATATAAAGGGTTATATAAACTTATTTAGAAGATACAATACTCCAGATATAATTGTTGTGCATGTTTTATTAGTAGATGACATTTTTAGTGCTTAACACATAAAAATTCTTAAACGTTATATGAATAAATGCCCAAAAGAAATATTTCTTTTACACATTATAAATGTCACTCACATGGGGAAAATACGATACAAAATGTATTGATGATGAACACTCAAGGAACATTGTGCTCAATTTTTATTTTTATTTCTTTCTTTTTTAAGAACATCTAACAATTAATAAAATAAAAAATTTAAAATGAATTTCGACATATTTTATAAACCGTAATTTTAAGTCTAAAACTTAGACACAATTTTGTAGACAATAATATTAATATACTAAAAGTAATAAAATCACATTTATGTATAAGCTTACTTTAGTGCCTACATATGAAAAACAAAAATCAATCTATCTTTATATTACTGATATATCTAATAGACAATAGAACATTTTCCAATAATCAATATTTTAATTTTGATATGAAAATCTAATTAAAGTGTTTGACAATTTATATCAAGACACGCTTAAATATTAAAGGGATACAATTTCAATTGGCAAATTCTACAAACAAAACCAAAACTTCTCAAGTTGATTACTTGGTAACTAGCTAATTACAATTAGAAAAAAAAAAGGTATTTATATACAATACTTGTTAGGCAATAGAAACAGGAATAATTTGGTTTTATCCATACTCCTTAAAGTTTGGTGTGAAGTATGTGCTATGATTAATTTAAAATAACATTAACGCTGTATGTCTGTATCATACCAATCGAGGTTTTGACTAGAATTTTCTGGTAATGACAGACCTGCTAAAATATTTAATGTTAGGTCCTCATCGATATCCATAGGATAAAATACAGAATTATCTTGTGGCATGGGGCTTCCTAGTGTCGGCATTTGATTTACTGGTATCTGGTCATATCCTTTAAAAAAATCAACATGTACTAGATTAATTAAGTAAATTTTGACATTTGAAAGAATATCTACGTTGATGAGATCGATATCTGTCTTAATAATTATACACTCAAAGACAAAAAAACCATACTCATATTTTATTGTTTATTTTATTATAAAGTATTTATTCTAATGTAAACCAAATTACAATTTTTACACTCTTAATGTTTGTTACCTCCTCTGGTCTCATGGAGGGCCTTAAGTCTCCCAGGTGGTAAGCCAATAGGTGATCAGATATCAAGTTGTGAAACAGAAACCTATTCTTCAACAAGAGCTGTTTGAAGCTTTTCAATGCTTGCAAGAGGCAGTAAACATTGACCTGTCACTTTATCATGTCCCATATGTTCTATAGGATTCATGTAAGCACTGCTGGCCAATTTATTGCAGTGCTAAAACGTACATCGCCAAGTAATGGGTGACCACTTGAACCAATGCAGATGAGCATTTCATGGATTATCACAAAGTTCTTCCCAATGGGAATGAATGGGACACAACAGCCAGAACTTCCTTAATGTATCTTAGTGCAGTCAATGATCCATTCTGTATCAGTTCAGTATGGGCAATGATGTGGATTGCAGCCTCATACCATAACTGATTGTCTTTGAAAAGATGTAACTCATTGCATAGAAGCAAAGTGTGCACCACACAAGGTAATGGTTGTCCTGTGTGTTCAACATCGTGTTCAAGACTTAAGGTTGCTCTACATCGCTGGAGACCATGGTGGATTGTAGAGTTGGCGCACCCAACACTTAGGCTATGTAACAGACACTACATCTATCAGCCAAAGCTCTACTTCTCAATTTAAAACCATACTTGAATAAATTAATCTGTAATTTTTTTACTTAAATTTATTGTTTCATCAAAGAAAGACTTCATCAACAAGTTGATGCTGGAAAGCTTGAAATTGCACTTTTAAAAATTTTAATTTAAAGAGTGTAAAAGGTTTAATGTTTATACTTATCATATAAAATAGAGAAATAAACACAATCGTTTTTTCATCTTTCAGTGTATTAAGAGACAAGAGATAAAGCAAATCTGAAAAAAAGGAACCCTTAGTTCCTTCAACACACTCTCAAGGAATATATAATTATCCCCTTCATTTGGGCTTTGAAACTACTTCTAATTATTTAATGTAAAAAAAATCTAATGTTATGGCTGTTATCTTAATACTTTACTATATTGGATCAAATTTAAAATATGTCTCCATTTTTAAGCATTATCTTTTCCTAATGTAAATTAAATTACTTCATGATAATCTGGTTATGGTTCAGCATCACAAGAGTGATGCACAGGATGTCTGAAAAATAATGTCATACCTCTTTTTCTCAAAATCAAAAACAGCTAGAATAAAATTTTAAATTATTACTTAATTTTGGTGTAGAAATTGCATGCTTAATCAAACCCGTATTTTCTATAGATAGTACTGAAATCATACTAACTAAACTCTTCGAATTCAAATAGCACTCCATATTTTTCTCTTGCATTTATGAAACTACATTTGTTTATAAGAAAATTAAATAAAAATAGTTGAAAATTAACACAATATGCCTTTTAAAGTTTAAGTTGAAAATTAACAAGGACAGGATTGTCTTGGTTATTCTTCTCTTTCCCAAACCTGTTTAAAAAAATATTATTTAAGCTTAAAAAAATTCAATTGTTTGCAATGTAAGTTTGAGATTGTCATAACCAATACCACACCTCTACACATTGAGGGTAAGGTCTTGTTTTTCAGGCAGAAATCTGGGCCATTAATGTGTGTTGTAGAATACTTATGGAAAATAAAATTAAAGGAAAAGACATTAAAATTTTTTCTGACAGTCAGGCTAGTCTTAGGTCATTACAAAAATAATTGTCAACCTCTAGACTGATGGAGGAAAATGTAGATCTTATCAATAGGATTTCTTCCAGGTTTGAGAGGTAACCCTTATTTGGATATCAGAACATAAAGGATCCAAAGAAGGCTCTAATACTGTGTTTGTCAGGCCACAATCGATATTACTTCACTCTATAAGCACAGTGAAAGAGAGTATTAAAACCTGGGGTATGAAACAATCCCTTAAATAATGTAATCTGCCCCCTGGACACAGGCAATCGAAGGAGTTTGTTAAGGAAATCAAACCAGCACAATCGAAATGGCTATTCTCTAACTTAAGGAAGGGAATTAGGAGGCTGATAGGTGTTCTGACAGGCAACTGCCCACTGAGAAGACACAGCAAATCTAGAGATAAATGGTCCAAAATTTGGGGTTTGTTAACAAGTCCAAGTGAGCCGATGAAGGATCTTTTAAGGATGGGGTATGAGTCTACCCAGGCATTTAACTCCTAGGGTCAACCACCCTGCATAAGAGTTTGCACCTAGTTTCATAAACCTAAGAGAATATACAGTGCCATTTAAAATTAAAAAGTTGGGTATGATTTTGGTAATAATCCAGTATGAAAATTACACATTTGCTTATTCAATTTCTAAGCTAAACAATATGGCATGTAAATAATTATGGCAGAAACAGAGATCATAACATAAACTGGCACAATGCTGGACTGTTTATAAAATTTAGAAGTTTCATGAAACCTGGACAATTGGTACAATTTTTGTTTTTATATGCAAATTATATGATTTTTGTTAGATGGATAATGAGAATAAAAACAAAAATATTTTTATGACTGTCAAAACTTGTGTACTTACCATTTGGTTTTAGAAAATTTCAACTTTTAGAACCAAATCTATAATTTAAAACAGCAAAGTGATGTAAAACCAAGTATGTTTGCAAAAAAAAAAAAAAAAAAAAAAAACATAAATAAATAATACAATATAGAATGGCATGCTAGCAAAATTTTATGAAAAAAGAAACTAAAAGAAATTACTGTTAGTAACAATTGTTTACCTGTTATGTAGAGAAGGGAAGAGTTCAAGTGCCTTAAACATAAATTATGAAATAAGAGTAAAAGATGATTTAGAAGATTTTGAAAATAAAAATAAAAACCAAAATTTGGTTTAGTTTCATTACAAAGAATTACTATTATTTTACTTGCAGATATAGATAATTATCAAGATTAGTGACAATAGATACAAAATTTATTTGGCAGAAATTAATATTTTTTTTAGCATCATGAACTGAAACATTGCTTTTGTTATGTATGTTATTGTTATTATTTAAATATTAACAAATTTTAGAGGTTTTGTTTGTTGTAAAAGTAAGCATTAGCTACCTGGTAAAGGTGTTGTCCTTCCATGGCTGCTTTGAACGCTAGGTGCTGTGTTTGTGTACAAACCATCATAACTGTCTTCGCTTAACATGTCCTGTTTTCCAGATTGATCAATACAAAATATTACTCAACATGCATTAAAAAAAAAAAAAAAAAAAAAAAAAAAATCTAACCGCAAATCTAAATTGAAAAAAACAATTTGTCAAACGAAACTAAAATAAATATAATGAAATTAAACAACAATGCTGTAGAGAAGCATGTTTAACAAATTATCTGCTTTTGAGTCACTCAGTTGGTTCAAGTGCAAATTGTACTACACTTTAAGTGAGCCTTAAATGATCCTTACCTGAAGATCAGGCGGCATACTTAAATCGCCAGTGTTCCAAAGGTTCCCAGTACAGAGAGAGTTAGTGAGCTCCATTGAAAGTCGTTTCTTATAGTCTTGAGGCTTGTCTTCAGACATTCGGAACAACACTGCAGCTGCATATGTAGCTAAAAATTAATTTAAAGTCATACCAAAATATTTGACACGATAAGACATAATAAAAACAATTAAAAAATGATGTACTTACCAACACCCTCATTGCGGGAATGAAGTAGTTCTGTGAGTGGAGCTGTAGCGCCTTCTTGCTCAATCAATTCAGCCCCTTCTTTGTCCAAAGCCAGTTCGCAGAGCACACCTGCAGCAACCCTTTGTATGTTCTCGATCTCGTTGAACAAAAGCTGCACAAAGATTGGAATAACGAGCTGACCCCGTATTATGACCCTGTTATGGCTTTCTCGAGCAAGAATGTGAAGTGCTCCGACTGTTCCTTCGACGATCTCCTCCATTCTAACGCCATCAGCATATACTGAAGGTGTCTGGTTTCCACTGTTGACGGCATTATTTCTTGTCAATGTGTTCTGTTGTTGCTGTAAAAACAAGTTATGATAAATGTAAACAAATGGATTTAAAAAATATGTTAAAACAGACTGAGAGTGACATATGCAATATTTTAAACATAAAAAGAGAAGAGAACGGCTCACCGAGAGTTTTTTACCTACAATCTTGTCTACCTTTCTGAGAGATGCAATTAAAGTAATACACATGTTAAAATAAACAACTTACTCGTTGGCTATCTTGGAATGCCCGAATGAGAAGTCTGACAAGATGATGTATGGCTCCATGATCTCTTAAAGGAGCATGATTTGCCTGGCACAGGGCTAAGTTTCTTATTAATCCGATGACTGCTTTAACCAAAGGCCAACGAGACGGAGGATGCAACAGTTTGACAATGACTTGTAAACCATAATTTAAACGTACACCATTTTGAGCCATTTCACTTTCAACATGCCTTGAAGTCAAATGTCTTAGTGCACAAACCTAAAAATAAATTAATATTTAATATTTTGAAGAAGACAAAACAAATGTACGTTCTAACAGCTGGTTCGGTGATTTCCTCTCTGTCCCCTGCTGTGACGATTGTTCTGACAAGAGCATCGACACCACCGACTTGGCAGACGGTGACTTTATTTCTCTGATTGTTACACGTCAAATTTGATAGTATTCCGGCAGCACAAGTCACCATATTGACATCAGCAGAACCTAACAGTTGGACTAATGACTGCAACAAACCCTCAAGCCCATCGACCTTAGTTCCAGCATCAGATAAATTTCGCAAAGTCCACAGGCAATTTTGTACAAGCCTTTGTGATGGATGACCAAGGTGCATTGCAAGAGCTTGCATTCCACCAGCTTCAACAATAGCAGGCTTATTACTCGAGCATACGGATAAAACTGGAAATAAAACCCTATGTTACAACCATTTTAATATACACTATAAAATAAAGTGAATACAAACCTTTCAAAACGCGAGAAGTGGTCCATAAAAGTTTCTCATAATCATAACTTCTCATAATTCTTACGAGTTCAATAGGTCCTTGGGAAGCTAAGATGATAAGTTTACTTTCCTGATTTCCATAAGCCAGGATTTGGAGACAGTCAGTTACAATGGCAAGGAATTTGACGTTGTTTCTTTGCAACAATGCAACCATCTTCTGCAAACCACCGGCTAATCTCACTGCCATTTTGCTCCCTTCTTGGTGGAGCAGTAAATTATGAAGAGTGGTGATAGCATAGAACAAAACCGATTCAATCGGCGAGCTGAGCAGCTTGACCAAAGCTGGGATCCCTCCACTCTTGAAAATTGCGAGCAGACCTTGTCTATGATGTGACAAATTGTGCAGTGTACCAACAGCTCCTTTAGTTGTTTCTAGATCGTTGCTGTTAGAAATTGCCCTAACTAAAGCAGCAACCATCTACAGAAATTTTCCATGAATAGTCTTGAGGAAGAATTCAATTGAAATTCAGTTTTGAATACCTGGGAATTATTCATAATGGCATGACGTGATGCTTCTTTCTTTGACAGCTGGTGAACCATCATTGCAGCTTGTGACACAACCACTTGGTCTTCATCATTCATTAGTTTGATCAAGTCTGGTATAGCCCTTGTAGCTAAATCTGCATCATCCTAAATGGCAAAGTTAACCAAAGATAAAGACACTGTTTATTTACTTAAACAGGATTTTACACAGGAATTTACTTGATAGTTGATGAGATTCACTACAGCATGTTTAAGCATCTGACTCGGTTCGGAAAGACGCTGGACAGCAGTCGCTTGAGATGTGTCAAACTGTGTCGAGGGTATTTCAATACCCTCCTCCAATGTTTCTGGGAACATGGCGGCTCTGACCCTCTGTGATCTTGTCTGTGCCAACTGCTGGTTCATCTCTGCAAAAACAGTGATGAAACTAAAATTCAACAGAGAAACAACTGACATAAGATGTTACCATCAACTTGTTCCTGAGTGAACCCGGGAGTGAAACCCTGATCCAGATCGAACATCAGCTGTTCGCCATCCATGTCTTCTTCCTTTCCTGAAAGGGACGGGGCTTGCGTCGTAGCACCAGAATGGATTCCGGAATCGGCAAGGTAAGAGTTCTGTTGCCATAGTAAAGTCTGATCCTTTACAGACCCCATTGGTAGGTCACTCCCTTGGTAATTGGAGTGAGACACTGGAAAAAAACCACAATAATTAATTGAAAGTTTTCTTCCTTCTTCAATAATTGGAATATTTTACAGATACATACTACTGTTTCTGTTTTGCTGTCCTTGCATTTGATAGCTCATTTCAGAATTTTAATTGTACTTCAAATGTTCTTATTCTGAAATGAATAAAAAAAGACAAGTTAAATAAAATTTTTTTTTTAATCAGATTTTTATGAACAGAGAATGTGTTAATATTCAATTTATTTATAATATTCTGGTTGCAGCAAATACTTGAAAATAGAAATTGTTAATAAAATAAAAAATAATAATTGTTGCCAACAAAAGTTTAAAATGTGAATCCAAAAAAGAGAGCTTAAATTCAAATTTCAGTCAAACATTTAAAGGCTCTCTCAATATAAAAAGTCATCATTACACTGAAATGTTTGACAACTAGGCCGCTGCTAGTGGGTATGGCGTCAGACTCCGTGGTTCAATTTCCACTGTAGCTCTTGGAATATCACTGCTTCCCAACCACCAAAACATTTTTGTAATAATTATTGTAATTCAGAATATGGCCAAGTCAAAATTATAATTTATGTTTTATATAATAAGTGTGAGATTTCTCTTCTGGTCTGTCTGTCTACACTGGCCTTGTGTTGGGCAGTCGTCACAGAGTCAGTAATACTATTTGGATTTACGTTTTTTTTTAAATATATTTTTTTTGAAGACCGTGGTGTGACGTAGGTTTCAGAAAAACATTTTCTTTATCGTGCCAATGTTTCGATCTTTATTGAGATTATCTTCAGGGCGTGGGATTTATAAACATTGTCGACTATGAATTTATACAATGATGTACACAATAAAGAAATTTTAGGTTTAATCGAAATTTTTGTGCTCACTCAAAGTGTGTTTTCTGTATATACGTGTCACTGTTGTGTGTAGTGTTGAGAGTGTTAATGAGATTTTAATGTTTTTTGTTTATGCTTGATTTTGAAGGAGTGGGGAAGGAGGTAGTGATAGAAATTTTTCTATGAGAAGTTGACTTCTTTGAGATGAAAGGGACTGAAAGTGGAAAAAAAGGGTACTGGTTTGTCATTTGGGCCTGGTTAGCCTTTCAGGATTATTATAGGCGGGATTATTAGGGAAAGGAGAGACAAATAGTTGGATATTTAGACTATGTAGAATTGTTTGAAGTGTAGAGTGAAATTTTCTATATTTTATGTTGATATTACGATATGAAGATATTACATTTGATTTATGATATTAGCATAGCTGAGTTACATATAAACTAAATAAAAAATATTAATTAATATAAAATAACAAAATAAATTTTGATTTTTTTATATAAAATATTTGAAAAAATTGGATTGTAAGAGTTGCAACTTATCCTCAATATAGAAACGGCACGATAAAGACAATGTCAGTCACCCAACGTTGGCACGATAAAGAAAATATTTTTCTGAAACCTACGTCACACCAAACTGCATCTCACAATCACTAAATAAGACAACGACAATATATTTCTAATCCCCATCATACAAGATCACATCTCACGATCTCCAAAAAGCCTTGACAAGGGACCACATATCCAAACTGATGAAAGTTTTTTTAGATAGTTTTTCAAAGACTTGAGGTAGATGTCAAATACAGCCAAAAGCTTGACAACAGATAAACAAATTGGTTTCTTCACCAACATAGAATGGCTTCATCCCTGATCTCTTTACTTCAATAAATAATTTTGACAAGCATATCCAACTGTCAAAATAATGACATATTTTATATCTTTTTTATTAATAAGATGTTGTAATAAAATAGTTGCAGTAATGCAACAGAAATGCAAGTTACTATGTATTCCAAGTATGTGATAGGATAACGAGATCCTACATGAGAATCAAGATGGGAACGAAATGTGCTTTTCTAGCTTACACTTAACAATATATGTCAAACCGTCCATCAGGTAGATTTATTCTATTTTCATTTGAACGGATTATAATTAATTTTATATTGTCAACATTGGTAGAAGTTATATAAGTAAATATGACATCATGATGATTCATCCGGTTATTCACTTTTTATTTTTCTGTTTTTCACTTTAGTAGAAGAAAGATGGATTTGGCTCATCCTGTATCAGAGAAAAAAAGTCTTTTATGTTTTTATATTTTTATTTTAAGGAAAAACGATGTTTTGTTTTCATTTTGCAATGTGTTAATATTTTTTATAAGGAATGACAGAATAGGGGCGGATTTCAAGGTGTGGATGTTTACAATAGAATAGATTGTTCGAAGAAAATGCCATGATTGTTTAGATTTAATTGATTTATGATTCATCGAGCTGGTAGTTTGGAAAAGGTCGTCGATGGGCGAAGGGCTAAGGGCGAAGTAAACATAAGTGATAAAGGGTCGGGCGGAAGCCGGAGGGCTCGCCATCTCGTACTTACGACTGGGCGGGCGGGCCGGTATGGGTGTCGTCGTGATGACCACGGGCGATGATGCGACCTTTCTTCCTCTTTCAATCCTTGTTTTAACGCCGAGCCGAGAAGTCCGTCGGACACTTTATCGAAAACATGTCGTCGCGATCGATTTCACATCCCCACCCCGGCCGAAGCGTCAGGCGACGTCTTTAATTCCGCCTTGTGCAGACCGCTGGCTTTCTGCAGAAACGAGTTGCGCCAGTGTCCGCCGAAGGACGGTTGACTGCTTGGCGGATTCACGAAAACGCGTGGCTAATATTTGATGATAATCACGGGTTTTTGCACGATGAACGCTTTCGCGCAATCTCCATTGTTTTTCACCCCCTCCAGCCGATTATCAACAGACCGGGAAGGCCATTTTTATTCAAATTCGGCATTAAAACAGAAAAAAATGACCATCTCCACACGAAAATACATAAGGGAGTGTAAAAGCCCAAAAAATCTCATCAGCTGGCATATCATCAATCATCACGACTCAATAATGTTAAACTTGGTTCCTCTTTGCAGTACTCATTTATGCCTAGGAGGTCGTTGTGAGGTCAAAATTTACCCCACACAATCTGTTTTGTTCCATACTTTTTAAGAATAAAGAAAAAAAAAAGCGGTTAAATGAGTCCCCTGTAAATAAGTCAGTAGTCTTGCTGTGGCTGTGAACAAACAATCCGCTGCAGTGCTTCAGTTTGGACCATTAGTGTGTTCTTGGATGTTTTACTCAACAATGATTTATTTTTTGCTGGTGCTTTTAAGTAATTTTGCTCATCTTTTTTCATTTTTCATTCCAATTTATGTGACAAGTTGATGACTACCCATGCTTGTTAGTTTACTATTTTATTTACAGTATTTATTGGTCAACATTTCCTTATAACTGTTCTTTTTCTTTCAAGCGATTGAAAAAGACTATGGTTTTCGAACTAGTTAGGTATTGTTTATCTAGTTTTGCTTGAATTCTCCTACTAGTTTTAGAGAATAATTGGGAAATGCTAATTTTCATCTTTTATGTACAGCTACATTTACCCTCTACAATATAGAAAGAAAAAACAACAAATGTCATCATACTACTACAGTTTCTGTGATTACTGGTGAACACTGCAAATAATAATGATTTGTTTATTCTATATTAGTTCCGTGTGTTTTTATTTCTATGTTCTGTAGTAAAAACTTTTCACATAAACTAAATTTTATTAAATTGACCTCAAAACTCTATATTTTCATCCCAAATGTCAAGGGTTTTGTGGCATCCAACCCAAGTAAGTCATGAGTGTCCGTAGCTTGGTGGAGAAGTTTGTGAGATATATCAACAGTGCCGAATCAATAAATAAACTCATGGAAACTTAAATGCACAACACAATTTATTTAATTTAAAATGAAATCCATTATCTTTGTACATTGCTACAGGTAATTAGTTGTTATAATGTTCCAAATGAACAGTAAATTATGCTTGTCACTTCTTTTGTTTACTTTTGTACCGATTAATCCCATTTGCAAAAAAGCAGATCACACCCTTCCATTTTTCCATACCTAAAGATTGCTTTCAGTTAACCTGCTATAGTAAATACCATTCAACCCTCTGGGGCAACATGGCCCACTGCGGTACATGAATCCTAATCCCAAACTATTCCACCATCTCCTTCAGCTTTACTCCAATTCTGCAGGCCACTTCTATTTCCTTGACCACTTTTCACCGACAGTTCAGTCTTGCAGCTGTTTCTTATCACAATTCCCTTCACTCCCTTTACTCGTCTTTCGACTCTGGTGGTGTCTGCAAATCTAAGCACTGAAAATAAGATTTCATGCTGTGAACCCAATATCCTCTCCTTACAAAATCACTTTTTCTCCCCTAATTATTTTAGCTAGCTATCCGCCTCCCCATCAAATAAAAGAAACCTCATCTCCCTAAGTCATTTCAGCTCATCAGTTTTGCCATTACTTGACAAAATCATTGAAAAAATTGATCCTGAAACACATATATCCCTTCCTCGAAAGCTCGAATGCCATTCCAAACAATCAATTCAGGTTCAGGAAATTCACTGTAACATCACTACCATTCAAGTGGTGAATTGAATCAATTCATGGTGACATCATAGCATCCTGTTTCCATCTCTTTCCTAGACAAGAGACAAACCTTTGACTGAATATGGTGCATGGGCTTGCTCTGGACAATCAAGGACATCCTTCCATGTAGTTATTATCTCTTCCCTTAAAATTCTGTATGTTTGATTCATTTCCATTCATTATGAAGTGTATTATACATAGTGCACAAATATAATACAAAACAAAGTTGACCTTTTATAAGAAGCAGTTTCAGAATTGTTTCCGTGAAACAAACGTTCCAAAAACGTTGTATTATATAATGCAAATGAGTTCATCCTCACTCTATGAAAGAATGATTCTAATTCTACCTACACTGAACCGTAAACCATTTGGCATGGCAAAATAAAAAAAAGCCACGATGTATTTGTCATCACGATCGCAGGCGTAAAGTATACTATGTCAAGTAAAGCATATAGTAATTCCAATCGTCAGAATCGTGTATATTCCTAGGTGTTGTATACCTCCCTAACATTCCTGAACCTGCACTTTTATATCAACTTTATATTATATTTATTATGTCAACTGCAAATATATATTAACCGGTGAGGTGCCGGTGTTTTTGCATACAGCCCATTTGTTAGTAAATATGTTTTTGATATGGTTAGCAGGATTTGAACCCGGATCTTTACCTTACAATGACAAGCGCCTCGTCAAAGCCTTAACCATTGTGGCCGCCGAGGTCCATTCAGCTCTGTACTCTTCATAGTTCGTACTGTTTCTCTGGAGTCTGGAGTCTGGTTCCGCTACAGTTTTATACTTTGATATTTCAGGTCAGTGTCAATCTTCTGACAGTTCTGACTTGCACTCTATCGGCTTCCAGAAGCGGCTTCTCTGATGGCAGTGACGTATCATAAATACTTCGTCTAAATAAATTAATATATTTTTAAAACATTAGCTTCGCCGATCTGCTCTCAGGAAAGCGTACAAAGAATCTTACTCATAATTACAATACTTGATTACGTGTAACAGGCTGAGTGAAGGGGAATAAATAAAAATATGCATAACTAATGACATATTAAGAAATGTTGTGTTAACAGTTGAACATTGTACGTTTTTGTAGATTATTCTAATTATCCGACGAACTTAGGTCGGCTCTTCACTGTTGATTGAAAGTTTGAATTTGACACAGTCGGTTGGGAGATAGCCGAAAGGCAGCACTGTCCGTTATCGTTGTAGAGTCGTCTGGTAGATTAGGTTATGTTTTGATTGTCCAATTCACGTCCGTTATAAACTCTGCCAGACTTGTGACACGTCTCCTCCGGATCGGCTTTTTTTCTTGATTAAATTGCCGTGTCGACGTCGGCGTTTTCCCGCCCCAAGGTCGAAACATGCAAGCGAACATCGCTGGCCGATGAGTTGGAAGAGGCACTCCGTTTGCCGTTGCACCGTCCCGTGATGCTGCCGAATTCGCTGCTATGAATGCGACTCAAAATGGCATTTACCACGAGAAACAGGTTTGTAGACAAAGGAATTTCCTCGGTCTGCACGTTGAGAAAAAATGACAATCGAACGGTCATAGCACGTCACTTCTAATCACTGATTTTCGTGTTGAACGGGCAAAGAATCATTTGCTGGGTCTATCTCTACTCGCGAGCTGTTTTGTGTTCATACCTTTTAAATAACGTAGCCTGCCTAGGTTTTTTAGAGTTTATGATTGGTTTTGGTCTTTGGGCTGCAAGACTTGTTGAACTGGTACGGGGTCACTTACTCTGTCCATTCGTGGGTTGTTTTATGTACATCCTTTTAAGTAACAGCTTGACTGGCTGTTGAGTTGATAAAGGAGGGCACACACTTACCGAATGCATGGGGGAACCCGATGCAAATCCAACGTCCGATTTTCCATAAAATTGTATTACCCCCATGCACAACTGCTTGACACACACGCACACACTATCTACTCTACACTACATGATACAACCAAGTTCCCCACTGTCAAGTACAGTTGGAAGACAAAAGAACTGGACACTCATATTTTTATTTTAATCTATGTATTTTTGTCATTACATAATTATATCATTTACTTTATTTTAATAAAAACCAAATTGAATGAGATCAAAAATTCATGAGTTTTTATAAAAATTATTTATTTTTAATGGTTTGGCAAAAAAAAAAAATTATCAAAACACAGGAATACCATTTATTGATAGAACAAATTTAACTCACCATTTTATTACATGACTGTGCTTACAAAACAGTTTATTACAAGGTTTTCTGATAATAATGCATTAAGAGAGGCCTTGCGATTGTGATACTGATTTGTGGTACATGCTGTGTGACTATACTTGGCATGCACAACTGATGTGCACACCCTGTCAAAACCAGGCAAGGCTTTGGGTAGTGTGTTCTCCATTTAATTTGGCCATTTGCAGGTGGAGGCAGACCCTATAGTGACCCAGTGCCAGTTATACAGGGTAGGTGACCATGACCCAAGGCGTTAAATGCCTGCGTAGACTCATACTCCTTAAGTGTGCCAGTTAAACGTGAGCTCACTGTCTCACAGGCCATAATCCATCAACATTTGAAAGCATTCTTACTATGATTTTGCATGTGCTACCACTTTTTTTTGCATTAAATTAAACTAATTAATTCACTCATTTGGTAGAATGAGTACACAAATCCATATTAACAATTTCACTTTCTTTATCATTTTAATTAAAGTAAATGTAAATATTTATGATGATTTGTTGCCACCAGGTTAAAGAATTGTGTGCCCTCCATGCACTCAACAACTTGTTCCAGTCGAGAGACGCGTTCAGCAAGGCAGACTTGGATGAAATATGCCAGTCACTCTCGCCGCACGTCTGGATAAATCCGCACAAGTCCCTACTTGGCCTAGGAAATTATGACGTCAATGTAATTATGGCAGCTCTACAGCGCAAGGGCTGTGAAGCCATTTGGTTTGACAAAAGAAAGTAAGTTAATTTTTTTTTCATATTGTTAAATCTATAAGATTTAATCTAATAATGTGTTCATACATAATTTTAATTTACGAATATTTTACTTCTATTCCTTTTTCAATACATATTGATAAACATTGCAAATTTTTGGTGGGTTAATTTTATTGCTGTTTAATATTCATTGAATATGATATAATATTATCCAACCAAAGTATGTTGATTTTAGACTTTTTTTTTTTTTTTTAATGCAGATCCCCCGAGAGCCTCCAACTCTCACAGATTTGTGGCTTCATTTTAAACGTCCCGAGCGACTACAGGCTTGGCTTTGTCTTACTACCTTTAAAAAAGCGCCACTGGATTGCAATCAGAAGAATCTCAGGCGTGTATTACAATCTTGATTCCAAACTTGACGCTCCTCATATGATTGGACAGGTAAAATAGAAATCGTTTGTTTGTAATTCATATATAAATCTGTTTATATGTGACATGTTCACTCACTTCCTTTTACATTAAAAGATTGTAATGATGGGTAATTTGTTTATATCGATTGCATTACTGGGAAAAGCATTTTTTCCCCTAGCCTTGGGCACATGCCGCAGTATATAATTTACCTGAAGCTGCTTTTAATTATTTGATTGTTTCCACAGTGTGTAATTTTCTTTTCCACCTATGTATCACAGGAAAAGGATCTCATGGACTACCTCCAGGAACAGCTGGACTGCAAAGAGAAAGAACTCTTCATCATCGTTACACACGAGGTGGAGAAAGGCCACCAGTGGGAGCAGGATGCTGCCAAAACAGCCATTAAAAGATAGTCAACAAAGCAATACAGATTAATATTTAATTTAAATTAGTTGTTAAGAACAGCGGGACCTGAATATGTTGAGTATTGTATATTCTATAGTATAACGTTGACCCTTCGTATATTCCGTGTTCATCAATGTTGGATAATCGATTATAAGTGAGCAAAAACGCTTTTTGTATGTCAGGAGAATGCAAATTCTAGTACGGTAAGACAGATTACAAATAACCTCCGTATAACATGTCACCATTTCGTTTTGTAAAGCGGACTGATTACTTACTATTATATTTTGCAACTGAGAAATATCTTTCATCAAAAAAATTAAAATACAAAAGACAAAATGTTTCCTGTTTCATCACTGCATTCACGTTGACAAGAAATCTAAAATAGATTGTTGGCATTACACTGAAAAGTTTATTCTAAAGGTTTATTTTTTGAGATTGTTTTTCTTCATGATTTTTAAGACCAAATGCAGGTGTCAGATATTGTCAATATGTAAAATTCACAAATATATTTGTTGTGATGAAAAGTCTTCATAAAATTCATAAATACAACACAATATATATTTATCTAAGATGATCAACATTTAAATAATATATGGAGATATATTTTTTATTTTGTTATTTTATTTTCAATAAAAGTTATAATACAACACTAACATTGAAATGTCACATTGATCATGATTGTCACCAAAAACGAGTTCTAGCGAAAATAATTATTAGTTGCGGTATCCATGCTAGTTACGGGAGTTATTTGTATATCTTTTCAATAATAAAAGAAAAAGTTGAAAATATTGTGAAAAAATTGGCCTGCGCATTTTTTTACTTTTTACAAAACTAAAAAGGCCTTGAGTAGTTTCAACTAGCCTAATGTGTTTTTTGTTAAATATTTATAGAAACCTCGCCCTTCAAAAGACTATTGTATCGACCAAAATACAAACTTTTTATATTCCTTCTTGAATTTGCAAAATGTCAAAGAGCTTCCCTTGTATATAAAACAAAGAAAAACAATTACAACAGTTGATACGACAAATGAGATGTTATGACTTAAATGATGTAACGTAATTAACATTTTCTATAATAACAGGTGTTTGTTTCCAAAGTTATTTTGTTTAACTACTTCTAAAATGTTAATAGTTTACTTTTTGATGTTGATTCTTTTATAATGTTAATTCTTTCTTATATCCACTCCTAAATACATATTCATTGGATGTAAAACCTTTAATGTTTTGTTTTTTCCTTCAATAGTCTGTAAATTTACAAATTGTTTTATTTATATGCGTATGTGTGTTTTAAAATGCAAATATATGATTTGTTATAAGTTTAATGTTATATAATTGTTTTGTAATGTTTTGTTTGGTTGGTAATTGTGTAAATTTTTGTTTGATATATCACAGATACTTATACCTATTGCAATAATTACAACAAAATTCTTAAAAATTGCATCTCTTTTCTAGATACTAAAATGTAGTAACTCCTACCATTACATATAAAAAGAAAAAGAAAAAATAAGGATAATGAAACTAAGACTTTTTTTTAACAAATAATTATTATTACTAACGATCTAAATATTTATCAGTTACTTATGTACAAAGGCAAATATTTAAAATTGATTAAACGTTCATTGCCTATATCTATTAAACATGAATGTCAATATTGCTCATGTTAAACACAAGAAAAAAATGATTTTTGGCAAAGTTTCTAACTTTCAGATTTTCAGATCAATAAATGTATATAAAAATAATAATTTCCTAACAGTCTTTGTTATTGGTTAGAAGCAGCCGGTCCCTGTTTATTTTGTTTTTGTCCAATGTAGAGTACACGACCGTCCTAGCTTCCACTGAAATATCAGACCCTCTGCCGAGTACCCAGATAAAATCTATAAAAAATTATAGGTTTCAATAAAAATAACTTTAGTTAATAATGATAAATTATGTGAAATTAGTATAAAAATATTGCTGACCTGCATGTACAAATCTGAGGTCAGTACACGAATAAATGAGTGCAAAGTCTGTATAGTCCGTGTCCAAGACGATGTACTTTCCACTACCTGGTGCCATCCTGGCAATTAATGCCGGGAGAGTACTGGCAAGGACCATGTCGAGCTCCCCTGGTATCTTGGTTGCATCTTTTACTGTGTATGAGGACACACTGCTCGTCCCTCTCCTGAGGAACACATTTTATTATTAAAAAATTCAACAATCTCAATCTTCATTTGTCCTACCATGGCACACGGTAATTAACATCTGCCTTCAGGGTGTTGTTCTCATACAGTGTGAAGTTGACCTTTGTGCATGATAGTGAAGATTCAAAAAGGTAGAATGATCGCTCAATCTCAACCCAGTTGCCTACAAACTGAAAAAAATCAATAAAAATTGTGAAGAAGAGAACAAAGTAGGAAAGAATGAAAAGTTAAGAAAGAACATGCTATTGTACAGGAGGAAATCTTACATACATTAGCATGTTTTTCTTCATGTATATGCAAGCATACTTTGTTATGTATAATATCAATTAGCCTGTCCTTTTGAAAAATGGAAGCAATTCGCTAACGACTCGGGGTACCTCGAACTTCAACATCACTGACAAATAAATGTTACACATTGTTGTGGTACAATGGTAAATGCAATTGGCCAGACCTCAAGTCGGAACACTCTGATCATACAGCAATTATTTAATTGCTCCCTTCGCTTAATACGTGTAATTCTTTTGACTGTGGAAGGAAATCCCTTGTTAATCAGAATGGAACAGTCATTTTCACAATGCTGATTTAATTTCTGAGGTTGTGCTACATCTTTTCAGCTCTAAAACTTTTAAAAATGAATAGCAAAGAAAATATTTTAACTCCAGTAATTATGCTAATTTCAATATCATTATAAATATAATGATTGTTGTGATGAAATTGTTGGCATTTGTTTGTTATGTATATGAATTACAAGAAAATAAAAAATATTATCCAGTGGATTCCTAGTTTCAAACTCATCTGATCAAAACACTGCTTAAATTGCATGTATATCTGTTAGACACTATTTATTTGTATGGGCTACAAGATGTAAGTACATAGAACAATAATTGAAAGTATGGGCATATTCAGTATAACAAATGCACATAAAATATTGCAATTATTGTGTTACAATTCACATGAATGTAAAAAAAAATTAAGTGAGAAGGAATGATATAAATTTAATTAAAAAAACAGAATATATAAAGGAAATGAAAAGGAATGATAAAAATGTAATTAAACACAAAAATATATAAACAAATGTGAAAGAAATTAGAAGGAATGATAACAATGTGATTAAAGAACAAAATTATATAAACTAATATAAGGAATGATAAAAAGTTAATTAATTGACAACTAATAATTATTTAATGGAAATATATAAACCAATATGAGAAATGATAAAAATTTAATTATTTATTAACAATTAATAATTATTTAACAGAAATATATAAACAAATATAAAGGAAGTGAGAAGAATGACCAAAATTTATGTAAACAACAGAAATATAGGGTGTCGGTGGCCGCAACGGTTTAGGCGCTGACATGGGGCTCATCACTGTAAGGCAAAGGTTTCGGGTTCGAATCCAGCGGCCCTGCATCGAACCCCACATTTAAGCGTCTTTTGAGAGTCGTCAGCTTGCTTTCTCAGCTTTTTTCAGACTTTGTAGTCAATTAATTGTCTGATAAATACAGGCTAAAACATCATATACTAAAATCTGCTTCTTTTTAGTCTTCAGATTGATATTATTTAAGAGATTGTAAGAATATGTGATCATTATTTTGTAATTTTTGGCAGTTGTGCTGATTCCTTAAGTTCTTACGGTATTAATAACTAACTAATTCGGCATTAATAAATAATCGCTCTTAATAGAAGCTATCAGTGTATGTCGGGAGAGGACTATTTTTGTTTTGAAAATTTTGAAATTTAGTTCGGTATTTTATATGTACGAGCCGTAGCCATGTTTTGGCCCTCCAGCAAAGAAATGATTTATTAATAAGGTAATAATAATAAATAACAGGATAATAATATATCCTTAGGATATTTGGTAAAAATCGGGTAGTGGTTTGTCGGGGCGCACGGCCTTTGGTTTTAACGTGAAACGTTATGTTAGCGAGTCGTTTTTAGCGGTTTGAATTGAAATGAAAACGAGACATAGAGTTTGTACCAAATTCTACTTAACATAAAGCAGACACTGATTGGTACGTGATATTTATTTGGAATAACATTCGACGTTATTAATCCTTTTGTCCAGTTAGCTGAATATGGCAGGATGATTAAGACATTAGTACATAGCTTGATTTCCTCGGGCGACATGTTGTGATGTATATGTACGGCATCAAGAATAACGTAAGATCTCAAACTTTCATGCCCATCACGTGTTTGTCGCCGACGTTGTATTCTGCAAATGGACTTGGATTTCTCTGCAGCTCGTGAAGCTTTGTAGGTTTCTGTAGATCGCAGAACCACGGTTTGGTCAAGGTGGACGATCCCCATGATATGCATGCACTGTGCTACTGTTTACTTTTGCTTAATACACAACAAGCTGCAATCTGTACATGTACGTACGTACGTATACAAACATAAATAAAGTTATTAGTTAAGCTTATCACTTCTCGCAGTCCACCGGCAATTCCAGATTTTGTAATCTCTCAGGTCTCGAGAATCACCCACCTCGGTTGTGGGCAGTCTGGGGTCAGACCCCTGTTTTATCCGTCCGAGGTTGAGTGGCTAGGCCAATTCAGAACACAACGCATACATCCATTCTTATCCGTACGTGCCATCCAATCGGTCAGGGTAGTGGAACACTCGATACTCTCCCAACTTGTGCAATGTTGATGAAATTCTTGGTGACTTGGTGTCAAATGATAAATTGCTCGGATTTGAGAACTTCTTAACGGCGATATACTTTGATAAACTGTACTTCCAAATCTGACCCTTTTAATTAATTGTTATTGATTTATAAAACCTTAGTTTCCATTACTGTACTTACAGATTTTAAAGTTTTGTTAAAAGTATCAACAACGAAAATACTTAATTTATTTAAGAAAATTAAAGTGTCAAAATGTTCGTTTACAATCATATAGACTTTTTCTCTTCTTTTTATTTGTATTTTTTGTTTGATTGTAAACAAAATGCATGCAATAGTTTTATAGAGCATGCTTAATAAATAAACCAGTTTAAAAAATTTGCATTAACCGAATTGAGGGTCAATGGGGTACTCAATATTCTGCAGTCAGTTCTCTCACACCGCCCATTCACTCTAATAAATACATTCATTCTCAAAACACACAAAGGACCAAAACTATCATTACTATACGCAATAAAACTCAGTTATGGTGGAGTACTTGATATCCCTCCATCACTTTTACACTAATTGAGGGCCGATTCATTCAATATTCCATCAAGCCCTCTCAAACTTCACATACATGTTAATAAACACATTCACTCTCAGTACACGCTAAGGACACCATTAACAAAAACAACCCTGCTTTCTCGCAACACTCGCTGCCATGCTCACTGATAATTTTCATATCGTGTGGCATACCTACATGCTCTCTACATAGGCTAAGGTGGGACATATCGAGCAACCTATCTCTACTTCTCACATGGGATAATACAAAAAATGTTAGATCTTGGTTATGAGGTTCTGATCACTCTTCCTATCCTCCAAAGCTCTCGCTTACCGATTACCATTTTTTTCAAACACCTAGATAACGCTTTACAAAATAAAAAATTATTGATCAAAAGTTTTTAGAAAATGCGTTTACAGAATTGTTAATAATAAAGACGCAAAATTCTATTCAAAGGGTATAGAAAAGTAGCCATTTCGTTGGGAGAAATGTATTGAGAGTGATGGGAGTATTGCAATTAATAAAAAAAATGTTTAAAGTCATTTGTTTAATTGTTTTTATATTATGACAAAACATTTGCATTATTTTCCGGACAGCACAATATTTATATGGCTTGGGATCCAATAGGTCCACAGGTTGGCTAAATTGGAAATAGATTCCCAGCTTTTCTGGGTGGTTGAAGTTTTTGAATAAGGATCATGAATTAATTGTAGGACAGTCATACAAATTATGAAATTGCTTTCTAAATTTCATTGCATAATTAAATAATTAAAACTTTGCCTAATTGATACTTAATTGGTAAGTTTAAAAAAACTTAGTACCGTAATTCTTCTACAAAACACTAGTTAAAAATAGCATAATGTGACAAGGTATGCCTAATGAAAAATCTAAATCCAAAATTTATAATGAAAGTAAAAATAGAAAAAGAAAGTTTCAAGAAACTCGGAAGAAAGGCGGTGCCACTTACTGAATCAAAAGTAATTTATTTAGTTTATTTGCTGAAAACGGTCACGCCAAAAGGTGTTAACAACAATAACATACTTAGGACAGTTTCAATATCTTGCGTGGTATTCAAGTTGGAAGATTTTGGTTCTCCCCCCTCTCGTTTGTTCGTTAGATGAATGTGATTGTGAATAAACGCAAATTAACGGCACATAAAAAATCAGTCAAAAATCAAAATGATCCGGAGTGTTGTTCAAAATCATCAAACACTATATAATTAAAAATCGTACGAATTTAGAGAAAGCGACGGCATTTCAAAACATCCTCCTCTGGCAACATGCAGATCTCGGAATGGAACGTATCGAGGATTTCCTCCCTGCGCAACGGATCTGAAACTGTGCCGTATTCAAAAACAGTTCAGTTCACATTATAAACATAATAAAAAAATCATTTCAAAAATCATTCAAACGTAATTATGTTGAATGTTAATTAGGCTAATTTTCTGTTCAACTTTACATTTCATCTACTGTGTGAGAAGGATATTTATTCATGACAAGCAGTTATTTAAATTCTAAACTCATTTTAGCCGAATTGTCTAATTTTGGCGTGACATCTTGAACAATTAGTAGATGCAACCTTGTTTTGGGAATTTCATTATTCTTCAAATTCCAATGACAACTATATGTAATTTGTATTAAATAATAATTTAAAAAAAAACGCGTCCACAAATTATTCTTAATTACTGACTTCACCAACATAGACGACTATCCCTGAATTGACCCTTGCCTTGTCTCCCAATCAATTGGCTATTACATGCTTCAAACGCATTTGGTCTTTCCTAATGAAGGGGTTTTGTCAACGATAATCACTTTTGAAGTTAATTAAGAGCAATAGCTTGTGAACGCTTGTATCTTTTAGCTATTGAAAATTTGTTTAATTTAGCGTAAACTTCTTGTTCCTGTTTCTGTGATTCTTCTAATGACATGTATCTGAATGTAAAGTATAAATGTGTGGCGTTTAGTGACCGTGAGCCAACGATTATTTGGAGATGGTGAGATGCGGTCTGGTGTGACGTAAGTTTTAGAACATTTTCTTTATCGTGCCCACGTTCGATCTTTATTGAGATCATCTTCAGGGCCTGGGATTTATAAAAATTGTTTAAATTTTATAAGTACATGTAGGATGTGAAAAAAATGAATTTATACAATGCTAGAAATTCATTTTTTTCACATCCTACATGAATTTGTAAAATTTAAACAATTTTTATAAATCCCAGGCCCTGAAGATGCCAACGTTTCGATCTTTATTGACATGGTCTTCAGGGCTCACTAAAGATCGAAACGTTGGCAGGATAAAGAAAATGTCTTTCTAAAACCTACGTCACACTGGACCGCATCTCACGATCTCCAAAGAAAAGTATACAATTAAAACCAAACCATATTACGTGTATCATACGAAATAATTTAAAGCAGCATACTAGTAGATGATTTTTTGGTAGGATTTTTTCTATATTTTTGTTGAAAAAATAGTTCAAATATGTCCCTAAAATTTTTTATCTGTAACATTTAATTTTTCATTTATTATTTGTCATTTGTCGATTCAATCCGGTCCAAATTCGTTAACAAATATATTCAAATGATAAGTTTAGTCAAATTTTGCTACATACTTTGAAAAGTAAACCTGTGGGGTCAATGTCAGTAACGGTTTAGACCTTGACACGGCGACTCATCACAGTAAAGGTCCCAGGTTCGAATCCAGCAGCCCGATTGAATCCTACTTTATTCGGAAAAAGGATATCTTAAGGTGTGTTAATTTGCGAAGCACACCGTTTGTGGAGATCCATTACATTTTTTTGTGGATACAAATAGATTCGTAGTTCATATTGGTATGGCATTTTGTCCAAGCATTTTCCTCCACTTCTGGCGATCTCTAAAGCCGCTCCACTCTTAACCAAAACCGTATAATTTACACCTGTATTCCCATGGACCATCGGAAGTTGATCCAAAGCACGGTTCGTAAATATTTCCGCACCTTTACAGAAAACTGTTTACAACTGGTACCACCTATGTGTCGGCCTTTGTCGTTGTTTTTGATGCCTGCACAGCGATTAAAAAAAAGAAAATAAACTTCAAAAGGGCCTTTATGTGCGATCAAAGAATAATGCTGGTAAAAGACCGACGTAAGAAATGAAGAGCTTCAAGCCGGTTAGAAATTCGAACGAGAATAGGCAAGCAATTTTCAACGACTGAAAATCTTTATAAATTGCTACTCCTGTTCCTTTGTTGATAGATTGGCTTTTCGTCGATTTATATTTTGATTTTGGTTAATATATTTGATCACGTCTGGCAAGCATATTGACTCACATGGCGAGCCTTCATGGTAATTGTTCGTCTTTAAGAACGTCTATACGTCTTCATCCCCTACAACAATGAAGCTGATTTCTAAAAGGTGATCATAAATCATGAGGCGATTATTGGGTGCTAAGCTCTCTGTCATTGGCCCAAACAATAAAATATCATTATCTATTTGAAATTGAGAAAGGTGGGTATGACTGAAGAGGCGTGACCTATTTTTTTAAAATGTGTAGGACGCCACTTTAAGTCTGTTACGTTAGCCCGGTCTTGTTTGATTTGTGTGAAATCACCTGGGTACCGTTCGAAACCCGATTAGCTAAATGTACAACGGTAAATATGTTAATAAGCCGCCTAAAATGTTCGTTTGATCTTTTTAAAATTTAGTTTTAAACAATTTTAATTAGCGGAACGTGAGCAGATACCTTTTCGACATCGAAATTTTCCTTGGGCTCAACTGTAGGACACCTGCCGAAGGCCGGCCTCTGGGCTGCAGAGGTTGCGACGAGCAGGAAAAAAACAACGAGCTGCACTGAAGATACCATTGAGAACGAACCGGCTGTCACTGCGGTGTTGCAGCGCAACTTTCACAATTTATACCGGCCCCCACCAGTGGCAAGCCCCCTTTTCTGCCAAGTCTGCATTTGCTTAGCTTAAAGCTTTTCACCCGGTCCCCGGGCCGACAAGGACAAGTTCGTGTCGGGGGACGCGGTCCTGGTACATCGTGAGACGAGAAAGTACGGATGGTGGATGGATGGATGAGGCTTCCCTGCAAAGACAAGTTTCTTAAGATCATAAATTATGGACAAATGCTAACCGTCTCTCCACCGAGTTGACGAAAATAGTAGTAGTAGAAATGTAAATTCTTCCTCTCTAGCTTCAATTAAAAGAGGATATGTAATGTTTTTCTCTATTAGTTGACAAATAATTTGAACCAGTATTAGTCAAATTCTTGTTGTTTCAACCAAAACCTAATTTAATTGGTTATAAAAAAAGGGAATCAATCTTGACTATCTCGCATTTTTTAGTTTGCTATTATTATTAAATTGTTTGTCACATGAATATTATTTTTATTCCTATGAACTGATTTGAGCCCCTTACGGAATTTTGTTATTATACCTATAAGTTCTCATACGTCATCTTTGCCCCAAACAGCATTTTATGAACTGTTTCACTTTATCCAAATACATTACTTATGTATTTATGTATACTTATTACATAAAATACATATTAATACGTAAAACAATTATAAACTGAGGGAAATTGAATACATATTATACTGTTTATACATACACAGGCATGCAGATTTACTGACACTTTCGGGATATGGCTGATTCCCGCCCTGACCGAGGAAGCCTCTTAAGTCCTTCTTACTCACTCACGCAACCACCCACTCACTCTCACTCACTCACACACCTCAATCTCTTCTCGTTAATTGTAAGAGAGGTCGTTCGCGCCTTAAAGTTGAGATTTTTAAAATAAAACGATAATAACTCTGTATAATCAATATAAAAGGAAGAATAGTGCCTAAAACACACAACAATTTAGGTGGGACGCTTGATTCTAAAATGAAACTGGCAGAATACATTACAAAACTGGATACATAACTGGCTTTTAAATATGCACAACGTGGGCTTTTGGGAAGAAACATTTTCCATCGATATAATTTTCAAAACTCCTCGACTCACTTATAATCCTTAAATCGATCTGGATATATGGAAAACGATTGGGGGGGGGGGGGGTTTCCCAAAAAGAGTAACATATCAGTTTTATAAAATTCTAAAACCAAGCACTAAGGAACTTGATTCTTTACTGAAGCCTCTCGTCTTCAATAACATTAAAACATCGAAGCGACGAAGCGAGCAAGCTAAGGTATACTATGACCTTTAGAAGAACAAACACAAGAGAAACTCCAGTAAAAGATTTTTAGACACTAAACTCTTCTCAGCTCCTAGAACACTAGCAGCTGCTTTTGAGTAATCGGAAAAAGTAAAAATTGCCAAGTATAATGACAATGGCTAGAAAATCACACGGTCTATACTATTGTATGGGAGTTGCAAACTATGGCTTAGCAGTGTCATTTAGCAGGCCCGATATAAACAGCGTTTTTTGTCGTCAGGTCTCGCAGTTGCGTCTGAAGTACAAGCATCAGATTGGTTTGTACACACATAGCTTCCGTGGTTTTTCACCGGATTCACGATCGTTTTTCCATAGCATTTCCCGTAACAAAATTAAAACTGTGTCTATTTCCTTTGTAAATGTACTCTTTGTAATCAAGGTGAGCAAAAATGCCACGTTTTCTGCCTTAAACATCCATCCCGTTTGGCGATCATATGTGTGCATACTGGCAGTATTTGTAGTATATCAGTTGCTACTGTCCCGCAGCGGGACCACCAAGAAACCACATCTGTGCATTGGGCTTTACATCAAGTGAGTTTGGAGTACCACCTCTGGTAAGATAAAGTACCGCAAGGCTCGCTTATAATATATTAGGCAATTGTTAGTATGTTGGATAATAGTTCTTGATAATGTCAACCCATCAATCTTTATTATTTTAGAATAATATTATCTGTTTTTCCATTACTATCGATTCCTTCGTTCACTTAATAAATCTTATCCAAGGACAGAGATTGATGTTTTGTTAATGATTATCATGTTTAAAAATATTTTAATAAACGTACTCTAGGTACTAGATAAAGAATAAACAAAAATGAGCAATAGTTATAGGGCTGTATAATAAGTAGAGTCAAATGAATCACAATCGGGATTATTAAGAAAATATAGGAAAATCGTATAAAACTGGATTTTTCAACAAAAAGGCATTCAGAGGAAATAAATATACTATACCTATATACGTCATATTCAATTTATATAATGTTTCTGCGATAATCAAGTAAATAAAAGGAAATATAACCGTGGTTTATTTATGATTTTTTGAATTAAGCCGTGATGATTACCAATTAAACGAAAGTTTGGGAGTTTTTATGTTTTCCGTGACCTAATACCTGATTATCACACATACAAATCTACACAACGTCTATCCATCTCCTTATAATAATTTCTATTATGATAGAATTTATTTATAAGACATACTCATACGAAAAGGGATGTCCGACAACACCGAACGGCCAATCGCCAATCTAAACTAAAAAATAATGTTGTGGATTGGACATTTATGCCATTCGGACAAGAACTCGATTTCTTGATAGTTACCTATCAAATTTTATTTAATCGTTTGTGAATATATAAATAATTAAATCAACCAATTCGATTGAACAGTTATGGTATTGGAAAATAATAAGAAAACCGAAAAACAAACAAAATAACTTTGATAAATTGTTATTTCATGGAAAACCCCGATTGGCTGCACAACACTGAAGATTAAAGGAAGAAACGTGTTTCAAGCAGAGCGAGAATAAACGGACCCAAATTAATTGGTCACGGTCGAACTGGCCAGGGTTATTAAATCGACTCGAACACATTAAAAATGATTGCACGCTTTTTGCTATAAAAGTCTAATTTATAATATATAAGAGATAACCGATTGTGTTTTAAAATATGAGTAAATATATTTAGATTATCTTATATCAAATTTACATGATATTCTACTGATAATTAGATCAGGAAGTTCATTTTAAGCTATTTGATTTGCTCAGTAGAAACAGTGTACATTAAGAGGTCAGCCTTTTGAGCTTGAGCCATGCAGGATATGTAAGAAGTATCAATGCCTTAAATATTTCAAGAAACACAAGCTAAAACATAAACAATATTTTTATCCTACCATGCTGTTACTAGTACGTATCTATAGACATACTTAGCTGGAACTAAACAAGGCCTGCAGTAGATGCTGCGGTAGGTTTATCTATTTAGGTAGGTTATGTATCGAGTATGCCGGTCCGTTAGAGCACAAACCATCGGTGCATTGAGTCAGTAATTGTGGTTCGTCCTATAGTGGTGTAACGAACAAAGTATACGAATATGTTTACCACATATTGTGACATGTGAACAGGGATAGACTGACTGGTCCGTGGGGCAAAGGAGTCAATTCACACACACCAGTGATCGTGACGACCCGCATTCCCGGCCACTGAGATTCATCCGTTCCTAGAAGTGAACTTAAGGGACCAAAATTGCAATGTTTTCAGATATGAACTTTTGATTACATCATCGATTTTGGAAGCGAGAAAACGGAAGCGGGGTCCTAGCATGGAAGAGGGACAGAAGAGAAATTACTACACTTTGTAAGGGATTAGTGAACGATGGAGAAAAATTTTGCTTGCTGCACAACTTAAGACTTAAGACTTAAACTTCTTAATACATTAAGAAATACGATATGCGCACTTTTAATTACATTCCAAATGAAGACGAGGAGTGAAAGTCGAACACTACAAAATTTACATTTACAGGTAGGGAATGCAACAACAGATGCATTTCGCATACAAGAAATATTCGCTGATTATATCAATTCTGATGCTAGATCTCTCTTGATATCAAAAGAAAAATGTGCTCAGTGTACGTTCAAATTGAAAAACAAAAAGCTTGTCCTACGCTATACAACCACAACAAAAATATACCGTCTTCCACTCAAGTCAAATATTAAGACTGCACGTTGACAGCAGACTAACTCCATAAAAGTCCTAAAAGACAACTACTTAACAGAATATATGGACAAATACGAAGACTAGTAAGACCTAAATCAGTCTTGACCGTCAATACTAAATTACTTTAACTAATTAAGTTTAGTACATTTATACAAGACGTACGTTGAGATGGGGAGTTGGTATCCGAGTGGAACGAAGTCACAATAGTTCAAGTGATAGAGCAGCGGCGTATTTAGTGTGGGTTTGAATCCCGCTGATGCCACTAGCATTTTCATTTCAACCAAAAATTTTACATAAAAAGATTAATTAATTGAAAGAAGTAATTTGGTCAATAGACTACTAAATATAATGGATATATACAAGGCTTTACCGCGCCCACCTTGATGTGAGAGTTCGTGGTGTGACAGAGTGAAAAACGTATTGTGAAATAATTACATTTGTAATAAATAAGTGCACACATAGGTAACAAATTAAAAAAGTGCAATAAATCGTACGATTGTATACGATAATCTCATTGGTCAATGCTTGCTTGGTGTATGCTGCATGTATTAATCTGAATCTTGGTAATCTGAAGTTTCTGAACTGGTAACTATATAACTATATATTTGTTCTACCCCAATCAACTTTTCAGTATTTTCTGCGGTTGATCTGAGTGAGATTTTGTCAGGCAAGTCCCGTTTATGCTTTTGTTACCTCCTTTATCTGAAAGACCCAACCAGCAGAGTATAAGACCACCAGGACGATAGGTAACGAAAAGATATTTAAAACACGACAAATATTCTTGTTGTTTTTCAATTTTCAATTCAAGATAAATATTCGTATCCGTAAATGAAATTAAGGCACCACATTGACTCACAAACAGACACATGCAAGACACCTTGAAGGCAGAATGTTATCAATACAAACCAGAGGGAAACCAACATAAAAATATACAAGATCAGGTTGTTAGCTAATGACAGATAAGGCTGTTGGAAAGATGAAGTTTTGGCATGGCAAATCTGTTTTTCTTAGCACCAAAGAAGAAACGTCTTTAAAATGTTAAAATAACGTTCTGGCGGTTCTTTTGTTCCTCGAAGATTTATAGCGTGAACAAGTTAGAAGACAAAGATCGGAAAACCTAGGAGGACGTAACAGTTCCTGGCTTCCAGCGGATTGTTGCAATACGTATTACTCGTTTCAAACCGTTTGTCATTTTTTTCCCATTGGTCAAACCAATAAAACATATTCTCATAAATTACTCATTATAGATATTTTTATTTGACATGTCCTTTTTGACAATGAATTTGTAATGACAATAAAATCCAAAAGCAAAAAATCACCCAAGAATCAATGTGGTTTTATTTATTTTTTAACATTAGTGATGGAGATCATGAGATGCGGTCTAATGTGACGTTGGTGTAGAAAAATATTTTGTTTATAGTGCCAACGTTTCGATCTTTATTGAGATCATTTACATGTTTTAGTTAAATTAAACAATGTTTGTAAATCCCAGGCCCTGAAGATGATCTCAATAACGATCGAAACGTTGGCACAATGAAGAAAATGTTTTTCTAAAACCTACGTCACACCAGACCGCATCTCACGATCTCCAAAGTAAACCATACAATTAAAAGCAAACCATATTACGTAATAATTATCGATTAACGGTCACTAAACACCCCACATCTAACACCTAGTGTTGAAAGGAATATGACAATTTTTTCCGTACTGCATAATGATAATGAATTTCTGCATAATAATTTTCATTAAACCATTTCTTAAAATGGTTATAATAAAACGTTGTAAAATACTAATATCATTAGTTTTACATTGTCTACCCTAATTTTGTGGAACTCCATAACAAGTTGGTGGTTGGGAAACGAATTGTCTTTTCCACACTAGCCTAGAGTTGAAAAAGCATTTTCCCTCCAATCAGCTTATTAATATCCTTTGTAATTCTTATATATTTTTTAAAAAATACTCTAAAGGGTGTAATGTCTAAAGGGGGTAACTTCCCGAAACAATAAATAAATGTTAGAATAAATAATAAATTTATTTTTTTAAATATACATGGAATTTTTTTTAAACGAATAGATGTAATAAAAGAGCAATTTATCCATAAAATCTGATTTAATAATCGCTGGTTGGTCTACAATCTACAGGATTAATTTTTACGCCGAAATTTTGATAAATTGCTTGATGAGATAAGTATCAACGAGGGGACGACCAGATTGTGCGGTCACGGATTGTAGTAACGAAACATTGAAACAATTAATTAAATTTCAGCGGTTCTTTATAAACCAAATGATTTAATGGTCATAATCGTTTCAATATTCCTTACATAATCTATCACGTTTCAGTCTTAGTTGAATTAGTTTTCGTCAGGACTTAAATGACGCCCAATGGACGAAACACGTTTGCCTTAACGATACTTGACGCAATTCTTCAGGTTTGACTACTTTAACGTTATAAGCACTGGTGGAACTAAGGCAAATTAAATCTTGTTTTAAAATAGTTTTATAACAGACTTCCAAGGGGGGGAGGAGTAATTCGTGAAAAGAGATAACTGGTCGAAGGCAATGCTCTGCGGTATGAGCCTTGCGTGATAATCTGCCTATTGCCTAGCGTGATAATCTGTACGGTATGGGCGTCAGCTTTTAAACGAGCCCTCAAAAAATTCAAAATAAAATAATAAAATATATCGAGGAATACTGCTAAACTGTGTTCACCAATAATTAATCTTTTTTGGAAAGGTGTCGGTTGAAGTGAAAAAGTTGGTGTCACGACTGGGATTCGAATCGGTCGAAAAGGTCGTGACCTTCAGCTTGGGTTCGAATCCCACTCGTGACACTAGCTTTTTCATTTCAACCGATACCTTTCATAAAAAAATTAATTAATTGAAAGAAGTTACTTGGTCAATCAGATCACGAAATATAATGTATATATTAAATTTTGATTTCTTTTTTCAAAGCGATAAAATGTAAATAATAACTTCAGCCAATCAAGTGAAACAAAATTAAGTAAAAATCAAATAACTGTTTGACCCCATATGCTCAAAATATTAAACTTTTGATTTAAAAAAACTAGGATATCTAGTAGCAAAATAGTTTCATTTTACGTTCTTATTCTGTGACTGAGCAACGTTGGTAGACAAGAAGGCAGAGAATCGGATAACGACTATTAAATGCTTAAAATCCACAAAGGATTTATATAAGTCCAAGCTAGACATTTGCACTCGTTTGCTTCATAAAAATCTAGCAAAGTTCTTCGCCATAATTTTTGCAACCAGCAACTGCTGTCAAAATCCAACTTCTACTAAACCCTGGACACGGTCACATGGCTAACTGGTAACTAACTGACTCATGCCCAACTGACCAGTGTCACCCAACTCCAGTCAGTATTATATGTACTTGTGAAAACCACTCTGACCAGTTACCAATGAATAGTGACTATCCTCTTGTCTTTTCGTAGCACCTAACCCCCCCCCCCTAGAGGTGAGTTAACGTTTCCCACATCCACTCATCATGTATAAACACATTGGTTTGACAAAGTTTGCAATGCTGTAATTTAATAGTCTGGAAAGGAAAAAAAGGCACAGCTCCACTCAATTACTAACCACGTGTACTTGTGCCAATCACGGACTGACCAGTGACCAGAATACCAGTTGACCACTGATTACCTTTTTGTATTTTGGCAAAGCACCGACCTTATACACACCGACCCATAAGGCTTTGCGTGAGGCTTTTTTTCTCTGTTCTGACTGCATCTGGGTGAACCTTTGCATTACTTGATGTTTTCTTTAGAGGGGATTCTCGAGCCGTCTAAGATGACAAGAAATGCTGTGCTTTATACATTTACACATCCTCCATGCAATTGTTCAATACAGTTAATACAATAATCGTTATCCGATTAATTAAAAATTAGTTACACAAATAATTAGCTATGCAAAAATGCCTTTAAACAGCCAAATAATCATTTAACGTATGTGTATTTAATGAAAGCTCTGAATATAAAACAAATTTTCCTACGATTATAATAAAAAGTGAGGATCTCATTATTCTGGTTAACAGGTCTTTCAACACATGTTCCTCTTCCTGAAAAGTTTATATTTTTTAAAAATAATCTTTTCACTATATATTACATCGTAATTATCCCTGGAGTCAATTTATAAATGCAGATGTAAACCAACAAGCTATAGCGGCATCAAGAACCCTCTTCAACTGCAGGTTCACTCGGGACTAGGAATTAGTATCGTTTAGTAGAACTCTTGTATTGAACATACCAATATATTGGTTTGTAAGTTTCAACTTTTTTGTTTTTCTTTACGAGGGTATTTCAACTACAAACAAGGTTATTTGAACCCCTCGGGATGGCGGTGTTTTTGAAAAAAGAACATTTAGGTATGCCAGGTGTCGTGAGTTCCTTTTTTCCCGGTTTTTAGTATCGAAACATAACTTATATTTAAAAATATATTTGTTGCTGTTTCGATTTGGCTGATGGTAGATGGTTTTTGTAAGAGTACGGACATACAACATGTTGCAGATGTAATGTTGGAGTTTGAGTAAAATGAAAATTTTTTGTGAGATTGATCATTGCAAGCAAGCACCATCTACGCAGTATATGATTTTTTTTAAAGTTAAATAAGGTTTTCCGTATGGCCAATATAATACATAGTATGTGTGACTAAGAACTCTTGAAGCTGCGTGCCTCCTGATAATATTTTCAAGTTGATTCTCCTGTTGGTTGTTTTGTAGATTACATGGGCCCGAGAACGGACCCATTGTAAGAATGGCCTTGTCGGGAGAAGATTATATTTTTTATGAAGAAAAAACCTGGTTATTTTTAATGCTATTAATGGCTCGGAGCACGGATGCACTGTTAGAATGGGCGTGTTGTGAGAAGACTACTTTTGTTAAGAATAAAATCTGTACAGAAAGAATAATTTGTTTTAAAATATTTGTTAATCAGAAATAGGAAATTTTACGGTATTACCTTGAATTGTAATCGTAAGTAAATTTGTTTTATATTCACAACTTTAGGTAAACCCACACACGGTTTAATAATTATTCGTCAATAATTCAAAGACTATTTTTTATATTTATTTAATTGAGTACGGTTATTGTATTAACTGTATTGAACAATTAGAATGAGGATTTGTAAATGGGGAACTATCAAATTTCGTGTTTTTTCGTAAGCTTGGGAACTCCCTCCAAAGAAAAGCATAAGAAATACAAAATGGTGAACCCAGAGGGTAGTAGCTGTCACGGGAAGAAAGTCTCATGTGGAGCGATCTGTGTAGAAGGACGGTGATGCCAAATTCCAAAAAGGAAGTCAAAACTCAAAAGCCAGTGGTAAACTGGTCACTGGTCTGTCCATGGTTGACACAAGTACATGTGGTCAGTAATTGAGCGATCTGAGTGACACTGGTCAGTTGGCCATGAGTCAGTTACTGTTAGTAGTCATTAGTCATTCGGTCCGTGCTTAGAGTTGAGTGGAAGTTGGATTTTGAATGTAACGCTGGCTGCAAAATTAAAGACAAGCAGGCTAGACTTTTGCTAGAATTTTATGAAGTGAGATTTGCTCGGGGAGCTTCTGACTTCAGTACTTTTGGCTCCTTTTTTTCATCTGAAAAACCTGAAATCCAATTTTTGCCATAAAAAAAAGGCAACCTTGGTCGAATCAAGGTGTTTATACATGATAATGGAATGAGGGATATCAGTTATAATTTGACTCGTTTTTGAGTCACCTTCCCCATTAATTTGAAACATGTCAAGGCACAAACCATACTTTTTGGTTTTTGCTATTAAATCGACAAGCTTTATGGCAATCCCTTTTGGGAAGAAGTGGAAGGGTTATATAATGCTGTAAGTCAGTAAGTTGTGACGGTCAGAAAAGATTTGGGCATTTACTTTAAAACATTTTTGAAAAGGGGAGGGAGAGAGGGAGGGTTCTCTTATTACTAGGTATAACACTTGTA